>ML733413.1:0-386704 GCA_009176405.1 Aspergillus novoparasiticus
CCAAAAAAAAAAAAAAAGAAAAAAAAGGGGTTGGGCTGCAACATACTCAAGCGGTGGCTGGACATGTTTGATGACTGCAAAAACTACGTCAGTATGGTCTTGCCTCAAGTGGTGGATCAACTAGGCTCGCACATCACCAGTCTGAAAGTTACATCCGGGAAAGGTACACTTGAAGGGCTTTTCTCCGGTGTGCGTCCGTGAATGGGTTTCTATTCGGTCAGCACGACTCACATCATACCATATGATTGCACATACTCAGTTCACTACTATCTGTAAAAGCCTTCCCGCATTCAGAGCACTTGTAGGGCTTCTCCCCCCGGTGACTTCGTTCATGGCGTTCCAAGGTTGCCTGTCGAGCGAAAAATTTGCCACAGACCGAGCATCTGAAGTTCTTGTCTTTCCTGTATGTCAGTCTCTATCCGTGATGAGGACGGGTGGGGACTTACAATTGCTATGGGTCAGGAAATGGCCTTGTAATTTTGACTTCTGCGAGAATGGCTCATCCGGACGGTGGCAGCCCTCCCAGCAGCAGTAGTATCCGGTACCCTTGGCGCCATTGATGGTTGACATGTGTTGCGCGATAAGATGCTCCTGAAGAGTACAGGAGTCGGAGAATTGTGCACCGCAAATGGTCTTGACGCCACTTGACGTAGTGGTCCACTTGCAAATATGCACTTCGTTCTCGGTCGGAGTAACTGGGCTTGTCAGCACCGACGGGGTCCCGCCCTCCAGAGGCGGAGGGGTATCGCCCGGGCTGGATATCAATTGCGAGCTCACGCTGGACCGGGACTGGCGGGAGTATGGCGAATAATGTCCGTACGGGTGCACATGAGCATGCGCATGCGTGCGACACCGGTGGTGCGTGCGACAAGGGCCCCTAGAGGGGTTACTGTGGATATGCACCGGGCTTTTGATGAGGTCGTTAAGATTAACGTTAGGCGGGATATGGAAACAGGCGAATGAATTAGAACCAGCGTCAGTATTCGGTTTGTCGACATGGTCGCAGTTCGTGTTTTCGTGTACATGAAAGTTTTGGCAAGCAGAAAGGTCAGGACACATTCCCAGCATGTGGAATACATCTGCCGGATTAACACCGTTCTGAGCTGGGAACTGTTGGTGCATCATGTTGCCAAGAGCGTCTTTAGAGGAGTCATGGAAATGGAAATGAGGGAAACTGTGCGAGTGGCAATGGGCAACTGGGATCGAATGCTGAGGGAAGAGGGAGTCCATAGAGGGTTGAGGGGCCACCATGTCCGAAGTGACATTACCCGTTGATTTGGGCAGTTGATCTCCTTGCGATTGTCCCACTGTGCATGCCGAAAGTAAATCATTGGATTCCAGATTAATGGGGCCTGCTAGCCCTAAAAGAGACTCAAGGGTATGGTCTGCAACAGCTGCATCGTTACCATTGTTACCAAAGCAGTGTTCATCAAAGCAAAGGGTCTCGGCGTTCTCGCAATGCGTATCGTCACAGCCATCATTGCAGTGGGTGTCAGAGCATGCGGTTTCTTCGCAGTCCACAAGCCCGTCGCAAACCGAAGGGCAAGTGATGGAGCAGTCGTCCATGTCGCAGCAGGCGTCGTCGACATGGCATTGATCGAGCGAGGCGTCATGTCCCTCGCCTGAACAATCCCACTGAGATGTTGCGGGGGCATCAGACTGGTTGTCCGGTTCTTTCCCGTCTATATGAAAGGACTCCCATTGACACTCGAGGCAGTAATCGTCCTTTTTAGTGTGAGAAGCCATGGTGTATGGCAAACCCAACGGACGTCACTTGACGCCGGGACAGTCTCCTGATATCCGGTAGAGATATTAGACCGTTTGGTTTGAATCCAGGAACAAAGTTCACGAAGGGTCAAACGCAAGTGCCACCCGGAGAGAAGGTAAGAGAAGAGTGAGGCGGGGAGATCACTCGGCGGCACGGGGGGGTTTGTCCTTGAGCACTCCAGACTTCGCAAGCGTTAGCCCACATCGCCACCCACGCGATCGAGCAGACAGGTATCCTACATACCAATAAGAAGGATCGCAATCTTGCCAGTTGCAGAATCCACGGGATATAGCCGAGATTGTCAACCAGGTTCAACCAGCCACGCACAGTGCGTCACGATCGCCTGGAATTGCCGGTGCAATTGGAAGCGAAAAAACCTGACCGCCTGGGGCATGAGGGACCAGAGGAGGCGAGGACCTTGGGAGCGTTCTGAGATGTATAAAATGAAGTGATCTTCAGTATAGAGTTATGATTCGTCTTGCGGTGATTCTATCACACATAAGTTTCAGTCACCAAATCCAGACAACGGTTGAGGACCTTGGGAGAAAAGCGGCCTTTGAGTACCTTGCGGGTTAGGGCGTCATAGCCCGCCTGGCCTCGGCGAATGAGCGTACCCAGATTTGCGAAGTTCCTTTTATCTCTGTACCCAGTTTTTCAGGCATTGAAAAAGGTTTGCTGTATGTGTCCAGAGTAGGATTAACTAGTCTGTGACTGCCTCATTGGGGTCACGGGTGAGGGGTGAAAGATAAAATGAAAAAATTAAAATCTCAAAAGGCAGGTTGCCTGTGGAATCAGGCTCCTTCCTTTCCCACTTCCCCTGGCACCACTTTCTCCCAGAGCGGAACCCACTGATGTTCGTCGATGGCCTTATGAGTCGCCGGATAACCATGGATCCAGTCGAAACAGAGATAAGATGTGCATGCTTGAACCGTAATAATAGGAAGACATATTGCCAGCAAAAACCCTCCTCATCCCGATAATGTTTATTTTGTAATACTGTTTGCTATATTCAATTGATATGGGAGAGACCGTCCTTACTGAGGAATGCGAATGCAATGCGGGCCCCAAACCACGTGCACCCACCGTTCTTACTCCAGATCGTCATCCCCGAACGGTAGGCTACAACCTACCTAATGACTTCTTATCTCCGTACAATCTTCAATCTCAACGGCTCCATCAACCTTCAATCGCATTACCCCACAACCAAATCTACCAATCTGACATATCAATCACATCAATCGAGCCTCCCAGCCCTGTGGGAACCCGTCACACAGCGAGACACATACACTGCATGGCCGATCACCACCGCTAAACCCAATCAATCCTTCCCGTCCTCCACCTCACCTCACCAATTCACCAACCTCAAGGACAAACCAAACCAGGAAAATGGGAAACATTTGCTCCCGCTCCAAAAACGAACCCGAGGCCTTTTCCAGCCCCGGTCGCGTCTTGGGCTCCGCCAATCCTCGCCCGGGAGACACAGGGAAATCCAGCTCCGGTCCGCGCGCCCCGCTCCCCGCAAACGCCAGTACGGGGAGGACCCTGGGCGGCGCGGGGGCTCCAGGGGCCGGCGCGGATACAGCGGATGCGCGGGCGAATGCAGCGATTGCGGCGCAGGTGAGTTACTTCCTCCTTTCCCAGGAGATCGGTAGAGTGTCGCTGTGCAAGGTTGTGTGCTAATGCAGGATGTTTAGAAACGGGCTGAGTCTACTACGGCAGGCAACAAGGGCAAGTTAGGGTCAAAGTTAGCCGCTCAAAAGGCCCAGACACAGGCCCAGACGTTGGGGGAGGCTAGTCGTGATGAGAGGTCTGCTAGGGATGCGGATAATGCTGCTGAGGCTAGAAGATGGGAGTGATGGATGTACAGATTACTCGGTTGAAGCTTGATTCTGGCTGGGAATCGCCGGTGTTTCAGTTTTCTTTCTTCGTTTGGAGTTTGGCGGTTAGTGAGCGTTTAGGTTGATACAGTGATCTTTAGCCAGTCATGACTTTATTGTGGGCACCGGTACAGAGTACCCGTTGAGGAATTTGACTATGATACCCAAGCTTATAAGAGAGAGTGCGATTCGTTCCACAATAATAAGATTCTGTATGTTCGGGATATGATACAGCTATATGTAAGCGCTGATACTTAAAGCACATTATAACGTCCTCCAACCGGTGCCCTCGCATCACTATCGGCAGCAGCGATAGTTCCCTCCTTAAGTAACCGCATCAACTCACGCATGGCGTTCGTCACAGTTAACTCAGTTTCACCCTCAACAAGAATATACAGTTTGGGGTTCTCTCCGGGACCTGGCTCCTTGCCAGCAGCATAGAAACTGCCTTTCGTGGTGATGGAGGTCCCTGTGGCTTCGAGAATCTTGGCCACGTTGGTCCGGTTGGTGACTGCCCACCGAGCTTTCTCTGTTGTGAGAGACCGTGTTAGTAGTTGAATCAGAAAGCCAACAGCGGGGGATAAACTTACGGGGGAAATCATTGATTTCAAGCGTAGCATGGAAAGCTCCGGCATCAGGCCCGCGGTTATCGATGGGCACTCCAGACCTCATCACACCAGCACGGCTCAAACGAGCGTGAATATCAGCAACAGCCGAACCCACCTTGTCCAACGGGTTCTTCGAACCATTGGCCTCCTTTTCAGTCTTGTGCACGGTGATCTTGCCGTCCAGATCAATGCCCTTAGGAACGCCAGGTAGGCTTGGCGCAGCGGCGGATTGAACCGATGAGAGAACCTTATTGAACCGTTCTTCGGCCTGCTCGTTCTTCTCTTCCTTTTCTTCCTCTTCTTCGCCTTCGTCGCCAGTCTTGTATGTCTTGCGCTCACGCATACGAGCAGCATCTCGCTCCTGATCAAGGCGCTCCAGACCCTTTCCACCGAAACCAGACGCACTGGCCTTTTCTTTGCCTGCTTTGACCTTCTCTAAGAAGGAGTCAACCATCTTCTGCACTGGCTCCGGCACGGACTGTCCACTCTGCTTCAACGCCTTAGCAATATCAACGGAATACCGCTCCTGGTCTTCCGTCAGGAACGTAACCGCCGTACCAGTATTACCAGCTCGGCCAGTTCGTCCAGCACGGTGGACATAGTCTTCGAGATGGTTCGGCGCATCATAGTTCACCACAAGTTTGAGTTGTTTCACATCCAAACCACGGGCCGCAACAGACGTGGCGATCAAGACCGGGAAAATACCTGCTTTGAAGTCTTCGATGGTGGAGTCACGATCAATCTGATCCTTACCTCCGTGGATGGACATGCAAGGATAACCCTTACGCATCAACTCACGAAGTAGTGTATCGGCGCCCTCCTGACGCTCAACGAAGATCAACGCCCGTGCGTCTTCGTTTTCGTCGCTAGAGTAGAGGTTACCTAGAAGCTCAAGAAGCCGGATAAACTTCTTGTCCTCGCTCCGAACTTCCACTATCTGTGTGATCTCAGGCGCAACAACGCTTCTACCGCCAACCACAATTTCAACGGGCTTGTTCAAGGTCTTACGGGCCAAAGCCTCCATGTTCCGCGGGAAGGTAGCGGAGAACAAGACAGTTTGCTTATCAGGTCGGACGTTGGCCAAGATCTTCATGACTTGAGGCTCAAACCCCATATCGAACATGCGATCAGCTTCGTCCAGGACGACATATGTGACCCTGCGTAAGTTTGTAACTCTGCCAGCATTCGCTGCTAGCAAATCAATCATACGCCCAGGTGTGCAGACAATAATCTCCGCGCCACGCTTTAGGTCAGCAATTTGATCTTTGATGGGAGCGCCACCATAAGCGCAAACCGCACGAAGATTCAAAGCTTTCAAAAACGGTTTACAGTCTTTATGGATCTGAGTTGCCAGTTCACGGGTTGGTGTCATAATGAGACCAACGGGACCTTCCATATTCTCCAATGGCCGCTGATCCTTGATATGTCGAAACATAGGGATCAAGAATGCAATCGTTTTACCCGAACCAGTCTTCGCTACACCGATCACATCACGGCCGGACATGATCGCTGGGATGGCTTGCGCTTGGATCGAGGTGGGTGCAGAATAGCCCAATCTATCGATTACGTCCAAGGTTTGCACACCCAAGCCGCACTGAGACCATTTCGACACTGGCCTTGGAACCTCCACACCACGGACTTTAATGCCGTCGAGTTCCAACCGCAGACTAGCAGCCTCTTCCTCGGACATCGCTGCCAGATCAGAAGGCTCGGTGTAAAACTTCTTGCGGAAAGGCTCGTATTCTACCTTCTTGTGATCAACAGTTGGGATATCCTTCTTCTTTTTGGCCTTGTTAGCAATAGCAAGGAAATCATCTGCATCGCCGTCGCCGACAGCGGTCATGTCCATATCATTCTCGTCTCCAAAGAGAGCCTCAGGCTGTTGTGCTTTGGCTTTCGCGAACTTGGCGCCAACCGTTTTTTTCGGAGGGGCAGACTCTGCTAATTCAGACATGAAGGCATCCAGGGGATCCACTTCTTCCTCTTCTTGGGCGTCCATTTCCATCTTATCGGGCGCTTTTTGATTCGACGCATCGCTCATCTGTACATCGCCATTTGATTGAGAATCACGAGCCTCATTCTGCAGTCGCTCTTCTCTCCTCTCTGCTGCTGCCCGTGCCGCAGCCGCATTTTCCTCCTCAGTATCACCATCCTGCATGTCAACGTCATCGTCTTCTGCCGTCACATCTTCTTCCTTATTGGCGTCTTTGGCGTCATCTAACGGAGGAGTTGGCAACCTCTCCAACTTCCGCCGGGTGGATTCTTCTTCGCCAAAGCCGAGGGTCTTCGTCGCTGATGCTTTCTCGGTATCTGCGGCCTGTTTGGTTCCCAGGCCAAAACTACCCACGTTTCCCTTTACTTTCAAGGCTGCAAATGTCTCGTTAGTGGGGTCTAAGCCAGAATGAGCAGAAGTCTGAGACGTACATGATGTTTTGCTTGTAGTAGCAGAAGGTTTGTTAGCTTGAACCTGAGTCTTTGTAGAAGGGAAGGTAGCAGATGTCTTAGCGGACGGCGGAACAGCAATATCATCCCCCAGTACAGACTTCACAACTGGCGCCGGTGCGGCATTCTTTACAATCGCCTTCGGGTCAAACTTTCCAGTATACGCCGCTGGGGCATCAATGGGCGTCGCAGGAGACTGGGGAGACCCAACAGCTGGTGATAAGCCTGACTTTCTGTCGATCTCATCCAGGATGCTTCTTGTCCCACCAGCTGCGGCGGCTTCTCGTTGTTTGCGCTCCTTCTCTGCGGCTTGCTTTTGCTTCCAAGCTTCGAGCTTGGCCAGTCTTTCGGCTCGCTTTTCGTCTTCTGTCGGACCAGTGTTGGCCGCTGGTGTCGAAGGCTTCGATGTCTGTGAGATAATACGGTCGATGAGTACACGGCTATAGAATCGAAGGGGACCATATGCGCTTACCTCTCGAGGCCTGGGAACGGAATCTCTGGCCCGCTCCCGGCTATCATCCCGTCTAGACTTGTGCTTCAAGTCAGCAGAATCATCTGTCCGTCTCCGAGCCCTGTCGCGGGAATCATCTCGCCTGCTTCGAAAGTCTCTATCGCGACTTCTGCGACGGTAATCCCGATCATCATCTCTATCTCTCGACCGACGTCGATCGCGGGAACGATCCAGTCGGCTTGGTCTATACGTATCTTCATCACGGTAATCGGCGCGTCTCTCTAGCGAGCGGTCACGTCTACGATATGAATCACGGTCGCGTTCACGGTCACGGTATCGCTTCTGAAAGTAGATATTAGAGAAAAGATAAGGATAGGACTGGGGCATCCGATTGACATACCACAGGGCTGCGAGATCTTCGGTAGCTCCGCCCATCATCTCGCCTACTCCTCTCGTGGCGATCATCATCTCTGCGACTCCGTCTGGAAGAAGAATATGTGCTGCCTACAGGTGATGGTGAGCGAGTATCCCCGTGGCGAGCCATTGTTGCAGGCCAGCGATGAGTGAGTATTACTGAAACTCAAAAGAATTCGAGTACGCGAAGTAGATATCAGAGCAATTATTACCCTTCCATTAAAAGCAAGGCTCTGTTGTTATAGAATCAGTAAAGGTCGGATTAAGCACGGTGGCGAGGTTTGGCGGCTTCCGAAGCGCGGAGATACGGTTCTCCATCTAGTCTTTTTTCAGTTGTACCTTATCCTCAACCCAAGGGCCGTCCTATCTATCACGTGATGTCAATAGCTTCATGGTAGCTTCGATCACGTGTGTGTACCTTCCTATTTCGGTTTACCCCAAACGACCAGTGACGCGATTACAACCTCCCGCATTCGTCTTAGAGCTCTTGCAGCTAAGGTCCCTGCAGCAGAAGCTCCTGCTACCTTAGAGCTCGGCCTCTCCTGTCTTTGTCTACTAGGACTTACGTGCTACATTGTCGATTTTATTCCCAATTGCAGTTAGTTTCGTCGCACTGTTTTGGATCATGCCTTTGAATTTAGCTCGGCGTGGAGGCATCCTCCAGAAGCTGCATCTTAGCGATGCGTTCTCTCGTCCTGTCCGTGTAGCTGTTGCCCAAAGCCACGTCAGGCGCGTCTCTTTGATTACGCGCGGTCAGGCTTTACGCCCAATTTGCAGGGTACTTCCGTCGACCAGCGTGTTCTCGCAACGCCTACTTAAGACCTATGCGACCACAAGTGATAGCAAGAGCGAGAAGAAAAAATCCACCAATTCCACCAAGGGCGGAAAGGGGACCAAGAAAACCACCAAAAAAGCCAAGAAGAGCTCGACAGCGAAGCCCAAACCCAAGCCGAAGCCAAGAAAGCAATTGACTGAG
Organism: Aspergillus novoparasiticus; assembly: GCA_009176405.1. NCBI lineage: Eukaryota > Fungi > Ascomycota > Eurotiomycetes > Eurotiales > Aspergillaceae > Aspergillus > Aspergillus novoparasiticus. The sequence goes on from ML733413.1 coordinate 8,537, forward strand.
AAGCAAAAGGAGGCAAAGAAGACACGGGAACTCCGGGATCTGATTAAGGCCCTCAAGGCTACTGCGCTGGAGGCACCAAAGAAACTTCCGGAGCGTGTGGCTAACTTGTCAATTATCGAAAAGCTTCAAGAAACAAGGAAGACTCACAACAACACGCAAGAGGCATTTAAAGCTGCTACTGAGCTTGCCAAGACAATCAGTGAGGAAGAGCGAGCGGTTCGTCTGATACTCTAATGGATTGTGGCAGTGTATAGATTACTGACTAGATATGACAGCGCTTCGCCGCAGTTGCAGAGTCTAACAGAAACTCTAATGAATCTACATACGACCAATGGATCAAATCCCACACGCCGCTCCAGATCAAAGAAGCGAATCTCGCACGAAACAGATTGACAAAACTCACAAACAAGAGGTATCCTCCTCTTCGGGATGATCGATTGGTTAAGCGTCCTTCCTCTTCCTATGTCTTCTTCTTCATTGAACGCACTGGTCAGGGCGACTTCAAGCACATGGCTGCCAAGGACATTGCTACACGGGTCGCAGAGGAATGGAAAGGCTTGACGGAATCTGAGAAAGAGGTACGCCTGCCCGCGCCCTTCTGAAGATGATACGCACATGTGGACGAAGCTAACATAGACCAGAAATACCACAAACTACAACTCGCCGACACAGAACGTTATCTCCGCGAGTATCAAGAGGTATACGGCGTGGAAGCGCCACATGTTCGAAAGTCCTCTGAGTAAGAGTTTATATAACCAAAGTGTATAAACTTTTACTACAGTCCAAGGAACAACGATGATTTTTGAGTCTGGATGAGCGACTGAAGATGGTCGATTTTTCTTATGAATGACAAGTATTCTTCCTACCATCATCCTTCTTTCGTATGTTTGCGTCTCAGGTGTTCAAGGGTTTATCTCAATCAATTGGTTACTTGTATTCTAAACAAGCTGTGATGTGCTAAGTTCAAGTGTTGCTACCAATATCATTATACCACGAATTGCAGGCCAGTTACAATCCATGCTTGTACACCGCGGGGCTCCTTCAATCTGTGACCAAAGCGAAGGTCAGCTCATCAACAAAATCGGGGCTGTATATTGTAGTAGATAAGGTGACTTCTTTAATTCAAATACTAAGACAAGCACAAGACGACGGTGGTGTTGCACAGACAGGACTGTTCCTAGTGTTATATTCAATGCTGCATATGCAGTGATAGACGGAGGTTTCGATACTCCCTGGTCACTTGCATCTAATATCATCATCCTACTCTCAGGTAACACAACAGATCATTCACGACGGATCACTGCAGTAGATGGCATGGCTGCAATAGACACGGTGGTTCTTTGGCCAATATGCAAGTGGGTTTATCTCCGGTCCATATAGGATCTAGACGACCTAGATTACGATAGGGAGCAAGTTCGGTGTGCGTTGTTGGGGCTGCAGTCGGGTATACTTGGGAGATATATAATCTGCATTCCACGGGTTTCTATCCTATCTGTTTACTGAATCGGGAAGGGGATGGGCGCTACTAATTTGTTTTCAATAGACTCTCACAGATAGATACCGTGAGTCACAGAGGTATTGCATGAAATATGTGCTAGAGAGATGCATAACACCGAGGATGTTCATGAGTCACTCACAGGCAACGGGCAGGAGATGAGGGACATGATGTACATGTACGTACTATGACGCTGCCAAGCGGGACGCATCCACTTTTCCCGAAAGGGAATGCACCGTTTCCCGACGAGGACTAAGGCACCAATCTACGAATACGGCTAGCGTCCTCTGTCATGGGATTCCTCTCAGTATCGGAAATGATTATGGAGTCAGGCACTGGGGCGAAGCGCGATAGCCTGCAGTAGAGTTTTGACAACTGTCAAAACTAAAAGAAGCAACGACGGATCAACCTGCCTTAGAACCGGCAATCCTTCATCAGGAAACGTAAGACGAAAATGGGGGGAAATGGCTCCATCGTGATCGAGGGTTCTCATAGGCTCACGGTGGATCTTCGCCTTCGATGCGGTGAAGAACACCGATAGCGGTAGAATCTTTCCTTCGAGGTACAGTACCTCGACGCTTTTCTCCTCGTTACCCGAGGTTCTCGCCGCTCTTCGAAGGAAGTGTGGAATTGGTCTCCTGCTGCCCGAAGACTTTTGGCTCCATAGTTGTGCAGTGGTTGTTTCACAGGTGAGCGATTATTAGTAAATCTCCTCCATTGTTTTGATTGTTGGTCCCTGGTTGTTGCCTCGTGGCCTGAGTCAAACTTGTTCACTCTTAGCAGTTTTAGTAAGGTAGTAGGATAGGCCCGTGGTTAGTTGGGTAGTTAGTTCTCTAGTCTCTTTTAACTAGTCTTTCAATGCGAGGTCATAACACACTTGGATTCTTTCTGGAATATCCTAGTTTCTTTGGTGCAGGATATTGATGGGATTTCTACTATATTTCCTTCAGTCTACATCATTGAACGGGACCAATCATTCAATTGGTATAACAGTTCCTCTTCCTACCAGGGAATAAGGTAGAATAGTTCCTGTGCAATCCTTCAACTTCCCCGAGGTGAACCACGGAACCGATCATCTCTACTTTTAGCTTCCTTGGACCGGAACACTAGGGACTGATCTGTTGTTCCCTTGGGAACCCCACTTTAATGGGACAACAAACGCTCTATCCGAAGGTATGTAAGTACAATGCAATGAGAGTGACTCGATCTGCTAACGTACATATCCTACGGACCATTAAGGCATAAAAGAGACATATATACCTAATCTAGATCGCACTCGAGTGTCAGTGCTTTCACCACCATTTGTTGTTCGTCGTACACCAACGTCCATAATACCCGCCGAGAAGGAGGGGTGGAATCTTTATCGATAGGACCGTCGACTCACATCCCCAGTCTCTGCGCGCAATCCCATCGCGTGTGTAAGTGGCCTGTGCCTGCGTGACTTCTCACCTTGCATCTTTTTTCCGTTGCTCCTGTTCAACCAGCTACTTTATGACTGAAAACAATTGCTAATTTTTATGCACCAAACTTAGTTAGAGACTTTGTTCTTGACCACTTTGACTCGGTCTGGTTGGCTCATCCGCCCAGCCACCGTTTTACTATCTGACCCGTCGGGGATCAAAGATACTATCGCATACAATTCTTCCGTACCACGCAGATCAACGCGCAGCACAAAATTATTATTTCAAGGTAAGAAAGTATAATCTTAAAAATTAACAGGAAAAATTTTTTTTTCTGCGCAACCGCCGCTGACTTGCTGATGTATGTACCAAAACTAGTTCACATTCCTAGCTGTCCATCGCATACCTATCCACCCAATCCTATCTGTTCTCCAGGGACTGATCTTCAGCAACATTGCTCTCCTTTCCTCCTTTCCCACCGCCTCGTGGTCATGAGCTCTATGACCTCTTTTTCGCTCCTTGTTTCTTCCTGCTGCTGAACTCTCTCTTTCATCTCTGCATACACTTTTCCCTTTCACCTCAAACACACCATCTAATGCCGTATACGCTCTGATTGTCCACGGCTTCTGTCGCAAATCTAGTTGGTTATCCATTGGTATACTGATCGCGCTAACATTTGCATCGTGTGAGCAGCTTTGGTTACAAGCATTATATTCTAGTGGAAGCGTTTTTTTGTTAGTCTTTTTTATTTTTCTTTCTTTTCTTCCCTTCGTTCTTTGTTCCCGCCATTTACGCAGTCTTCTGCTGCTACGTTCCCGACAGTCTAACCCAGAACTTCAATATTTTCCTGGAACCAGCGGCAGCCTCAATTGAGGCCGGAAGTTCTTGATATCCATGCGCCTCGCATAGTCGAGTCAACCGCCGTGAGAACACTGGTTCTTTACCCCAGTATGGAAAGTATGCGCTTTGTTCGCCATCATGGACTCGAAGTCGGCCCCGAGAAGCCTCTATACTCCCACTATTTTTTAGTTGAGAATGAGCAGAAAAACAAATACTCGGTCCAATCACGAATAGCGGGACACAAGGAGCGATTCTCCAAAGCAGCTCTGGCTCTCGAGATAGAGCTCCGGACGTCAACTCCTCAGCCCTACGATCAACCCCCTCCATCCTATGGTGATGCTATCAAGGACTTGCCTCCCGATTATTCTGCGCTTTCGCTATTAGCCATACAGGAAACTATGTGTGGTGACTGCACGCCCCCGATAGGAACGAAAGATCCCAGAGTTAGATCTAAGTCCCCGCGGATCGATTTAGATCACTTATTTGGCATACGGGAACATAAGGGACCAGGCAAGAAGAAGAAAGCAAAGCAAGCCGCACAACAGAGTACTCCACCGCCGAATGACGGTGATAAAAGCCCGCCGCCTGATGAAAATCAGAATGGTGGGGACGGCGGAAGCAACGCAGGTGGATCAGGAGATGGGAATGGAGACAACGGTGGTGACGGAGGCGGTGGCGATGGCGGAGACGACGATGGTTGGGGAGATGCGTGGAATACAACCAGCAAGAAAAAAGACAAGAAGAAGAAGAAAGAGGAAGAAGAGCGGCTAGCCAAAGAAGAGGAGGAGCGGAAGGCTAAAGAGGAGGAGGAGAAAAAGGCCGCAGAAGAAGCAGCGGCTAATGCTAGTAACAATGATCTTAGTTGGGCAAACGATGGCAGTGGGAATGGCGATGATTCGTGGGCGGACTTTGTGCCTGCAGGAAACAAAAAGAATAAAAAGAAGGATCAAGTACGGTTCCCCCTCGGTTTTAGGGTATCATCACTAATTCCTTTATAGGGTGCCACTCTGATTGACACCGACCCCCCTTCCAATTCTTTTCAGGATATCAATTTAGGTGGCAATACATCACCAAATCTAAGCCTAGACCCCCTTGGAGGCAAATCTACTGGAGGAGGCCTGGAATTTGGCGGTTGGGATAAGAGTTCGAATACGGGGAGTAAATGGGGTCTCGACTCTCTTGGTGGCATGAACGGGGAAAAGGCACAGAATACCAACCCGTGGTCATTTGGCTCAGCGGATCCGTTGAACGCTTCAGTCGGATTTGGCTTTGGTTTCGGAGCCCCTCCTCCTAGCAATGGAGATGTTGGCACACAAGAAAACAAGGATAATTGGGGCTTCCTGGATGCTAAGAAGAAGACCGAACCAGAGCCAGAGATGGCTGATGACGATGATTGGGGCTGGGGCGTCTCAACTAAGAAGAAAGACAAGAAAAAGAAGAACGGTGCTATCCTCGAGGAGCTGGAACCAGTAGTGAAAAATCCTCCAGGAGTCGCAGATCCAGCGCCGGAGCCCGAACCGGAACCCCCAGCACCCGCTGAGCCAGAGCCAGAGCCAGAGCCTGCATCGGAACCAGCGCCAGAGCCTAAGTTGCCTGATGATCCACTTTACAATAATTGGGACACGCTATCATCTAAAGACCGAAAGAAACGAGAGAAGTCTCTTGTCAAGAAAGGTCTTCCCATACCTGGTAAGGACTTCGAATGGCCCCCCAAAACGCCAGCCGCTCCTGTCGAAGAGCCTGCGAAAGAGTCCGAACCGGAACTCCAACCGGAAGCTGAGCCTGAACCAACGCCTGAACCTGAGCCAGAGCCAGCAGCTGAACCTGAACCGGAGCCAGCCTTGGAGCCAGAGCCCGCAGCAGAGCCAGAGTCAGAACCAGCACCTGAAGCTAAACTGCCAGATGATCCACTCTATAACAACTGGGACAATCTTTCATCAAAAGATAAAAAGAAACGGGAGAAATCCTTGATGAAAAAAGGCCTCCCAATTCCCGGGAAAGATTTCGATTGGCCACCACCTGCCCCTGCCCCTGCCCCTGCAGCGGAAGAGCCAGCGCCAGAACCAGAACCTGCTGCTGAACCAGAACCGGAACCTGCGGCTGCACCCGAACCAGAGCCAACGCCAGGACTGGAGCCACTAGCTGAGCCAGAAACACAACCTGCGTCCGAAGCGAAACTACCAGATGATCCTCTTTACAACAATTGGGACTATCTTTCGCCTAAAGACATAAAAAAGCGCGAGAAGTCATTGATTAAGAAAGGCCTCCCAGTTCCTGGCAAGGATTTCCCATGGCCACCGCCACCGCCACCAGAGCCTGTATTAAAGGAACCAGCACCAGAGCCAATAGTAGAAGAAGTGCCGGAACCAGTGGTGGAACCAGAGCCAGAGCCAGAGCGAGCACCAGAACCAGAACCGGTACTTGAACCTGAACCCTCGCCTGCAGGCGAGCCAGAACCGCAACCTGTGCCTGAAGCAAAACTACCAGATGATCCTCTTTATAACAACTGGGACGATCTTTCATCTAAGGACCGGAAGAAGCGCGAGAAATCACTGATAAAGAAGGGCCTACCAATCCCAGGCAAGGATTTTCCCTGGCCACCGGCCCCACCACCAGAGCCAGTGGTAGAAGAGCCTGCGCAAGAGCCAGAGCCAGAGCCAGAGCCAGAGCCGGTACTTGAACCTGAACCTAAACCTGAACCTAAACCTGAACCTAAACCTGAACCTAAACCTGAACCGGAACCTGAGCCTCAAGTTGAGCCTGAACCTGTGCTCGAAGCAAAACTACCAGATGACCCACTTTATAACAACTGGGACGATCTCTCAACTAAAGACAAGAAAAAGCGTGAAAAATCACTCGCTAAGAAGGGCTTACCAATTCCCGGTAAGGATTTTGACTGGCCACCAGCTCTGCAGCCAGAGGCAGTGGTAGAAGAACTAGCCCTAGAACCTGTGCCGGCACTTGAACCTGAGCCTGAGCCTGAGCCTGAGCTTGAACCGGAACCGGAACCGCAACTGGAATTGGAATCGGAACCCAAGGTCCCGTCACTTCCCGATGACCCGCTCTATAATAACTGGGACGATCTCTCAGCTAAAGACAAGAAAAAGCGTGAGAAATCACTCATCAAGAAGGGCTTGCCGGTTCCAGGTAAGGATTTTGACTGGCCACCAGCTCCACCACCAGAGCCAGTGGTAGAAGAGCCTATACAAGAGCCAGCGCCAGAGCCAGAGCCGGTACTCGAACCTGAGCTTGAGCTTGAGCCCGAGCCCGAGCCTGAATCTGAACTGCAACTGGAATCGGAAGCCAAGGCTCCATTACTGCCTGATGACCCGCTCTATGATAACTGGGATGATCTCTCCTCTAAGGACAGGAAGAAGCGCGAGAAATCGCTGATAAAGAAGGGCCTGCCGATTCCAGGAAAGGATTTTGACTGGCCACCACCTCCGCCACCGGAGCCATTGGTGGAGGAGCCCGTACTGGAAGCTGAACTAGAACCGGAGCCCGTCGTTGAACCTGTCCCTGAAGAGCCCGAGCCTGAACCAGAGCCAGAACCGGAATACAAAGCTCCCTCCTTGCCAGATGATCCGCTCTATGATAACTGGGATGACCTCTCACCTAAGGACCGAAAGAAGCGCGAGAAATTGTTGATAAAGAAGGGTCTACTGATTCCAGGAAAGGATTTTGACTGGCCACCACCTCCGCCACCGGAGCCATTGGTGGAGGAGCCCGTACCGGAAGCTGAACCAGAACCGGAGCCCGTCTTTGAACCCGTCCTTGAAGAGCCCGAGCCTCAAGCTGAGCCTGAACCAGAACCAGAACCGGAATCCAAAGCTCCCTCACTGCCAGATGATCCGCTCTACAATAACTGGGATGACCTCTCCTCTAAGGACCGAAAGAAACGAGAAAAATCTTTAATAAAGAAGGGTTTGCCTATTCCTGGTAAGGACTTTGAGTGGCCACCACAAGTGGTATCTGTAGCAGAGGAGCCTGTACAAGAACCAGAGCCAGAACCAGTTCGGGAGCCCACCCCAGAACCCATCCCTGAACCCGTTCCTGAGCAAGCCCCAGAACCAGAGGTAATCCGTGAACCGGTTACCGAAGAACCAATTGATGATAGCTGGGGCATCTGGGCTCCTCAAAAGGATAAGAAGAAGTCTAAGAAGAGCAAGATTAATGATGAGCCTCCACCGCCGGCGCCTACTCCACCTTCTCTGGGATTATCGCTGGAACCTGACGCTTTTGAGAGTATACCCGAGGAGCCTCTTTGGGATGAATATAGCACAATGCCTTCAAAAAAGAAGGGCCCTGTTGCGGAGGAAACGCCGTCAAAGCCAGCTAGAGGGTTCTGGGCAAGCTTCGGAGCAGCAGCGATGGGGGTGCCTAAGGCCACTAAAAAGAAGTCGGCAGAAAAGCCAATAAAAGAGCCGGAGCCCCAGCCCGACCAGGATGATCTGCTTATTGACGTAGGGGATACGCCGAGAGAGGCTGGTGCGGCTGACGCGGCTGACGCGCCAGTCGCAGAAGTTGTCGAACCTCAGCCAGCCGCGCCGCCAACAAAGACACCTGTTATCACGTCAAAGACCAAGTCATCAACCAAGAACTCTGTCGCGGAGCGCATTAAGGCCCTTGAAGAGAAAAAGAAAGAAAAGTCCAAGGGAAAGTCGGCAGAAAAATCAAAAGCGAAGGAGGTGCCCCCGCCGGTAGAAGACCCTCCAGAACCTCCGCAGGAGCCGGAGCCGGAGCCAGAACCTGAACCAGTTATAGAAAGAAGGATCTTACGAGACACTGTACCAGGAAGCTTTCCAGACGCCTTTGACGACGATTTCGATGACCTCCCGCCCCCTGTCCCAGAACTGCCAGCAGAGCCGGAGCCAGAAGTACAGCCTGAGCCCGAACCTCAGCCCGAGCCTGAACCAGAAAAGCAGCCAGAAGTCGAGCCTGAGCCGGTAGTATTGTCCAAGAAGGCCAAAAAGAAGGACAAGAAGAAATCGAAGACTGCTGTTCCCGAGCCTCAGCCGCCTGCTCCAGAGCCTCCGGCACTCGAACTGCCAGCAGAGCCAGAGCCTGCGCCGGAGCCTGCGCCACCAGAAGAGGTTGTGGCTGTTGCTGAACCTGAGCCGGAACCAGTTCCCGAACCAGAGCCCGTACTACTACCCAAAGCAGAGAAGAAGAAAAAGAAGGCTAAGGCGGTTGAGCCGCAACCCGCACCTGAACCCGAACCCGAGCCAGAGCCGGTACCCCCACCCAAAGTCGAAAAGAAGAAAAAGAGAACTAAGGCGGTTGATCCCCAACCTGTGCCCGAACTAGAGCCAGAGCCAGAACCGGTGCGAGCGCTTGATCCTGATCCTGAACCCGAACCCGAACCTGAGCCCGAACCTGCACCTGTCAATGTGCCGGAGCCCGAGCCCGAGCCAGCGTTTGAGCCCGCTGAGCCGCCTGCCCCAGAGCCTGAAAAGCCCATGAAGAAAATCAGGAAAAGTAGAAGGTCAGTGCCAGTTCCAGAACCACCACCAGCTCCTCCTGCAGAAGCCCCAGTGGCCGATGCCCCTGAGGAAGCTGCTGGAGGTCCTCCGACACCGCCACCTGAACCCGTTGCGCCGGAGCGAGCGGCAAGGAAGGAGCGCCCGCGTCTTGAACGTGCACCTGGTAGCACGTCTTGGGATATGTGGGGTGCTGCACCCCCGCCGAGGAGGTCAGGTCATAGGGAAGAGAAACATAGAAGAAGGGAGCAATCGCCTTCAGGAATGGGAAGATCAAAGTCCACTAGACACTCAAGGCCAAGGGAACCGGAGGACGAGGTAGAGAGATCGCTGGAACCCGAGAACGACAGGCAACGGGAACCTGCACACGATCGGGCTGCGGCATTCTCGAATTTCATTTTTGGCGCACCACCTCCTACCAGAACGAAATCTAGCAGGAGACATGGCGAGCATGCTCCAAGGCACACGTCGCGGCGCCCACCTGTAGATATGGATGACACTGGGTTCCCATCGCCGCCACCGGATGAGCAGTTCGAGATGCCTGATAAGGCTGCCCGCATGATGGGTGCTCCTCCATCTGGGTCAAGACGAGAGAGGCCGCGTGGCTCGCGGAAAAGATCTAGTATGGCCTTCTATGTTCGTGTCACTCTTTGTTACGTTTACTAACAAGATCATCGTAGGCGCTCGTGATCCGTATGCTATTGACGATGAAGACATCGTTATGGTCAATCCGGATGATGCTGACGGTGAGCCCAAGGCTCCCTCTAGAGAGTCACGTCATTCAGAACGACGGTCAAGGAAGAAGGTAAGAGAGCAGCGCCACTTGCAACTGACCTCAACAGGTTGGAACAGCAGCTAATGTAGCTTCTATAATTTAGTCACGATCACGACAGGGAGACCTCCAGGACGATGCTGTCATGGTCGATGCAGACCCAGCTCAGCAGAGTCCGGACATTGTTTCCGGACCTGATGACATGGCATTTGTAGAGGCTCCGAGAGAACGGCGTTTGAGACGATCAAATACCGCTCCCAAGAAACAGGAGACTGGCGGTCTCATGGGGCTGATCGGAACTTTGCGCCAACACATTCGCCCTGAACTGCCTGAACGCCAAAAGACTAGGTCTTATAAGGACGAGGACGCCAAGTACATGACGGAGCCAGAGCGAGAGGACGCTCGGCGCCAGAGACGGGACGAGAGGAGAAGACGCGCAATGAGACCGGACCCTGACCGTGAGGGCTATGCTACCGATGCTGGACCGGCAATGGCTGTCCCGGAAATTCAAATAGAAGATGTCGATGCTAGGAGAGAAGCGCGCAGAGCACGGCGCGCTTCTCGACAGGGCGACGTTGATCCGTATCAAGACAACGAGTTCCAAGAAGCCGAAGAACGACGAGCAAGACGACGGGAAAGGCAAAGGGCTCGTGAGCGCGAGATGCAAGAAATGCAACTCCGAGAGGAAGAGGAGAGAGCACAGCGACGCCGAGAGGAGAAGATGGCTCGTCGGGCTGCTCGTGAAGAGCGCCGTGCCCGGGAGGAGCAAGAAGCTCGAGAGGCGGAAGCGCAGGCACAGGAAGCCAGAGAAGTGGATGCCCGCGAAGCTAGGGCTGCGGAACGCCGCGAACGAAGGCGGCAGGAAAGGGAGGCAGGAATAGATGAGAACCCTAGCTACGACCCGAGATCCAGAAAGCGGCACTCGCATATGGATGATAGAGCCGCCAGGGACTTCTACATGCAGGGCGGGGACCCGGACAGGGCCTATCGTTCTCGCCGTCATGGAGACGACGGTGAACATGCTAGACGCCGAAGGTCCAGGGCGCCTGAGGAGACGAGACCTCTACCTATGATGCCTGGACAGCGCAAAGATAAGACCTCTTCTTGGGTCAATTCACAAGCAAGTGACCCCCCTGAGCCACCGCCGGTTGTTCCAACTATGTTGGACATGCCGCCTGCTCCGGGAGAGCCCATGGATGGGGCACACTCAATCTCATCGGATGAGGAGGCCCGACGCGACCTACGCCGGAAGGCAAGAAGACGGGCCAGATACCCCGGACTTACCGATCAGGAGATTGAGGAGGAGCGCTTGAGGAAACGCGAGGCTCGGAGGTCTGAGAGAGGACAGAAGAGCAGCTCCGGTAGTGCAGACTACGAACGAGACCGTGGAATGAGATATGACCGCTACGACCAACCACCTCCTAGTTCTGGAGGGAAGCTGCCTAACTGGTTTAAGAAACTTACCAGCTTTTAAGGGTACGCTTTACGAGACAGAACCTGCTTGATGAGCAGGGCTACATTCAACAGCGAGACGTGATGCCAGAAGAATGCTCCTTATTTCTCAGTGCATTTGATGATTGGAATGACGCGATGACTATACACCAGAAATGTTGGAAATGAAACCTGATATTGAACTTGCCTGCGTTGATGACTTGTTCAGCACCGTTTTTTGTTTACGAAGCTGTCTCTTGACTGAGATTTTGTACACCTGATGCATGTATGATAAATGATAAGAATAACCGAAGTCCTCTCTTCTTGACGAGTTAACGTCACTAAAATGAAACAAGAAAAATACAATTGTTCATGATCTATAATACAGGCTCTCCATTGACTGCAAATAACCAACCACCTTTACAACCCTTTAACCTCCTCCTTCCTCCTCTTCTCCAAATACATCCTCCCGCCCTCATAAATCCCTAGATAAATACTCATCCCAAAAGCCGACCAAACAGACCTCAACGCACCCCCACGAAACAACCCCCTAAGGCCCTCCTCCCTCCATACCTCCCTCCCAACCGCCAACGTCCCCTTCACCTTCCTAACCGTCTTCTCCGTCCCCTTCAACTCCTCCCCACCCGCCCCCAACATAACCCTCGTCTTAACAACATCAATCGGCGTCGTAACAACCGAAGCCACAGTCCCAGACACTCCAGCCGCAACCCCCGTCAAAACCGCCCTCTCAACCACCCCATTCTTACCCCCATCATTACCTCCATTCCCATCCCCATTTTTCCTTTTCTGATCCCTCCAAGAAACAAGCCACCCCCTCACTCCCTCAAAAATCGGAAAATGCAACCCCGTAAACGGTAAATTCCGTCCCACAAGCGCCGTATACCCACTCCACAACTTCCAAGGCCTGTGTCTGAATTTAGCCAAGACTTGGATTGTTGCGCCTTGTCTGGGTGTCTTTGTGCTGGTGGAGGTTGGGGAGTTCATGTTCAGGACCTGGGCGTTTTGCTTTAGGACTTCTGCAGGGGTGAGGATTGCGCAGGAGACCATTTCGCCGAGGGAGGAGGAGAGGGCGTGGATTAGGGGGGTGGGGAGGGGGTGAGTGAATGGGAGGGGGTTGGGGGGTTTATACTGGGATTGGGACTGGGTAGAGGAGAGGGTTAGGATGTGTTTTGTGCTTTCGTAGGTTGTGAAGAATGCTCCTGCTTTTTTGGGTCAGTTCTTGTGGTTGGGTAAATGGGTGAGGTAGAAGAGACGTGCATGAAGGTACTGTTGCGAGTACAACGCTCCATACGCCCTGATATAACCCCCGGAAGAGGACGTCTCGTTTTATGGCGCCTGTTGCGTCTTTGTAGAGGTGGTTGTAGTTTGGTGATTGGATGCGCGTTTTGAGTGTGTCCATTGGATATACTAGGAAGTCTACAGTTACGGCTGCTAGGGCGCCGGCCTTTTTTTGTGTGTTAGTTAATCCATTGAGGGTTCTATCGGATTTCTTTTGGGGTTGCTAGGAGTTGCATATGGGCATGTTGTGTATAGGGTGCAAGATAGGGCATGGTCTGGTTGAATATGTGACTTACAACCCAGATATCGAGACTACTGTTATCCATCGTAAGGCTAGGGGTATGTATATTGAAATTGAAGAAATATCTATAAACATCTAGTGGAAGAACTGCAGCAATGAAAAGATATCGACTTTGGTCTTCACGATAGCAGGATCTTATCTAATCGGTTATCGATGCCATGATGAGGTCATTGTACTTATCAGCATCACGTGTGGCAGATATGCCCTAGCAAGATTAGGGCTTACCCATTCATTCATCAGTTGATGTAGAGAGGGCTTGCGCAGGACAAATGGATACGAAGGTTGGAGAAGGGTGAGGTAGGTAGGAACCAAAAGACAGTCATATCCCGTAACTCTATTCGTCACTGGAATAAACAAACAGACATATTAACAGTCAGATACAGAATTTTCCCTCCCTACGCCGTAAGGTCATGCATGCAATTCCCAGAATCCCCAGTTGAGACAAATCATCATCAGTCACCGCCTCTCCTCTATTTGGCGGTCTCTCCGGGCAGTAGGTTTCCCTTAATCGCAAACATCTTACCCGTCGTCGCCGAAACGAAGCTGTCGATCTGGCGCGAGTACTGCTCCACTTGCCGGGTGTTGAGCATAGTCTCGAGGCGGCTGGGCTCCTGGGGAAGCTTGAACAGACGCTGGTACTCATCCTCAGGCAGGAGAGGCTGCTTGAGGGCCGCACGGCTGGCGTTCTCGGCCTTGCGCTTGGCTTGCCAAGCGGTGATCTTGGCCTGCTCACGAGCAAGCGAACGCTGGTAGTACTGGAAGTTGTTGGTCTCGGTGTGGTGGGTCTCGATGCTGTCCAAGAGAAGGTTGCAGTTCTTCTCGAGGAAGGGGTCGATGCTGAGAGACAGGTTGTCGAAGTTGGGGGCCAGAACGCTGTCCTTGACGAAGGGGCTCTTCTCCAGAGCAGCCAAAGAGGGGGGAAGGTCGGTAGGAGTGGACTGGCTAGGGCACTGGAGCTGGTGGACGAAAGTGGTGATTAAATGAGAGTTGTGGATTTCAACTGGAAGCTCAACGAAGATGTCCTGGTGTCTCAGATTGGACTTTTGAAGCCTGAAAGATGTTAGCATACCGTCAAGTCCACCTAGAGCACACGTATAGACTGATAGAGCAGACTAAACTATGCCAACGCGGGAGAAAACATACTCCTCTGAGGTGAACTTGTTCTCCTTGAGAGCAGTCATGAACTTAGAAGACAGGCGGAAGGCCCGCAGGCTAAGGCTTCCCTGGGCACTGCGGCTGACATCGTGCACAAGAGCAACTGTCCGCTCGTTCATCTCCTTCTGGTAAAACAACTGGTTCTCGATCACGTTCATGTTGACGAAGTTACCCATGTTCGCGCTCGTGTACCAACCGACGTTGTTCGCATCGACGTTGACCTCCCGAAGCATGCGGATCATCTCAGCCTGGTAAGCCACGTTGGCCTTCGCACGAGGAGCAGCAGCAGCCGGGTTAGGGGTGGCGTTGTCGAAGTGCGAGTCGGCGGGCATCTCAACGACCGGGAATGGGAAAGAGTTCGTGATCTCCAGGGTGCCGTCCACGTCCATACCGACGATCGAACCGGTCGCAGTCGTCGGGAAAGACTGAGAAGAGTGCTTGATGATCTTCATGACCACCTATATACGAACTTTGTAAGCATTACTGTCGCCGTGAAAATAGCGGGGGTGATTTTTCGCGGTCATTATCGTACCAAGGCATCGACCTTGACGGCCGTGAGGGGAACTTCTTTCCTGGTTTAATCGTTAGCAGCCATTCTAGAGAAGCAATTTACATCCAGCGACAAGACTTACTCCGCCATGTTGGATGTGCTGCCCAGGTATACGTTCGACGGCGACAATGGGTTGACAGTCGGCGGCGATGGTTTGTGTGGATTGAATTCATCAATTTCCCACCGCCTAATTCCCGATGCAGTTTAGCGCGCCAAGACCCTCACGGGATCAGTCTGGACACTTTGGGAACGACAACAACATCGGCTTCAACAGTATCCTGCCATGCTACTTTTTTCTCTCAGAAAAAATGGATTTCTCTTGTCGCATACTCCCTGGTGATGGCCAAAGTATACCATACGTCAAGCTCCCTGGGTTGTCGCAGGTTGAGCTTATCAATCATGATACTCCATAGTTGCTCCGCCGAACAACATTTCTACTCACTAGTACTACTAAGCAGCCTGTCTCTCCCCTCCGTTAAAAAGGACTAACAAGCCGTTCCCCTCATTGCTTTCTTTTCCCAATAATACACCTTTGAGAACCAATAATAAATCCATCGCAAACAACCACTGAAAATGCCTACCGAAACATTTAACTATGGCGAAGACCACGCCCTTCAAACCGTGACAGTGACTACCTTATCAGAGACACTCGACAAAAAGTTCTGGATTATGTACATACTTCTCAGTCTACAATCTACAATCTACAATACTTCTACAATCGATATATGTACTAAAATTATAAATCTAGCTTGATCCACGGCGGCGCCTGGCGCGACCCAAACATAGACGCCATCAACTTCTCCAACCCCGTCATATCCAAGCTCACCACTTCCCCAGAATACGCTGAGGTTCTCCCTTACATCACTGCATTCGCATCCATCTCCTACCGTCTAAGCCCCCATCCGGATCACCCTCAGGACCAGTCGAGCACCAATCCCCGAGAATACCGCGGCTCTAAACACCCCGACCACATCAACGACGTGCAAGCGGCCATAGCCTTTCTGCGGCGCAAATATGGCTTCGAGGATCGGTATATACTCGTCGGCCACAGCTGTGGTGCTATGTTGGCGTTCCAGTCGGTGATGGGCCGGTTTAAAGCTGGCATATCGCACGGTCCGGTAGCTGTGGCGGGTTTGGCGGGGATATACGACTTGAAGAAATTCCGGGATACTCACAAGGAGATACCGGCGTATCAGGAGATTGTGGAGGGCGCTTTTGGGGATGATGAGGGTGCGTGGGATGCTGTGTCTCCTGCCGTGGTCAAGGGGGCGGATGGTATTGAGGGTGGGTGGACTCATGGGTCTTGGGCGATTCTGGCGCATTCGTCTGACGATTCGCTTGTGGATGATATGCAGGATGAGGCTATGGATACTGCCCTTATCGATGGGTGGTGGAATCTGCAGACTGAGGACAAATTGAGATGTGTTTCGCGGATGCCTCTAGAAGGTGAGCACGATGAGTGCTGGGAGAAGGGCGACGGGCTCGCGGAGGTTATTGGCTATGCTATTGAGAAGCAGTTGGAGATAACCTATGAAGAAGAGTCTGAAGAGCCAGAAGAGCCGGAAGAGTCGGAATCACCTGTTTAACCAAGCTTTCGTTATGAGAGTTCGACCTCTGATGAACCCCTACAATGATGCAGACCATCAAAATGAAGTGCATGTTACGGGAAGGTCAATTGCATTGGCAATTCATATTACGTTTGCCCTAAGGTGAATTATGGGTTATGAAACTAGTAAACATCAGAAGAAAAGAAATTAGACCAGCCATTTTCAAAGCTTCAAACGCCCACCAGTGTTCGTCATCATAAATTCAGAGTACAGAACTGAGAGAAGAAGACCGTTCGTACGCCCACTATTGTAGAACAGCAAGACATAACGAAACGGCAGAATAACATGTCACAGGAAGGGATGACCTCAGTCGAGAGGTGTTTTGCGAAGGTGAAAGGTGCAGACAAGCATTTCGGATAGAAGAGGACGGGATATGGGATAATTTCATGTGATAGGAAGAGGGTAATTCGTGAGTCAAGAGCAGCCAAGGTCGAGGCAGGGTGAGCATTGGTATCGTCAAAACCAGACAAAACATTAGAAATCGAAGAATGGTCACTCAAACGCCCACATCCATACGGCCGGAGGCAGCATCGCCCACAACCCGCTCCTTTGGATCAAAGCCCTGATCTTCGTCGTCATCATCCTCGTCATCCTCCACTTCCTCATCTTCGACGTACTTGACTTCCATACCGGCATCACGAAGACGCGTCTTCATATCCTCGCGGTATTGATCCTGCCAGCGGGCCAGGGCAGCAGCCGCATGAACTTTGAATCCGTAAATACGAGGCTCATAACGGCTGGTACTCTTCTCAGGGACCAAGCCTGGGTACACCTGGAAAAGCATGCTAGGGAAAGACGCTCCAAAATAGGCACCATCGATAGAAGCATGGCGAGAGGACTTGGGGTTGTAGAGATCTTCGCATTTGGGGCAGTAAAGACGGACAGTGCTCATGTTCGGAATGTCGTGCTGGCCCATAGGCAAAAGAGGTTGGCCTTCGCACATAACACGGGGACATTTGCCGAAGTCGCCCTTCTTGTACTTGTCGACCTAGTCTCAGTCAGAGAGATATACTACTGTGATTACATTCTCAAATTAGTACATACCATCTTAGTAAGACCACGGGTGGTGACAATGTATCTTGCGTGGACGAGTCCGTAGAGATGACGCGCCGACTTTTCAATCTGTTCGCGCAGGTCGTCATCCGCATCGAGGTCGAACACATCAGTCACCAAATCTAAGGCATACTGGTAGTATGGCACCTCAGTGTTGAGACCAGTAAGGTTAAAGCGATCAGTCAAATATTCCTCATCGATTTCGCAGAAGTACTCGTTTCCACGAGAAGAGATGAACTGTGTGCGCCAATTAGCTGTGTCGTCAGAACTCGGTGGCAGGTAAACAGGGAGTCTCTGGCGAGAGGAGCGAAGAGTAGGATCGGTTCTAAAGTAATTGGGAACAACAGAAGGTGGAGGTGGAGTGCTAGACAGCTCCAGCTGCTGCTGACTGGACGAGGGAGACACCATCTTTAGACTCTAGACGCAGAAAGGTGAGGTGATTCATGGAGCTGTGGAGTCGAGCAGAAGTGGCATCGCTTCCCGAAATGGAAATGTGTACCTCCTTTGCGCTGCACCTCTCCATCCTGCTGCCACTGCCGCTGCACCGTCCAGTATCACCATGCACCATGCACCTTCCTCCACCTACAACCAAGTCGCATCCCCCACCCAGTCGCACACTGGCGCAATCGACGGAGAAATAGGAAATGACTCACCCAATCTCTCCAGTAACTGGTATAGTCACTATCAGTCTCACTGTTGAAGTCCTCCATCATTTTGCCGGTGTTTCGTTCAAAGAAAGGGCAGGAGTTTCTGTTTCGAGTTTCTGGATCTTAAGGTAAGATTATTTTCTTGACTTTGCCTGTAGCAGTTGCTGAGAGATAACTGGGTCAGACCCCAGGGCAGGAGAACCCTCAGAACCACACAGCTGGAATAATCTTCCTCGGAGACTCCACGGTCACAGCTCGAGTAATACTATGGAGGAACGTCAAGGGTCGTGGGATTCTTGAGTGGTTGCAGTGTGTGTCTCTTCCGTATGCCGTTGTTACTTATCAGCGGATTATCCTCTACAGGATTAGCGCGGGGTTGGCGGTGAGGTTATTGTCCGTGCTTTTAATCACCGCCTTTGTGGTGATCTGGGGTATCGACTATGAACCCTATAAACTCAAGCTGGTCAGACATGCACTGATCTAAACACAAGAATATTGCTATCAGATATGGCTTTCTTCTTAACATTCCAGGCTGGGACTATATTTAAAATGCCATACCGTAATCTTGTAGCCGAGAGATGATATCTCTGAAGTCGGCGCCTCCTATGTGGATCAACAAGAGACTGCAAAGGAATTATACTACTTGCCTTTGAATTGAGTTTCCTATTGATGTTATCTAGTAAAGGGCACTTATTGGGGCTTCGCATATCAAGAATATGACGACTATCTCCAAGTACAAAGAACTATTCTATAGACTATCGAATGGTACTAGCGGCTACTCTCGAAATGATATAGTACACAATTTCTGTAGATAGAACCCCAGAAGATGCTAGTTGAAAAGGTCACGAACTAGTGCCTAGGGGCGTCATATAGATAGAGAGCAACAGGCAGAATGGATGAAAAGGATGATAACAAGTGCAGACGAATAGCAAAAATAAGAGGTTCGCGCTGTGACAGGTGCTTTAGTGAGCGATGTAAGGCATTCCATTCATTCTAGCTCCTACGTATGGGGTTGAGGGTTTTGATGTTTAAGCCTAGGTTTCTGTCTCGTTACTGTCTCATCAGCGAGGTCTGCATAGCAGACCTTTAGTGGTTGGATGATATTAGATGATGAGCTTCTTGATTGATTGATGATTGATAGTCAAGCTTCCGGGTTGATGACGGCCAAATCTGCAAATATGTCCCAATTTCATGTTGCCACTTAGGTTTTTAAGCCGAATAAACAAAGCTAATCATGCAAGCACCTTAAATAAAAAGGCACCCACATCCCTTCCGCGTCACACCAGCGATACCCACGCTCTTTTTCACACTGAGCACAGCTGCTCAAACGACCAAACGTAACTTTGTGAAGTGTACAACGCGTGCGGCCTCGGCTCCGAGCTTCGTGTGGATAAGGCACGTACATAGTCTTATAGTAAGCCCGACATCTCTCGGAGATATTCTCTTCAGCCAACCATCTATCGAGAAACAGGTTACGTTCCTCATGTGTAAAGGGACGACCCTGGGCCTCCTCTTGCTCCTTAACGAAGGCACGGCATTCTCCAAAACTGATACAGCTCATGGCGACATACTGACACGTCGGTAAATTGATACACACTTAGAAACTGTGGTGCAATAAGTAGAAGGAATGGTAGGCTGTGAAACAGACAAGGGGAATCACCCCATTTATATACCTATAAGCTCTGGCACATCCTCACGTGAAACACGGGATAAAGAAAAAGAAAAGAATAAAGAAAAGAAGAAAAATAAAAAGATTATCTAGATTAAATTTACTGTGCAGTTGTGAATACACCTGCAATATCAGGAACACCCCTGTTCTGACAAGTGGTAGTGAATCTGCAGACTACACCACCCACTTAATTACTGTAGTAAGCAATGTAAATCCCACTCAGCGAGTGACGAGACAAAGACCACTTGGTGTCATATTCACTTATCAATGCCTAGTTGGGAAAGAGACAGCGCAAGTTTGAAGGCTGTTGCGACGTAGAGGACTATTTAAAGGCCCTCTGCTTGTTTTACCCGGACCTTTCTAGGGTAACTACTCTTACAACTTACTTAATCATCACCATCACCATCACCATCTTCTACAAACTAGCCATGGAGCTAGCAACTTTGGCTGCAATGATGCAGCAGTAGTTCTATGGCCTCAACCAGCGCGTCGGCAACTTGCAGGATTCCCTGAACACGCGAGTGGATAACTTGCACCCTGTTTCATCAAAGCATTGAGCTACAGAATTCTTTGATCAGACGTATAGACGAGACCGTGGATCGGCGGTCCACAGTATTACAGGAGTCATTGCTCCAACGTTCTAACCAGTTAGAGGAGTCGCTCGTCCAGCGATTGAATCAAATACATGACTCTATGCTCCAACGCGCCAACGAGCTGGATAACACCCTTATCCAACGAAACAACGAGTTCCAAGAATCCCTGACCAAACATATCGATGCGAGTATGATTCGATGCGTCAGAGAGCTGGATATCTCCCTATCACAACGAAACGACGTGTTTCAGGATTCCCTGGCCAGACGTATCGATGACACTATGCATCGGCGGTCCAACGAGTTACAGGGGTTTTGGGCTCAGCGTTTAGATGACACTATGGCCCAGCGGACTGAGGTATTGCAAAAGAACTTGGTCCAGGAGATGTTCAATCTCCATAACAGCGTCATTCGACCGCTGTTTGATGGAATACATGGGAAACTCGCAGCTCATGATAGGGATATCCAGCGAGAGTTCCAGAATGTCAACGAGAGATTCGATCGCGTGGATGCTAGGATCGATACCTTGGACATGGATATGAAACGAGAATTCAACAATATTAATGAACGGTTTACTCATGTGGAGGACCGATTTGATAAAGTTGAGACTAAGGTGAAGCAATTGGAAGTCAAGATAGACCGGGTCGAGGCCAAGATTGATCGATTGGAAGACAGGTTGGACAAAGTCGAAACCAAGGTGGAGGTCCAGATGGGCAATTTTAAGGGAATCCTCCGGGACTCCAAAATCGCCTTTCTCAATCAGCGGATATTCCCAATACAGGTGTATGATTCGGATGGATCGCCAATGCCTATCTCCGTGGCATCTCTTCCCGCTACAGCATTAGGGTTCTATCACCTGAAGGAAAGCAAACATTGTATGTTGTCCCCGATGAAATCACCGATATATGTTACTAACACCGTGAAGGGCATAAGTTGAGGGACCTCATTGAATACTATCGACTGCAAGACGAGGTAATCCAGGCAACTGCGGAAGACGATGACTCATTCGCAGACACTGAGCTGGAGTCTACAGAACAGGAACTGGAGCACGCTATCTCGTCAAATGCATGCGGCGTTCTTGTTGTCCTAGGTGGGCGCATTGGCATCGATTGTGATGCACTGCAGATCGAGTCATACAGTTCCATGCACAGAAAAATGCTTCATCTAAGCGAGATGCGAGCGATCTGAGCAGCACGAACGAGCGGGTGGCCAAAATACATCACTCATTACCGGTCCGAGTCCGACCTACCTCTGAATCACAGCGAGAGGCAGATGTACGTGAGCCATCTGCCCTTAGTAGAGTATGCTGGGAGGTCGACTCAGAAAAGTTCAAGCAGTCTCTTGACCCTGAACTCGGGGTAGCGAGGATCTCGTTACGCCTGTCCCAAAACAGCGCTTGAATGGTTCTTGCAACTTCCAAGGAGAACCGTGCGGGCACGACCCAGAAAGTGGCTCCGCTAATTCTCTCTTATGGGGACACGGAGATAGCGATTTCTACATTGCAGTAAAACAGAGACAGAGTTCGTCGAGGAATGAAGTGTCACAGTTGGGCCTAGTTAGATTGTAGATATGACAGACCATGTAATGGTGCCGCCAGTTCTTTGTTTATAGAAGCTCTTTGTTAAACAAAAACAAATCATAGTGGCATTTCCCTAGTGACCTTGCACTATCATACATAACCACCCCAAAACCATCAACCTCGACATCGCTTCATCCCAAACCCCATCTTACAAAGAAGGGTTAGCATTCTCAACCAACTGTTCGAAATAAGCCTACAAACTCATGTTAGCATCAAACTCCCAGAGAAATAAATTCCAGAAATACTAACCTGGAACCAAGTACCAGCCTCAGGAGCAGGCGTCAACGCATCAGCATATCCACAGTGAGCATCGTAGCGCTCCGCAGAAGTATCCGAGGTACCGTCACTCTCACCACCGGGCTTAACCCAGACGAAAGCATCGACGAGCTCATCCCCAGTATCGGTGGTAGGACGGACACCGAAACCCGTGTTCTTGACGTTGCACCAGTCGCCCCATTGGCTTTGGCCGGTGGGTTGGTTTCCATTGCGGCCTGTGTGGATTTGTTAATGAATATCTAACAATGCGAAGGATGGATGTTAAGGACATACCTGTATCAACTATGAAGTGAGCATCGAAGCCAGCACTCTTGAGCTGCGGGGCGAAGTTGTTGATGTAGGTCTTTTCATCACAGACGTCGCTGCCCTGTGTGTATGA
Source organism: Aspergillus novoparasiticus (assembly GCA_009176405.1). Lineage (NCBI taxonomy): Eukaryota > Fungi > Ascomycota > Eurotiomycetes > Eurotiales > Aspergillaceae > Aspergillus > Aspergillus novoparasiticus. Next base: position 31,060 of record ML733413.1, read on the forward strand.
AGGGCATGAGTCGATGGAGAAAGCGTTGTAGTTCGCTACGTTGGTGGCCAGACCGCGCACGGCGGCGGGGGATGAGGCGTTCTTGTATACGGAGGCGTAGAGCTCGGCTGCTGGGCCGATGTTGGCGGGCCAGCCTAGCCATCCTGCGTGGCCTGTTGCTTGTTAGATTGCCGACCGACAGCATTGTCTGGGGGTATTGGGGATGTTGCGCACCGGCATCAAGATACATGGCAACGTTGGGCAGGTTCAACTGCGTCAAGGCGTAGTTGGTACATTCCAAATAGGCGTCTTGGGCGTTGGCGCACTTTTGCACATCCAGGTTGGTGACCAGGTTTGCTAGACTGTCGGGTTCTGGTGGGTATTTGTTAGTTGTTTATTCCAGTGAATCTCATACTGCCATCCTTGTTGGGGAAAGATATGTGTCCTCACCGATAACCAAGATAATCTGGGTATCCGAGTACTTCTCAACCTGCTCCCGGATGGAGTCAATATACGCCTTGTACTTCTCGACACCACCATCGCTAATCAGGAACTCTCCATTACTGGCCAATGCCGCGCAATCACGGTCAGGCAGATCGTAGACGACGAAGATACCGGCGGTTGGGGGATTCGCTCCGGCGGCGTTCTTGGTCTTGATATCCTCGAGGAATTCGCCCATCTGGGGGACTTTATCTGTTGTATCACTGTGAAAATGTTTATTAGTGGCTGCTTTCATTAGATAATGGGAAGAAAATCATACAGCCAGTGGAATGAGGGAACATTCGCTGCAGCGCTAGCCTTCTCGGCTAAAGAGCCTGTCATGGATGGAATAGCAATGCTCTCCACCTCGGACTTGTAGTAGGGGTTCACATAGAGGTCATATCCCTCAAAAGGATTACCGCCTGCTGTGGCCGTAGGAGCAGGGGCGCTTGACACAGGAACGGACGACGAAGGAGACGGAGTGGCGCTCGCTTGGGGGAGAGCTCTGGCAGCGGAGAAGAGCAAGGGCGACAGAGCCACCAGGGCCTGCATGTTGAAGGTATACATGATGAATCGATAGGATAAACTGTTAGTCACACTACTCTGGAGATGGTGAGTTGGTGTACCGAACTCCAGACTGGAACAGGATATCGAGTCCTATTTATATGCATTTCTCCGTCTAAATGCATGCCATTCAGAAGAATTGCCGAAGACCAGAGTATGTGATTCGGCTAAAGGCAGATGTCACCGGGTCTTCAGTTCATACATCCTGTTTCATCCTGCTCATTTCAGATGGAGGTGTTGTCGCTTCAGTAGCCGAGGCGGGTTCTCCCCGTACCGGAATGGGAGCGGAGTGGGTGATCGTCATCACATCGGTACTTCTCAAGGCTTAGTGCGGTTGTTTATTGTTTGTACCTGGCAGATCGGGAAACCTTCACATTCAATTGACCGGATATAGCGTCCTGGAACTATTGCGTAGACGCGTGTAAATAGGCTATGTGTTGCCCGGGACCAAAGCCGACACCACAGGCAGCATCTTATGCCGGCATACTGCAAACAAGTGATCAATAAACTTATGATCCCAGAGACTTGTTAACAATGTCTGGGAAAATTTTTATATGGAAAAAGCCCTACAATGCAGACTTTAATAACCGAAGAAACTCCAAACATTTCTTGTTTCATGTACAGGGCTGTCAGCCGGGAAATGTGCATAATTTCTCCGTCTAACTGTAATGATCAAGGATTGAGTATTTCCGGAACAATGAATCCAGGAACACAACAAAACATACTTAGGCAACTTCACCACTGTCTTTAGGCTTTGCTGATCTCCGTTTGAGATGCAGATGCTGAGACATAGTCGGCCCGTGACTTGTGTATGTAGCTGAAAAGAGGTGCTCGTCAGATGGCGCTAAGATGCGGAGTAGTTTCTGCAGGAAATTTGATGGCAATCAGATGTAGACGGTTCGACGGGCCGAGTTCCCATTGGGAAGGATCGTCACTCTGGATATTATGCATAATATACTCCGTACTGGGTTTAGAGGTCTGAGTAGAAGCGATGGCTACGAGATTGTCACGGTGTTCCTTCCTGCCTGAAGCCTGAATAAGTTTAAATATGGCAGTGCAGTACTTCGTACAAAGCCTTTGGACTTGTATCCTAGTCGTTTGCCTCCCAATATAGAGGCTAAGCGTCTGAACAGTCCAGAGGGACTGCCTTGACATGTATACTCAATAATCCCTAAGCAGTCTACAGTCAATAAATTTGATATATACTTGGTTTGTAGAAACATTCTGGCCACAATTACTGTAAAGTAAAAATGATACAGATTGCTGGAGCCTCGATGGATCAACCTTTAGTAATATCTTCACATTCAGTTCATAAACTTATATCCAAGATTTCTTCGTGGGTTAGTCTATTTATATCGAAGGAGGTCGGTCCAGTGTTTGTACAGCCTGCCCTTCCACCTGGCCAGTCAGAAGTTGAGCTTCATAAAGCACTGGGAATACTACAAGGTTATTATTTTATCACAAAGCAGACAGATAACCGACTCATCAACATGCACCGGCTTGTTCATCTGACAACAAGGAGTTGGCTCAGAAATGAAAACATGCTTGGAAAAATGACTACTGAAGTTGCTCGGCATTTGTATGGGATCTTCTCGCCCGACTACCAGCGATGGCATGAATACCTTGCTCATGTTCAATTCATCTTGCAGAATAAAGAGCTTCTTAAAGATGCAGAGATTGCGGAATTATTATCACAGAGAGCTGGACAATGTCTCTATAGCCTGGGAAGATACAAGGAAGCAGAAATCTATTTCTAAGATGTGCCTTGGGTCTGATGGAAAAATGTGTTAAGGACCGCAACAAAATCCTGGGTAGATAGTCTACATACCATAGCCCTTTCCAATGTCCTTACTAACTGGGAAATAGCAGCGAAATACTTATTAGAATGTAGGACACAACAAAAGTCCGCCAAAACTAGTCCTGCGCTCCCCGTGCACACTGTTCCCCTAAAGCAGATTAAATTAGATGTACGGTCTGTCACGGGCTACAAAAGGCGAGCATGTATGAGATTATATCGCAGTTGATTATCTCTATTTAACCCTTTTAGTGTAACTAGACTGGACTTTGTTTGTGATTCAAGACTCTGCCGGACCTCTTGCCAGCGCGTATAGTATTAATAGCATGGATTCTAGAGGGTTCGCTTATGGAAATCTCAAGGAACTATCACAATTATCAGCCATGTATGCTAAAGAGGAGCATATAACAAGTCCATGGGGGTCACTACAGAGGTAGAAGACTAATCAAAAGTTTTCCAAAATTATATCAAGTGCCCCAGGCAGACCTGCGCCAAATCATTCAATTTCAAGAACTATCTCCACCTGTAATGTCCTGTAAGATCAAGGTATAATCCTGACGAAATTACAGAACATATCCACGTGTGTTAGAAAGCTATATTTCGATTCTAACTGTAAATGCACCAGCCCAGGAAACATCTTCGAAGAGTTCACAGTGGACAAGGGAATCGTGCCAAGCACTGTAAAAAACAATACCATAACTAGATCTCATATATCGTACAGGACCAATGGTCCATTGTTTACCATTTGAGTATTGCCTCTGCCTAAATAGAAAGAGTACGGCAACGGTCTTTGCAGTCAATCACTGTTGTGATGTAACAAAAAATGGCTCCTAATGTCACTCGATTACTGCTCGGCAGTGATTATGATACCTGTTTGTTTCCCTTTCACCTCAACATGCTTTGACCTTGTTTTAGACCTAGGGCCTGATATCTTTGTCCTCGACTTCTTTGTGCCTTAGATATATAAGTAGGACCTCACGGCCACCAAGATAGGAATGAAACCAAGACCTCTTTCCCATCTGCTCAGACGCTTTATCATATATTAACAAAGAAATACTCCACTCGCGACCTTCCCTACCTTCCAAACCCAAAGAGTCCCTCGCAAATTTCAAACCCCCAGTACGAAAATGACCACCGTTGCACCCAAGGTAACCGGTCTCGGAGAGACAGGCCAGGAAGCAGCTACTCAACTCTTCGAACTCCTACATTCCAAAAATCCAGAAATGACACTAAAGTGGAACCCCGGGTCCCAAAGGTTTAGGCTGACTGGCTTTTCACACTTGAAGGATAGCGAAATCAAACGCATTCTCGATCAAAAATCGTATCTCGGGTATGAGCTGAAACTTGCTGGACGGACAAGGCGTGACGATGTCATCATTCGACTTGATTGATACGGTCATGATCAGACCCAATAATCCGCCGTCAGACCCGTCCTCGATGGTGGAAAAGGAGGGCACCTACAGGACTCCCCGGGGATAGGTATTGAGCAAGTAATCGCTTTGGAGGTGGGTATAGAGAAGTGATTCGGACTTGTTTGTAGCATAACAATATTTATGTGCTTTCGGTGTTTCGGTTCAGATACTAAATGTATGTTTGGGACTGTGAAAGCTTGTGTTATTCCTCATGATTAGTATTCTGCTGAGCAGGTTGCGTTTTGTGGTGTCTAAGACATCGTATAGTGGTTTCTTGCATGCGGTCTAATTTATGTACTATGGACTGTAGTACCACGTAGTTCATGTCGTTTGTTTATGGAAGAATCTTCTTTAAGGATAGTATTGATACACTAAAGGAATCAACTAATGTTAAACTTCATTAGAGTAAATGATACAGCAATCCTTTGTATTCCACGAGCATTCAGCTGCCTGATTACTTTCGTCTGCACTCTAAAATCGCGTGGATCTTTTTCTGCCCCCTGAAATGGCAGTTGGCAAAAATGGTGTTATTCTCATAACCAGATTCTAGAATCACAAGTGATTCATGACCATCAATTCCATCACTGTGCAGAAGACGTGGCTTATTCCCGGCCTGAGATTTGGTTTGGGGGTCAAAAGCGTGCCTGGTCTAAGTGCCTATCGTTATAGCCGGTTTGGGAGTGGGCAAAGTGCGAACCTGGGGTCGGATAGGTAATAGTACATACAAGACATGAGTTTATTTACGAAGTAGGTAGACAGGTAGTCGATGATTCAATTGACTTAGATATCACTAATAGCAACACAGTTGAGCACACCTCAGATATGTGTCTGCTTCGAACAAACATGAACAAAAGAAATTATGGTAAAGGACTGTCAAAGCCTGGATAAAACAACATGAAAACGCAAGTAGCTAATAAATTGGAGGAGCACGGTTACATTCGGCAAGAAATCGGTGCAATCCGTCCGATCCTTCATATTCTGAAGCACTTTCAGGGAAACCGGTGCTGGAAATCTCATGGAAGTATGCGCGGTCGCCGAGTTCGCTGATGTTGATACTTGAATACCCAGATGACGACGAGGATTGCTGCCACGGATTCTCGCCGAACACGGTCACGTCCTCGAAACTGATGTTCGGCGCAGAGTCTCTGGGAAACTCTGGTGAAGCCTCTGTGTTGTTCTCTGAAGACATCATAGCTTGCCAATCAACTTCTTCGGGCGCTTGTGGCTCATATGGCTGCTTCGAGAAGAGACAATCTATCGTCTCTGGTGACGCGGGAACACTGGGGGCAAAGGGGAACAGAAGGGCAAGGTCAGCACCTGTACGAGCATCGAAGTCCTCGTCTTGCATGATCTTCCCTCGTTGAACCCCAACCTCGTCACAGAGTCGTTCGACAGTGGCTGCGTCACATCCAGGGAATCTCACTCGGAGTGTCGACTTGTCGTGAAGCAAGATAGGAAGGTCACCCAGGGTTGACAGGCGTTTAAGGTCGTTGAGTACAGCGGCCAGGTCCTTGAGAGCACGCGCAAAGTCGGCAGAGAGAAAGTCCAAAAGACCGTCCGAGTTGATGGTCTCAGAAGCGAAGGCTCCGGACGGATCAAACTTCTTTTGCAGACCAAAGGCCGTGATGGTAGGGGAGAGCTGGAAGTCAACAAAGGATCCCGGTGCAGTCCGAGGGATTCCCGTCATCTTCCGCTCGGCCTGATCTTGAAGCGCGCTCACGGATTTGTACTTTTTGTTTCCGCTAACTTTGTCAATGCCATCAAACCGGACCTTCTGTCCAGAGAGAAAGAATGCCCGGACACCCATGGATACATTTTGAATGACCTGAGCGGGTGCAGCTGGGCCATGTGAGAAATACCGGGCACCCCCGATCCGGCCGGCCCCTATAGTATAGCCTCCCGCCGTACGGCCGAGAGTACCACCGGTCAAGTTTGGACGAAGAGTGGATGCAAAGGGTGCTTGAGTGGTAAGACGGCTGATGTTCGACGCAACACGGGATGTCTTATAGGCAGCGTGGTCACCCTGCAGTCCAGTCCGGAGATAAGAAACGAAGGCTCTCGCGCGAGTGGAGTAATGACGGCGACGGGCCTGGCGAATTGCTGCAGCGCGGTTGATCGGCTGATTCGGGGTTATACGTGCAAAGGCTGGCTGAAATCGAAGGCTTCCATGTTGGACTTGTTCTGGGAACTTTGTCCTTATGGTTTTGCAGGCCTTCTCGTAGGCAAACCTGGGGCGGCGTTAGAACGGACATATAGTCCGGATAGAGTGGATAAGTGATTACTCACCTAGCTGCTCTCCAAAACTTTGGGAGCAGCAGGTGCCCGCTGGAAGGCGGCATCCTGACGCTGATGAGAAGAGATGGTCTAAAACAGACGCAAAGATGGAGAAACCATCCACGAAATAGATAATATGAGGTCCAAGGAGATGGAGAGGATGACGGGTGGGTGCCTGATGATAACGGCACACCGTGGCGGTGCAGCACATGATCGCCACTGCGTCATTCAGTTATCTGGGTGCCACGTGACCATCCGGTTCCTCCCGCCATTCCATTTTAGTCCAATCACTGCCACCGTCAAATCAAGCATAAGACTACGAATTATAGGGATCCATATTGACTCCTTTAGCATGGATTTCTCGCCTGTATGTAGGGAGTGAGTTGGCAATCCACTCAGCGGGAAGATATCCTGAAGCACAAGCCTTTTGCTCCATGATATTGGCACTCGTCTGTTTCCTGTCCGACGTGTTTCATAACCTCAAAATGAACAATGCGAGTCCAGCCCTGTTGAAGGTTTATGGCAGGCCTGCATAGCCGCATGGAGATGACGCCAAATTGGAAATCAGACTAGATAGCTCAAGTTAAGGCCCTAGATAAGCAATGGGGCGAAATTGATAAGACGCAAAGCTGGATCAGTACATTGGATGGCGGCTCAGGTTCCCCTGTTGCTTCTGGACAAGGATTGTCTATGCAGTGTATTACATACACAAGATATGATTGATTATCAGATACATCAACAATTGGTCGTGTTTTCCCAGTTGTGCAGGCCCCAAACAGTGACAATCATATTTGATTTATTTTCGAAGTGTTAAATGTGAGTATGAGACGTTCTGAGAATGTTGGACTACTACGGTGCGTACGTTGAGCTTATCAATGGACGATTTTCTATATACAATTCAAATTCAGGGATATCTATATTTTAATGCCATCTGACCGTAATATCACAACATCATAATCTACTCATCATCACCGAAGAAAACCTTAATAGGAAGCCAGCTATCACCACAGACCTTGAAGCGATCCTTCAAGTTATCAAGCTGGTTAACCTCCTCATCAGTCAAGTTCCACCCATCAAGCTCAAAGTTCGCATCAATACGCTCCTTGCTAACAGACTTAGGAATAACACTCCACCCCTTCTGAATACCCCACTGCAACAGACACTGCTGGGGCGTCTTGCCCTTCTTCTCCGCAAGCTGGAGCAGCGTAGGATCCTTGTACAGGGGCGAGTTCGTGGAACCAAGACAAGAGTACCCAGTGGAGTGAATACCCTTGGAGGTATTGTATGCAACCAACTTCGGAGAGGGGTTGTTAGGGTGCAGCTCGATCTGGTTGACAGCGGGAACGATCTTGGTGCTGGGGTCATTGAGGAGCTTCTCAAGGTTCTTGATGCCGAAGTTGGAGACACCGATGTTGCGGACTTTGCCGGTAGCGGGCAGCTTCTGCATCTCTTGCCATGTCTTGATAAAGTCCCAGTCAGGGAGGTGCTTGGACTTGTCGTTGGGGTCGGTGCTGCTGGGCCAGTGCACGAGGTAAAGGTCTACGTAGGAAACGCCCAGGTCCTTCAAGGAGGACTCAATGCCCTCGGACACGCGGTGGTGCCAGGTGTTGTCTAGCTTGGTGGTGATCCAGATCTCTTCGCGGGGCACGCCGGAGTCCTTGATGCCTTGGCCGACTTCGGCTTCATTGCCATAGGCGAGGGCGCTGGTTGAGTTAGTTTCCCTGTTTGTACTCCTGGTGGACTTGGGCTGATTGGGGTTGGAACGTACGTGTCGATGTGGCGGTAACCCTTCAGGAGAGCATTCTTAACAGCCTCGCGGACCTCGTTGGGCTTGGATTGCCAGGTTCCCAGACCAATGGCGGGAATCTTGTCCCCGGTGTTCAGGGTGTAAGTTTTCCTGTAATTTAGGGTCGTGTTAATTGATGTTCCTTTTTTTTTTCCCTGTACCTGAGGGTCCAGGGGCACACGGGCACTCACTTGGTGTGCTGAAGGCTGGCCATTTTGTGCAATTGAGTTGAAAAAGAGATATTTTATTCCAACGTAGTAATATAAAGAGTCAGAACAACGAATTCAGAAAAAGAGCAAGAGAAAAAGGATATAAACGAGGGGTAAACAAGACAATTTATAAGCTACTAGAAGACACCGAATGTTAGGGCAGGTCCATCCAGCGGGATGATGTCAATTGCCCCTCTATGGTGGGGAATTCCTTACTCCTATAGTACAATCCCGCCTTTAGCCCTGACCGATTCTATCCGACCGGTGACTTCAAATTAACCAGTGAGCGCCATTAATGACAAAGCTTGATTGAGTCCAGGCCAATAATTGTTTCCAAAATCTTCTCAATGTCTCCTACATACTCATTAGCGACGCTCTACCGGTGGTCTGAGAGTGCTGCTAATCTATTCTTGGACTCTTTGCTGCTTCAACTGCCTTTATAGGCAACGTGTTCTTTCAGCGGAACCAATCATTCGATTATGGATTCGTGATCCTAGAGTAGTATGGCATCAGGGACCTGGATTTATCACGTCTTTGTCGGATAGATAACATATTTAAAGCCCACTATGGTGAAAGACTCTAACCCTAACTAGCAGCTTTTTCCTGGCCTCGATGCTTTGTGAGCAATATCTTTGTTCATTCTTGGAGGGTTCAATCTTTTATTTTCGAATATAACGTGTTCGTATTTCTTCATTATTCTACTTCCCCTGCTTGTACAACGGAACCCTTTCAGGGATGCCCATTGCGTTTCTCAATATAACAAACGTCTTTCATTTCATCCCTATGTGGATCGCTATCCCTTGGACATGGGTATGTCGACGGGGAAACGAAAACCTCATCCTCTCGGACCAAGTTTACTCATCGATCGACCTCCTTCTCTGGGTCTGGATGCTCATAGTTTGGTCTATCTAGAGTCCGCATATGCTGAACAGCTAACTCGGAGGACGTCAGGGTAGTGAGAGACGATATAAGAATAAGAAAAGGAGGCTGATGCCTTGGCAGGCTTCTAAGTGGGGGCCGGTCTTTAAGTCCCATTGCAGCCTGGCTATACTACAGAGTACTATGTAGGATCTGGGGGCGATCATAACCTCAGTAGGGTATATGTGGTCTGTTATATCAGTGATCCTCCTCGGCAGATCTCACCCCACAACACTATACAGTACTAGGTGTCTGCTTATAACGATTATATTCTTCTCCAGGCAGTCTAATATAACCTTATATTCAATACATATAGTCATTTTAGACCACCGCTGATCTACGTCTGGACAAATTCTGAAGAGGAAACACTCCCTCAGTTCTAAAAAGTGAATTGCTTCTTACAGGCTAGATACCTCCAATCTAACATTCAGACTGGGTAGCACGGATGCTACACCCGAGAAGAGCAAAACAAGTATCAAAAGCATTCCTCGAAGGAATTCAGAAGAAGAGAATGATAAGAAGAGAAGCATTGCAGGCGATCCAAAACCGACCTGATGGGAACGGGCAATTGCCAAACCGTACAGTCACCATTGACCTTCCATGGGATCTTGCATCCCCTACTTAGTTCTTATTGACATCGTCCATATGGTCCAGAACGGCGCACTTCCACTCATCTGTGCCGTAAAAGATGCTGTACGGATCCTTATAAGATTCGCCGTTGGACAGCTGCTGACCATACTGCCAGATGAGATCGGCGGCGGTGCCCGAGCTCAGGGAGGTCTTTTGCCACTCCAGCTCGTCGGTGCAGTGATTGCCCTTCATGCCATACTCCTCGAACAAGCATGGCTTACCCGCAGCCTTGCAGGCCTTGGCGTGGTTCTCAACCCATCCATTGCCCCAGCTGTTGTCCTTGATACCCCCTACAGTAGTGCGTTAGACATTATATATCTGCCAATATGCCATGGACGATCACTCACAGTCAGTGGTGTAAAGGTGGAGAGTTCCGAAGTCAATGTCCGGGATAGCCAGGTTCTTCTCAAAGTCGTTTCCTTCGCTGGTGCCGTACGGGTACGACTGGTCAGAGCCGATGGTCAAGCCCATGCCCTCTGAACAAACAGTTAGTCACATTTAGTCCATTCTATTACACGAGCGATACACGTACCATCACCTATGGCGACCATGTGATTGGGATCCAGAGACTTGATGTAGGCACTGGTCTTGGTGGCCCAGTCGTGGATAACATCAGTGCTGCATCCACTGCAGCGAGGCTCATTGCCCAGTTCCCAAGCGAAGATTGCCGGGGAGTTCCTGTACCGAGATACAACGGCCTTGATATAAGCCTGGTACACGCTCTGGATCTTCTCGTTGGTGAACCACTCAGTCTTGCTGCCACCGTAGGCATTGACATAGGCGTTGTATCCACCGTAGTCGTCCCAGCTGTTCACCAACGGAACGATGAGCTTGACGCCGTGCTTCTGGGCGGCAGCAACCACATAGTCAAGACGCTGGAGACCGTCTTTACCAGTGTTGATAGTGGAGGTGCCCTTCTCCTTGTCGTGGAACTGGAAGTAGACCGTTCCGGGGCTGGGAAGGGTTTTCACGTCGTTGAAGCCCCAGACTCGAAGGATCTTCAATCCGGTTTGCTCCAAATGATCGAACGCGGCGTCAATGTCCGCATCGTTCATTAGGAATGGGAGATAGTAGGCATTTGTGCCGGCGAAGTACTTGGTCTCGCCGTCAATCGAGAACTGCAATCCATCCGCCTTGGCGAAGGACCCGCTGCCCGTTGGACGCGGGCTTGGTGAGGCCGACGACGAAGACGGCAGGGGAGTGGACTTCGACGCTGATGAAACTGAAATCGACTTGTTGATGCCCGTGCTGACAGATGCAGTGATGGACACTGAAGGAGCGGCAGAGGGCGTGGGAGTGCTCGACACGGCAGGAGTCGTGGACTCGGCGCCTTGGGTATGGGTTAGATCTCCTTTGTTCTTGGCACGGGCACATGGAAGTCAGTTTTTCTCTCACCAGGTACACATTGGCTAAACCACTCGTTCAGCTCCTGACATTTCCATCCCGAAGAACACGCCGAAGAGCCGGAGAAGGACTTGCCTCCACACTGAGCCCAAGGACCAGCCTGGGCCGACGCAGCTCCTACCACAGACAGGAGTGCGATAGACGAAAAGGAACGCATTGCGAGAAAAGAGCGAAAAGAAGAAAAAGAATGAACGAAAAGATTTAAAGAAAGTGATTGTTTGGCCGAGCAGAAAATCAGGGACTGGAGGCCATCGCGAGCTGCTTTATAGTTTGCGAGGCCGACGCTGCGTCTGTCAAGCCGAGACCATCCACAACTCCTTGAAACCTTTAGAATTAACGAAACGTTGTCATCCTATCTAAAGTCCATCGGAGTTAGTATCAATTGACGCATTCGAAGTTCTTTTTTGTTCAGTGGAATCCACATGGCGGAGAAAATTCCATGGGAATGGGTGCCGAAGCGGAGCCTTCTTCCTTGTCCGTTTAGGCAAGGATTGTCTTAGTTTGATACTCGGAGAAAATCTTTTAATTTATTTCTGGTCCCTGCGTCACACGTGCTAAACTAGCTAGTCGCTAGTTTTCCAAGCCGAAAGTATGTTTGGAGTGGGATATCGAATAGACAGACCCCAAGAAGAGACAGATGTTAACCCTATACCAGTCTAATGAACCTTGACCAGAAAGTTAATCTGAGTCATATCAAGTATCCTACGGCTACATCTTTCATCACACCCCTATACAGAAATATTTCTAGGACAAAGGAAACGAAAGTAACATATGCAATGACAAAAACGGCACGGTATAGAGAACAACCTCATGCCACAACCCAGCAAACGTCGGCTCAACTTCCCGAGGAAGCCGAGACAATGATTGGTACAGCGCCATTGGAATGATACGAAATGGTCCCAGCATTCATTATCCTGAAACACTTGCCTTGTTCTTTTCCCGCCCAGAAGACCGTTTCTTTTCGAGAAAGGAACCCAACAAAAGCTATACAACTATTGGAGCCAGGAAAGAGGTACAACCCGCGCAATAACCACCTGTCTCACCATCGCGACCACATCCTCACTTTAAACAACCACGGAATGAAGGCTGTCCTACACAATACGCCACTGACTCAACCGAACCACACTTTAGGCATGGAAAACGTCCAATAGTCGTTCTAGAACAAAGTATCATGAGGCTACACCCGGAAAACCCCCATTAGCAGGGCCCTAGAAGTCGAAAGACTGGCCAGATCCAGCAACGCACCTTGTAGAGTCATGATAAGCCAATTTTGACGTGAATATAAAATCATACAGCGTACCTTCATCTTCAGAAATACTTCTTCCCCACCAAACAAGTCCTGGAGACATAGTCATTCTTTTACAGCACATTCCTTTCTATAACTATCCAAGATGAAGTTCTTCATTCCCTGCATTGCCGCTATCTTCGCCACTGGAGTGCTGGCCGCTCCAACCCCCGCTGCCTCCCTCAAAGTTTCCCTCGACAAAAGGGCTGATCGCGGACAATACACCGTCTCCGGCCTCGGAGACCGCAAGAAGGCCATCATCGAAGCGGGCGGCAACTCCCTTGATCTCGCTATTGCCATGCTCGAAATGTAAGGCAACGCAATCCGCAAAAAAGCCTGTGCTAACACATGCACCAGCGAGGATATGGACACCGCCCACTATCCCTACGGTGACGCCAAGACCTACGACGCTGCCAACTTCGGTCTGTTCAAGCAGAACTGGGGCTTGCTCCGTGAGTGCGCCCACCGCTACGGCTTCAAGGGGAAGTCGGAAGACCAATGGAACGATGGAGCTGTCATGAAGTAAGATATTATGTCTTGAGATATTGTTCTTGGGGTATTGGCTGATAGGGAAAAGCTCTGATGTCTACGCCGACGTTGCTTCTCGCTGGGATTGCCAGAACTACTACGGTTACGATAAGTGGTTCGCCGGTCACCGCAACGGTGCTTCTGGTCTCGCCAATCCCTACACTGAGGATATCAATAGTATGTTTCAATTGTTCTATTAATATATTGCCCCTGAAGAGCAGAAGCTGATGAATTCAATTCATAGCCTACAAGTCTGCCGTCGAGTGGATCCAGAACCAGATTGACAGCAACGAGGAGTACAAGTACGATGACACTCGCTTTTGGGTCAACGTTCAGGCTATCTAAGCACATTTCTCGGCGGAATTCGCAAGTTTCTGTGAACTATGTTGGTTGCAAGAGTAACCTCGCTCTGTAGTATACTTATCTTCTTGTTGATCAGCCTTTGTGTTATTCGTCTTTGGTGTTATAGCATGAACTAGCTTGGGGAATTTTATCTTAATAGATTTATCTTTTCTTTCAGACGTCTTACTGTAGATTAAAAATCTAAGTAAGAATCTTTACAATCTTACATCTTACAAAGAGTAACCGACTCAAAAAGCCTAATGAATACCTAATCAATCAGCGTTGTGAGAATACACGACGCCGCAAATCGGAAGTCAGGGATGATAGCACAGCTCAGCACTAATTCCGCACTAGCCCTAAGTCCGTACTAGCAACCAGGTGATGATTCTCACTATACTCCACAAACAAGACTATAGAAAAACTGAATATAGATATCCTCGTCAGCACCCTTGATCCATGGCCAATTACAGCCTCTAGTGGCGTCTTAAAACTAAACCGAACCCACATATGCATACTATACTAACTGTGATACAAGCTTTCAGCAACCCCGCTACCACCAAACGTAAGCACTATTTATATATATCTTGATCCCAGATCGTCATACGTGACTTTGTCTCCATACCCTGGTAATATTCACCTTCTCAACAAACCTACTTTCATTTACCCTCTAAATCTTCGATATCCCACAATGTCCCGAAACCCAACAATCCTCATAATCCCAGGCCTCTGGGAAGGCCCCACAGTCTTCAACCCAGTGTCAGCCCTGCTAACAGCCTCCAACCTCAAAACTGAGATCGCCACTCTCCCAAGTACAGGCACTATTTCTCCCGGTAACCCAAGTCTCAAAGATGATGTCTTAGCAGTACGCACACATATCGAGAAATTAGTCCAGCAGGGTGAAGATGTACTCTTGGTCCTCCATTCCGCAGGCGGGTTCATCGGCAGTGAAGCAATAGAAGGATTTAGCAAAAAAAACCCCGAAGAACGGGGATTAAGTGGGGGTGTCGTGGGGATTGTTTTTGTGGCTTCTGCTGTTGTGGAGGAGGGGTATGTGCATGGGGATTTACCGTTTGGTGTTGTGGAGGTCTGTTCTTTTTTCCTTTATTTATAAATTGGTTGTCGAGAGTGAGAGAGGGTTTGGTTGCTGATTTTGATATTTTTACATAGGGCGGAGCATTACATTGTGTACAGCCGGAACAGACACTTTTCAATGATCTTGATGAAGAAGAGAAAGGGAAGTGGTTGGAGGTGCTTAGGCCTCAGCCTGCCCAGGGTTGGAATGGGACGACGACGTACGCGGGCTGGAAGGATGTGAAGAGTGTGTATCTTGTTTGTGAAAAGGATCAGATTATTCCGGCTTTCCTGCAGGAGGAACTTGCTGGGTTAGCTGGGAGTAGGATTGAGCGGTGCAGTGCGGGCCATATGCCGCATTTAAGTCAGCCGAGTAGGATTGTGGAAGTTATTAAAGATGCGGTTGCTGCTTTTACTTGATGTACTGTATGTCGGTGAGTGGGATGTTTGTGAGGTGGAAAGTGGTCTTTTAGGGCAGAGTGGAGGCGACTCAGTATAACGTACTTGCTGTGGAGGGTGCATTATATTCGTAAGTGAAGGTACGATGGGTCGTTGGTACTGGTGGATATATGGAGGTATTTTAGAAACTCGCAAATTTATTGATCGACTTACGGCAGTCTATAGCATACATACATAACTCATCCGTTTGCTTTATATAGAAAAGCTCAGAGTGATTTGACTATCGGACCTATCGGACCGAGGCACATTCTTCTGTTATTCAACCCGCACGGTCATAGTGACGGTCAAAGCGCTTGTCAAGCTGCATAATAACACGTTTTCTTGAAGATTATGTCATGATCAGCAAGTATTGAACTATCAAAGAAATCCCCACCTTTTTCCAAGTTCATAAATCTTCAAAGCTCATCTTCCAGAGCACATACTTCCTTACTACATACCCCTACATACCTCATTGTTTGATTTGGAGCACCATTCCGACCCTTGCATAAAGACATTTAATTCTCTACAATATGCTTAAATACTATTGTATATAATAATCAGGAGAGTTGTGAAGCACGGTGGTCTGCAAAACTCTCTATACACGGTTTTCTAACAGTCGACGCTCTGATGTCGCCAAAGGACATACCCATCAGCGCCTCATCGGTGGGATCTGATAGGCAACCACAGGCCTTCAGATTAACTCCATTAGAGGATGCTATTAAACTTACAGCTTCAGAAAATGAAGATAACTGCTTCTTGGGCTATTTACCCGAAGATTGGTGTACCAACGGTAGGCAGACATGCAAACCCTGAAGCCTGAACCACATGATCTTAGTATATTGACTCACGCCGCACGCAAAGGGGATCTTGGCCTTCAGGTCTATGGAGGGTTTTGCACTGCTCTGATAGTCAGTGGTAGTAGCAAATACTTTGCGTTAAGACATCCAGGGTCAAACCAACCTCACAGTGTCTCTCTCCATGTTCAATTCTTAAAGCCTCTCCCGTGTGGACCGTTTAAAGTCAGTTTTGATGACATACGGAAAGGTTCCCGATTTTCAGTTATTCAAGCGAAATTATGTCCAATGAATAGTGCGTTTTCCAGTCCGTATATATTATCTGTCATTACTCTCGGGAGTTTGCATCGAAAAACTGGACCAAGCCTCAGCTTACAATCAACACCGATACCAAACCGACAAAATGATTGTGTTCCGTGGAAGCATGATTACTTTGATCCAAATAAAAACCCTCCGGGTGCTCGCTTCAATTTTCTTGTTCCAAAAGGCGGTCCCACCCTCTTGTGGAGTCCTGCCCGGGGACAGAACGCTCGGGATCAATGGGCCAAGGTAGCTGGAGAGAATGAGAGTTTTAACATGGAGTATCTGGGATTGCTAGCCGATTCGGTACCAGAATTCACCCCACTTTAGGATTGACAATGGACTTATACTGAGCGCAGGTCCCTGCCCTTCCTATGAATTATGATCCCCAAGGCCTGAAGGCCACAGAAACGTGGGCCTTTCCTACAGTCAGTCTGACCATGGACATTCGCGAGGACCCAGCTGGAAAGGAGTGGATACTTGTCCGTTCAAAGATGCGGAGCCTACGTGACGGCCGCTTTGATATGGAGATGCAAATGGTTGATGAGGACAATAATCTATTGGCAACGTGCCGGCAGAGCTGTGTAATGTTTGCGAGAAGGAGCGGTCAGGGACGTGAATTCAGTCCCGAGGCTTCTTTGTGAAAACGCCTATCGCGCCGAGCAAATTGAACTAGGGGGCACACCATTAAAGGCTTCATCTTTCCTGTATTTTCAGTCGAATTGATCTCCGGGCGAGAAGTCCGTAACTTTAGAGTGACCTGTACTAGCACGGATAGTCCTGTGAAGGAGATCTGAACAGCGTATCCTTAGCTCTTTTTCTTATTAGACATTCCAGTTCAGGCTCAGGATCCCCAAACTGATAGCCTATCGAGCTTTCAAGAAGCACACCTACTGATTCTCACAGATCGTGACGCATTCTCCTCACTAGTATCGCTACCAGGACTGAGAATAGTGTTGAACTTGAACTCAGAATTCCATTATGCATCATGCCTCAATCAAACCAACTCCTCTGCCGAACCAACCACCCTCCGCCACTATGACCGTGCATTGATATACCTAGCACGCTGAGCTCGCTATACTCTATCAAATGCTTGATTTCAAAGATAAGCCAAGGCACAAACAAACACAGCAACTTCAGATACCGTTCAATGGACCGCCTCAAGATAACTCTACTCTCCATGAAAGCCGCTATACATGGCAACCCACAGAGAGATCCATGATGATTTCAAAGATCCACCATAAACACCAGCATATCAAGGGGAACGGCTACACAGATAATGACCCAGAGTTGCAAAAATGGGTAGCTACGACGCTTTTCGTTTCGTTTGTGACGGTTCATGAATCTTTTCTTGGGATGCTGGCCCCGAGTGCCATCGAACAGATCTACAATGAGTCGGCCATGTTTGGGACATCGCTATGTATGTCCGAATCTATGTGACCTTCTACTATTGCAGACTTTTGGGGTTACTGGGATCGGAAGATTGACTCAGTAACCATCACGGACTCTGCTAACATTGTCGCGATTAATATAATGTATCCGAAATCTGTGCCGTTATGGATATCCCCCTTTCTGTTTATCTCGCGATCTTGGACGATATATTAGCTTGCTCTTCAAGGTATATCACAAGATGAATATAATATTTGGCATTGCTTCAGTGTACTTACGCTTGCATTGGCATCATGTCTATATTCTACGTTACCTCCATATCACCGCGAGCTGCCGCATACGTACTATATGAATAAATCACCTGAAGTAGCTGCTAAATGTTAAAATAAAAGCTTCAAATGACTCTATTAACCGCCGTATCATTCTATGTATATCTTCCTGAGTTCAATTTACTTATAACGCACTGGACATAAGCTGCCTGTCGAGCTGCGCCTAACAGCACCATGGTTTGAGTTCTTGTTGGTAGTGTGTTGAGAGGTGTAGTCTAAATAGCTATATAGGCCCATATTCTGTACAGCAACTCACTAAGGAACACCCATCGTGCATATAGTCAGTGTTGGCCCTTGTGCATTATGAACCGATTAGATGAAGTGCCCATGATAGTTGAGGGAAAGGAACAGTCCAACCAAGTCGTCCTCGATAGGTCAAGAATGGTCATTTGCATCTCTACCCATATCGATAGTGATGAATGACACCAGGCCGGATTCACTTCCAATGGCGAACGTACCGTTGTAGAATGCCGATACTTTGGGTCGGTACTCGACTGGCAGCCAAAGAACTCTTTCCTCCCCGATGTGCAACCATTGCTCCCCAAGTATGACATTCTGCCGCCGCGTAGATATGGAATTGGTCTTCTCATTGAAAGGGATACGGAATCTTCCAAAGTCTGCTTCCAAGTACATGTTATCGCTCGAAAAGCGTAGATTGGCTATCCCGTCCCGATAATGAGACGCATAATAGTCGGAAGCATAGATGGAGTTTCCCGTTTCTCTATCCCACAGACGGAAGGTCTGAGAAAGAGTTCCAGATGCCACAAGTCTCCCATCTGCTGAGAACACTATCTGGTTGATAGCTCCAGAGCCCTGAAGAGTTTGACTTAATTCGCCTTTGCTCAAATCCCAAAAACAGAGTTTTGCATCATTGGACCCGGAGGATATGAGTTTTTCATCAGGTGAAAATGCGACTGCTGTGACTATTGTTTTATGCTCTTTTAGTTCTAGTTGTAGCACGCCTGTATTAGCATCCCACACGCGTACTGCATCCAGGGAGCCTGTGGCTAATTTCGCTCCACTTCGCGAAAATGCCACACACACCCAACTTCCACGCGACTCCAGGCTAAACATTCGTTCCCCGGTTTGAATATCCCATAAAGTGATTGTGCCACCTTCTTCGATTGACGCCAACCGTTGACAGTTGGGAGAAAATATTACTCGATCAACCGAATCCAAGTGATCCTCAAGCGTGCGATATAGTTGAGCTGTCTCCACGTTCCATAGTTGAACACATGTGCTGTCAAACTGCGGTCGAAAGGCCACCAATTTGCTGTCAGGCGAGAAAGAAAATGTCCCAGATTTCCTTGAATAGCCCTCAAAAGTATGAAGCAGGCTGCCTGTAGTAGCATCCCAAAGTAGAACCTTATGATCAGACGAGACTGAGCCAAGGAGCTTGCGATTGGGGGAGAGCTGTATAGCAGCAACTTCATGAGAATGGCCCTGTATGGTGGGCTTTGTCGCAGCGATCCTTGCGTCACATAGTCGTACACTTCCATCATCCGAGCATGATACGAGTAGGTCGCTGTTCGGCGAGATTGCTAGTTTCCAGGTTTCGCGGCTACTCCCATCAAAGCTGTGAAACAGCGTGCTCAAAATTCTGTCCGATAGTCGAGCGGAATTGAACCCCGTGGCTTCGAGTATACGTTCCGGTGAAAATATAGATGACTCTATTATATCAAAGTCGACCTTTTGCTGCAGTTCACCCGTGGCTGCATCCCATATCCAAATTGCTCTTTCCCCGGGGACGGATGCCATAAGCTCATTGTTTGGGGAAATCCCGACCGATCTGATAGGCCCGCTGTGTTCCAACGTCTGCAGTAAAGCTCCTGTGTCGATCTTCCAAATCCTTACCGAATTATCATTTGATCCAGATGCTATTAGTTTGCTGTCTGAGGATATCGCCAATGCGTTCACTCTATCGGAATGGCCTTCCAGAGTTCGGATTACCCTTTCACTGGTGAGGTCGCATATATCGATTGTATCCTCAGAAGATGCTAAGACCAGTAGCTTATTATCCGGTGAGAATGTTAGTGTGACAGCTGGAGAGGTAGGTTGCGTAAAGGACTTGTAAAGAGCTCCTGTATCTATATCCCACAACTGGACTGTGTCATCTTGGATTGTATCATCCCAAGAGCTACATGCAACATGAGCACCGTTTGGTGAGAATGTTAGACCACCGGTATAGAACACCTGGTCCAGGGTATGGAGCAATAGCCCCGTAACTGAGTCCCACAACTTGACCGATTTACTCATAGAGGCAGAGGCGATTAGTCTACTATCTGGAGAGAATGCCACTGCATTCACATCCTTAATGTCGAGGCTCAGTAGCTCTGCATTCCAGTTCTCTTCCACTCTAGGCAGCTTTACAAAGCGCCTAGGTATCTCGCTTTGGAAGATATTCCGCACAACTGAGTTTGCTGGGGCAAATGCCAGGGCGGCAGCGTAGAGCTGAAGAGGCGCATTGTTAGCAATCCAAGAATTCTTCAAGATAAACCGGTGTGCATCATGAAGGAATTTCGACACTATGCGCCCGGAGTGAGGCTTGTACAGGTCAGTATATATGGGCGAAAGTGATTCGCATTATAAGTGGAGTGACAACCTACTTGCACTGCTGACTGTAATGTTCTGATACCTCTCACAATCTCGGGTGCCAGTCCCAAAACACTCATGGCTTCCAGCCAGTGAAGAAGATGCTTTTGGACAAATTTGTGGATCTCGTCGTGATCAGTAATCTGATATTTTCCCTGCTGTAGGTGATAAATCCAGTGATGGCACGAATATCGTAGCTCCGCTGAAAAATGGTCTCGAATAACCTCATCATTTATATCACTTCGCAGCGTCGCATCACTCGATAGTTGACAAATGTTCTTTGACAGTCCACCATTCTCTCGGGTCATCACCTCGATACATCTAAATAAAGTTTCCCTGTGTATATGCTCCTCATCAATCCAGAACCTGGTCTTCGTACAGACTTTTGGATGAAGGAGGAAATCCCGAAATGACTGGTGGAAAAGCTGTATGGGCGTATCCTCGTCGTCAGGGATACTTAGGACTGAATGAAGGAAATCTAGTCTACGGCTCACATCGCTACTCGGCATATTCAAAAGCTTTGCCAAGGACGTGAGGCCGAGTGGATTCGCAAGAATGATGATCGTCCCCACAATCACTCGATATTCTTGAACCAGCTGCTCTTTCTCGTCTTCATCGTCGTCGTCATCCCCACTATGGAGAATTTGCTCGAATACGGGAAGGTATGTGTGTTCCAGCTTCGAGATATAACTTTTGGGCGCATTTTTAGTACTCCCTGAGCCGAGAACAAGAGCTAGGCGCTGTTCTGGGTTCCACCTCCGATCTGCAATAAAGCGGCACATGGTAGCAGCAGCAATAAATAACGGGGTAGCGATGTTGACCAAATCCTGTATTGTATTTTCACCTGGCCATCCTTGAGGAAGAGAAAACTTCTGCCTCATCTCTTCAAACCTATCATTCATGAACAAAAGTATGTCATGCCTGATGGAAGATTCCACAACCCCATGGAGACCAATGCTGCGATGGTCATTTTCCGAAACGTTATCGAATCCCTCTCGGATTGGAATTTCGGGGCGGCTAGTGAGAAACACGCGAAGGCGGATCGGACTTTTAGTTGAAATCCTAGGGAGAAGACGAAGCAGAAGCCCGATATCATTTTCTGGGTCGCATTCATCTAGTGCGTCAACCACAATAGCTAAAACGGAGATTCCCGCAGGGTCATCTTTCACTGCCAATAAAGGCTCAAGCAACAGCTTGTTAAATTGCTCTCCAAGAGATTTTGTCGATATAGAAGGATCTCTTTGAATTGCTCTTCGAATGCTTGGTATAAGACGAGGTTCTTGGATGATTATTTGTCGAACTATGGTTGCGAAGAACTTTTCTGCTCTTCCACAATCTGACTTTCCTCTCTTGAAGAAGAAGCTAGCCCCCAAAAGTCCCTGCTCTTGCAGTAACTTACAAACGGTACGTGAAACAGTTGACTTTCCTGTTCCTGCCATCCCACTCAGCCAAAAGATGCATTCTCCTTGAGTTGAAAGTGACCAGTCCGTCACCTGTTTCAGAAGGTCTGTCCTAGTACCTGGGAGACATTCTACTTCATGCTGGTTCATATATGAGTCAAATGCAGCTCCTTCAGCAATGGTTAATTTGCAGAGTTCCATCTCCCGGCTAAGGTCTTGAATACCGCTCAACACGTTGTCAATCTGAGCAAGTGTTTGCTCCGCTCTTTGTTTCCAGAGCAATTGTTGATCAAACTGAACCCATCTTTCCAAGTGCTTCTCCTCCTCTCCAATGGCGATTTTAAGCGCGGTCAAAGGCTGGTCAGCCAAAGCCATGACGCTAAGGCGAAACTGCCGTCCAGCACCCGAGTGCTGAATCGAAACAACGCTAGATGAGTATCGCAATACAGCAAAATAAACAAGAACTATGGCGTTGCGTAGCATGTCTTTTGTCTCAGGATCAGTGGTGTTACTCGTTAGGCAATGGCTCTCAATGAAAGCACACCGACTCAACACATCCGTGAGGAGCCCTGATGCTTGGAAGATTGAAGCTTGTAGGTCCTGATGATTTTGTATCATCTACTTCCTGATTAGGTGGCCTTGCTTCTCATATTGCTTGTTTGATGATCGCTTCACATACTGTTAATCCCACTGATATAATGCCCCACACTTTCCCTGCATACCCAGTGGGGTCACAGCAAACAGCAGCACCGATAATATCTTGGAAGGATAACGTCGCGCTGACTATGTTGAGAGCAGAATCTCGAACGTTGACATCTTCTCCGTTCGGCCTTTTGATCTTCAGCCCTTTCCTTTGATATTCATCGTACCGCTTTTTGGTCGTCTCTATAACCGTATGTACTAGGTCCGTCATCTGAGGGTCGGGACTGTTCTCGTCGAGCGTGTCGAGAAGCATCAGCTTGCGTTGATCATCAGGATTTAGTCTGGCAAAGGCAGCTTGCCACAGATCTTGCGAGCTTGGCGGAGGTTCATTCTGGTGGTCTTGAGTCGCAGAGTTGGCTCCAGCGCTAACAGGCGGCACATTGGTCTCTGGAGATGCCACAGTGTCCTTGTGCTTATGAGTATCTGGTTGTGGGTCAGCATGTTTTCCCGATTTCTTTTGCCGGTCTCTTCTAAAAAGTTGTTTGATATTGAATCCCATTCTGCCCGGTGCTCTTGCTCAAGGAACTTGTATAAAGAGAAACTTACGCGACCGAAAGATGAGCGAGGCGCCAACACGGTGGCCATTTTAAATGCGACCAGGTCGTGCTGTAAGCGCTCACAAGGCCGGCGCCTAATTAGATGCATCTGTAACGATAGGCTTAACCGAAAACAGAACACTTAGTGCGACGCTTAGTGCGCAGCCTTGCAGCTAGCTTGCATTTCTTTTTCTAATATATTAAGTGCACTTTCCTATTTGCCTGTTAGCACCTTAGTACTGTGCTAGTCGCTAGAGTACGGAGTATCCTGGATGAATGGAACAAGGGGCTGGGGAAGCGGGAGGGCGAAGGGAGTCAATTGGCTCTAGGTATGTGCCGGGAGTCTCCTTAAGTTACTAGGTAGAACAGCCCACCCGGCGACTAACCCCGGCCGTTGCTGCATAACTGATGTGCCATCTAGGTAGATGGATGGCCTTAACAAGCAGGATTGCGTCAATATTCTGGGGTTACTTATGATAAATCCATGGCTGGGTTATGGCCGCCTTGGTCACTTAACGGAGATCAAACTGGTACACATAATGCAGGGCATTCTTCTGATAAGACTAGTGGCCCGCCGGCTTCCATGCCAACATTTCGGAGGTGCTATTTAGCGTTTCGAGCTCGCTGATTCCAACTCTTTCTTGGGGATAATATTGTACAAGAAAGTTGTTCAAGCAGGTATATAGTAACATTAAACCTATAGTCTAATATATAAAGTACAGCTAATGGAAATAAATGAAAGGTGTCTACATGCTAGTTCTAATGAAGACACAGCATAAGAAAAGCAAAGAATGATAGTAGACGGGCCGAAGAAAAGGACGGTATGGTTACATCCCAGAATATGAGTGACAAAATCAAGATGAAGAGAAGTTAGTATATAAACAAATAGAATGAACGAAAGATGGGGGATGCGATGATGTCAGTCTTTCAACATAGAAGGCCAGTGAGTGTAACGAAGTACTGTACGATATGGACCGAGCAAATATTCGCAAAAGCATATGTCAGTCTTGAACATGGAGCGGAAGAGATGCAGATCATCTAAACTATGTAGCACCAGATGCACGTTTTCCCTTAGGGACACGGGCCAGCCAGTAAATGAAAACTGCTGCGCCAATATTGAACACGATATACACCCACATCAGACCGAAGTTTCTCCAGGCATCGTCAAAGCTGCTAGATATCGCGGCAAGGTACGTATCAGTTTTGCTGACCGTGCAGAAAGCACAGTCAGTTGTGGCTTCCGGGTTCTGCAGATAACCCTGGGCTTGCTGGATATATGCTGCCATATATTGCTGGCAGCTTTGATTTGTTGGGGGATCAAAGTGGAGAAGCTCAACTGCCTCGCACTGAACATCGGTCCCAGACAGACCAGTAGACAACATTGCAGAGACCAAATAAGTAAACGGCGATACACGGTACATGAAGATCCAGAATCCAGGCATATTCTCTGGGGTCGCAAGGACACCGCAGAAGATAAGACAGAGAGAGAAGAGCAAGGTAGCAATATTACCACCTGTCTCAGCCAGCTCTATACCTGCTATAACCATATGGGCAAAAGTAGAAGTAAAGAGTAGGAATACCCAGATAAGTAGGAACATGAGACCTCCTCGTTCAGTCACTGCGTCGGTAGGCTTCGCGTTATTATACAGCCCGATTGGGTAGTACCAACAGAAGAACATCAGCGCTGCCATTAGAGTATTCCAGGGTAATTCAACAAGAATATTGGCTGTCATGAAGGCTTGCCACGAATATGTTTTCGATGGACGCTCACGGACTTCATATAGTGACCGTTGCGTGACGAAATGAGGCATGATCTGTTGCACTAAATTACCGAAGATCGTCATCAACATGAATACGCTGAACATCTGATTTTGCATCCCTTGAATCGAATTCTTGGCATGGAAAAAAGAGAATCCGATATAAATGGAGGTCAGAATAGAAAGTGCTGTTTTAGACCAGATATAGCTTGGTGTGCGGTAATATTGAGCAAAGACACGGATCAGGCATTCCCATAACTGAATGTAGAATGGTGCCGCATACTCCTTGAAGGCCTCTGGGTCGGAGTTCTCCGCTGGCTTGACAGATAAGGTTGACTTCAATTCGTCAAGATGTTCTTTAACCTTCGCATGCTCGGGGCTTTCGCGCCACACCTTCGGCCAGTCTATATCACTGTGGGATCCTGGAGCTGCTCCAATCACATCTAACATCCACTCGGCTGGATTCTCTCCAGGCGATAGGGGCTGTGCGCCATTGCGTTCAAAGTAACTCGATAGGGTAGAAGAGTTCTGGCCAATTTCACCAAAGTAGATTGTCTTTCCACCTTTAGCCAAGAAAAGAAGGCGATCAAAACGTTGAAACAACATGGCAGATGGCTGATGAATGGTGCAAAGGATTGCCTGACCGTGTTGGGTCAAAGTATCGATCAAATCCAGGATTGACCAGGAGGTTTGACTGTCGAGACCTGAAGTTGGTTCATCCAAAAACAACAAAAGTTGGGGCTTTGCAGCAAGTTCAACTCCAATGGTCAAGCGTTTACGCTGTTCGACGTTCAAACCTTCTCCAGGCACTCCAACAACTGCATCAGCATAAGCCTCCATACCAAGGAGTCTAATAACTTCTTCAACGTAGTCAAGTTTCTCTTGGTGGCTGACGTGTGCTGGCTGACGCAGTATTGCGCTAAACCTGAGGGCTTCGCGAACAGTAGATGTAGCCAGGTGAAGATCCTGCTGCTGCACGTATCCTGTTTTCCGCTGGAATGATTGGTCACGAGGACGTCCATCCACAAGCATCTCGCCAGTAATAACTCCCATAGTAACTCGTGTAGCGAGCACATCCAATAACGTCGTTTTACCTGCTCCTGAGACACCCATCAAGGCGGTACAGGTGCCAGGCTTAACCCAACCGTCAACGTGGTCCAGAATTCTCCTAGGCTGCCCCTTGATCTTTATATCGTAACAGACATCCTTCCATTGAAAGATCGCGGTTTGTCTTTGGATCCCTGCTGAAGCTTGAGGAGCAGATTCATCGGTTTTTGGTGCACCACTTGGCTCGGGCGACTCTGAATCGGTCTTATCCAGGGCTACCATAGGTTGATGACCACGGCGGAATAAGAGCACTTCACCTTTCGATTTCTGCTCTGAGATATATTCCGTGGACGCAAGGTATGTGAAAGCAAAGAACACTAGGAAGCCGATCATAATACCCAGGTTTCTCCACAAATGCCCTTTGACATACTGAAAGCTTTGTTCAAGATAGACTGACCCCTGCACAATTGTTGAACCGGTGTCTGCTCCAACTGTAGAGCAAATCCGATTCTGCATCGGCATACTTTCGTAAATTCCTCCAGATGGGACAATTTGGGAGCATTCGAAGCGACGGTCATGGAACTCATTCACCATGAAGCTTTCAAAGGCGTAGGATATGGGGTTAATGTAGTTCATCCAACGCGACCAGCCAAGCATATTTCTGGTAGGGATAACAAAACCAGTATAGATCACCATTCCCAGGATCAAGATCGCCGCAGGGACAAGTGCCTGGGACAGAGAGCGGGATGTCGCTGCAATCGTTCGAAAAATCATTGACATGGTGTAGGTTGTAACCACCGAAAAGAGCCAGAATGTCCACCAAGCCCCTGCATCACGCCGTAGGTTGGTCATAAAGTACAACGGAAGATTGAAAGTGATCGAGTTAACAATTTTATACGGTGTATCACACAGCATAGATGCAACAGCCTCTGCAAATGGATGATAGAAGGCATAACGAGCTTGCTTTTCCACAATCGGCCGTTGGGCGTACAGAGTCAAAATTTCCAAGGCACTGGAGAACGCATTCAGAAGCACCGCATAGAACAGTAAAGCTCCTCGAGAGTAAAAGCTGCCAGTATTATCCTGAAGGTTGAAGAAAACTGAGGCAACAATTAATGCTATAATAAAGTTGCCAATCAAGGCAGTTACCGTCAAACTGGAATCACCTTTGAGGCGCTGAAAACCGCGGACGACGCAAAGAGAGATTTGCTCCCATACCGAGATCGTGTAAGGGGACTTGACACGTTGATGCTTTGCCTGCATAGCTTTGCGAGCATCGATAAAGGATTGGTAGGAGGCGCCGCCAATGGGATACTGTTTCTCAAACTCATCGATTTCGATAATCAGCTTCGCCCGAGCGTCGCTTCGTTTCCATGCAGCGGCAAACTCATCTGGAGTGCGAGGCACGCGGTTTTCAAACCCGGGGCGGACCTTTCTTTCCGAAGGGCTGGTAAGAGATGTTAAGAAATCAGCTGTTGTCTGCCGGTCGGGGCACTCAAATCCCATATCCACAAAAAACTGCTTAGCCTCCGTCGTTCGGCCAAAATAGATTTGTCGTCCTTCATAGAGTACCGTCACCTTATCAAATACATCATATGCGTTTTGTGATGCCTGATAAATAGCCACGCAGGCAGCAGTGCCAGCGTATTTACTCATCAAGGCTAGATTCTTACAGAATTCCAAAGCATTCGCACTATCAAGACCTCTGGTGCTGTTATCCCAGCACTGAAGCGGTGCCTGGCTCAGTGTGGCTTCCGCAATACTGACACGCTTTCGCTCTCCACCGCTGACTCCTCGGACGTAGTCGTTGCCGACACGGGTGTTGATTGTATGGGATAGTCCAAGCATTGTCATTACCACATCTCTCATATGTTCAGCGTACTGCTGCCGGCTAACGCCCTCCAAACGATTTCTAGGAGCTCGCGCAAGCGCTGCAAACTTCAGAGTATCCCCAACAGAAAGCTGTGGGAAATGAACATCAGTCTCGGCGGAGTAAATCGCTTCACCCTTGAACGCATGGTGCATCAATTTTGCAGGTATGCCTAGCGTCGTGTTTAGTATCCACAGATGAAAGGGCAGGCCGGTGGGAGTAGGAAGTTGACGAAGGAAAATATGTATGCATACCCTGATAGTTGAGTGTCGAGTCATCTGACATCTGAATCCCGTTCATTTCCCCAGAAATCGTCTTGAGGAACGTGGAACATCCACTTCCCGGTCTTCCTAACACCACCAACATCTCACCACTTTTCACCAGGCCATCGAATTCCCGGAGGATCTGGATCTTTTGCATCTTGATTCCCATCAACTTGCGGACAATAGTACCTATCTCTAGGAGCGAGTTCAAGACATCCTTTTGATAGTCTGTGGGAGATCCGAATCCATGAACGTTCAGATTCTTGAAGGCAACACCAGCGGTTCGGTCAGGATACTGCTCGGGGTCTCGAGAGCGAATGGCGAGCAGCATCTTAAGCCAGTCCCTTGGCTTGAAATTTGGACTATCGGGGTTTAGAGTAGATTCAGGGTCATTCACAAAGAACGGGTTTTCAAGGGTCCCTTTCGCAGAGAATCGAGTCGATTGACGGGTGAGTCGTCGAGCTAAATCACCCACCCGAGCCTCCATCTTCTCTTCGTTATCCTCCTGCAATGTCAACGCCTCCTCGCTCTTTTCTCGATCGCCATACTGAGTGGCTGCAGTCGATGGAGTTTCGTAGACTGGAGTATCGTCATCTGTATCGCCATGGCTCCGCAGAGCGTTGTTGTGGCTAACCACAGCCTGCTGCTGAGGAACGTTTGGATTGACTGTCCCTAAGAAGGACATTTTGACTTGACTGGCCTTCGGCTTCAGACAGTTCCTCCCATTGACGATGCACGAAAAGTGCGACACAAGAGTCAAAATATGCCTTTTTGCCGGTGGAGACCAAAGCTTTACGTTAATCAATCAGTATAAAAACTAAAGACCATGCCTAAAAAGACTTAAATTGGTCCGTCTAATTAAGGATACAACTGCCACAGGGGCAAGTACATGATTATATAGGACTCCCGTCTAATTGTCTACGCGCAAGCAACCGGCGAGAAAGGTCCACATCAAAGGGGCAAAATAATGTTAAACGATGCGGATGGACACTCCGCTGCACAGCGAACGTCCGGGGCCCGAGGAGTCCCTTATCGGAATATGGCTGTCCTGATATGTCGAGCCCTACCATATCAATTATGTGATCTAGAAGGATTACAGTTTTGACACCCGATTTCCGAGCCAACCACATCATCGGACGGGGCATGCTGATGGTATATATATGTTTCTCTAGGGATACAAAACGTGGGTGCTCCACCTGGCTGCAGCCTGGAGCCGATTAGCAGAAGGTCATCAAACCGATCCCATGTCTTCGGAGATGGAACGGGAGTCAATGACCCGGCAAACTTAAGATGTATCAATACCTTGTAACTTACAATACAGAACGAACATCCGCCATCCGTGTCTGCCAAGACATGCGAAGGATTTAGTTCCAGCAACAACCCGGCCATAGGCTTTTCTGTAAGGACTGCAACATGATTCGGCTGGAGGATTTCCCGAATAAGGCCTGCCCTGCGTCTCAAGATCGACAGTGGTTACTCCGCTCTAGACCAAAGTCCCAGATCATGATGCCCCACGACAAATCCTTGGGGTCTTTCCCCATCGCTTCTATTTCACCTTTTCTTATCATCACATAGTACTTGTCGACTTCCCAGTTTATTGAAAAATGAGTCGCAACAGCCAGCAAGATGATTCTCGTCGACATATACGCCTTGATTCCATGACCAAGACACTTGCGCACGCAGATAAAGGGGTTGCGAAACAGGAACCTTCAAGACACAAAGTGCGCGGTCCGGCTCATATGGTCACAATATGTTACTGATGAACCCCAGGTTTGCAACGCATGCCGTCACAAGAAACAGGGTGGCGACTTCGGTGCAACACTCAGATGCTCTATGTGTCGAGAGCGTCGAGCCTCTGGTGCGCGCAATGAGGAGAGATACAGAGCAGATATGAGAAGGTACTGTCGAACTGAAGTGTCAATATTATATTTTTGCAGGGCAGAAGTCTTACATGCTGAGTGAAGACGTGTGATGATCAGCCGACTGGAAACGAACATCGAACGGATGGAGTCTCGATTACTTGATATGGGGCTTAGACTGAGTGAGAGTAACACGACTGCTGCTCAAGAATTTCTGTGCTCAAATGTCCCTGTATTGAAACACTCCGATAATAATACCGCAAGTGACCCGGAGTTAGGAAATTTTTGCGCAGGCGGGGAGCCAAATCCCATGAGCACTACTAGCATTGCTGGTGCTAATCCGGGCATAGTATTCTCATACAAAAGCGTGGAGGATTGGCCGCCTTGTTTTGCATCTTTCTCCATTCCGCGGTCGTTGGTCGATGCACCGCTTGCTGGAGGTCAGATTTCCGCATATTCAATATTAATATTTATAGCTGAGATCTATGTCAGCTGATATCATTCTAGGTTTCTCGGCTATCTCTCCAAAAGGGATGGAGTGGATATCTCAAAAAGCTGGAAACCTATCGTTAGGGAATCTCTCTTCATTGCTATCGGCGAAAGATCTTGATGAAAATACAAGCAATAGTCCTCTCCATGGCGCATTCCCCAGCCGATTGTTTTGCTCACTCCCAACAAAAGAGGAAATTGTCTCCCTCGTGCAAGATTACATCGAGGACTTCAATATGCTATTCCCAATTTTTCAGCGGTCTGAGCTGCTATCACTCTTCAATCAGAAAAGCTTGGACATGAGAGTTCAAACACCGAGCCAATGGGCCTGCATAAATGCAGTACTAGCAACGGCATACATGATCCGCCCTCAAGAAGAATCCGGGACAGATCATCATCAGAAAAGCTGGTTGTTCATCCAAAATGCCTTAGAAATGGTGAATGAGCTCTGTTTTGGCCCACCAGACCTATTGGGTCTCCAAGCGCTCCTCCTAATGGTATGATTCGGCACTCATGTGTTCAGGCGCATGACTGAAGCTAACTTTTGGTATAGGCTACCTTTCTTCTGGGGACATCGGCTGAGAATCCTTGCGGTTTTTTGGTCTCCGCTGCTATTCGCATCTGTCACGAACTTGGTTTGGGCAAGACAGAAGGCGGCTCTCCTTTGTGTTCGGAGGAGATTCAGCACAAGCGGACAGTATTTTGGATCGCTTATTGCTTAGATCGAGAGTATGGCTATTGTGGATGGCGGTATACTTTATTTTGGGACTAACTCTAGACAGGCTATCCCTTCGGTTCTCTGAACCGCCGGCGCAAAGCGATGAAGACTTCAGCGTGACCTTGCCAATGGAAGCACCAACCGACAGCAAGTACAACATGCCAACCAGTGATCTATCTGGGAGCTTCAATGCGTTCCGGTCAACTTGCCAGCTTGCTATTATCAAGGGGCAACTATATAAGGATCTTTACTCCCCAGCTGCGGAGGATAGGCCACTGAGCCAGGTTATCGCTTCGGTTGGAGTGTTAGACAAGAAGCTTCAAGAGTGGAAACGAAGCATTCCGCCCGAGTATCAGCCGGAAAAGGCTGTGGCTGATGGCCACCGGTCAAAAATCTCGCCTGTGTTACTCCTACTACATTATTCGTACTTCCACTGCATGATTGCAGTTCACCGTCGTGTTGTCGCCAGGGGACTGAGCACCGGGACAGACCTTATGGAGAAGGATGACTTTACGAGCTCACCCGCCTCGTTATCTAATCCCCGGGTATTGTTGTCTACGTCACTCTGCACCAAAGCCGCTAGAGCATCTATCAACCTTACAAAATATTTGTCGCAAGATAATACACCCTTTTTTGGGTGAGTGTCACTGGAAGGTTCGCTTTGGAAGCTGCTAACGTTTCTTCAAGGTCCTTGATCTATTACCCAGTGATTGCGTCAATGACGCTTTCATGGAGTATCATACGTAACCCACAAGATGCTTATCGAGGATACAATCTGAAATTAATTGACCGGACGGAGGATTTCCTGTCCTCTCAAACTTTCTGCAAAGCCTTTGAGGGGATACGACGCCTTGTGAAGCAGTGCGTTGAATACCGATCCATTGCGGAAGCTGCAGTGAAGGCCACAATGTAGATATGCTATGCAGCCAACAAGACTCGACCTAGCCCCATTTGCAAAGTAGGAAAGATCGCAAATACCTGCGGATCAGATGACCGTCACCGCTGTTCTTTGAGGCTGACATACTCAGATGTTCTGTGCGCAAACGATCTAAGTGCACTAACCGGCTAGTCAACGGGTCTCTATCTTTTGCTATAGTAAGTCATGTGGGCGTAAAGCGAGCTTCCGCTACACTGTTGGGTTCACGGGGTGTATGGTCGACTTAGGGTCTTGTCAACAGGCCATGACCACCGCTTAGGGCAGATTGGCCTTATTGTTCGCTTTTGGTCCACTCACCTCTTCACGGCATTAATATGATGGAAATGTTTAATGAATATACCCAGTGCAGGCGAATATGAATGCAGTGTGAATACCCATGAAGAGGTCCACTGAGGAACTCCAACCATGCAAGCACTATAATGTTTATTGTTGCAGCCCATACTGTTTTCTTTATACCACCGCCTCTATGTCAATGGAGGATGGGATGTATATTAGTCACGCAATGAGCAATATATATAATGACTTTGTCAGTCAGTTTGCCCTATGTAGAAGCTTGTAGTCTGCATAATAACGGTGTATCAGGTCTGAGTCGATTAGTATATCTGTTTTACATATTAACTGATGGGCCTCATCATTTCGGCTTCATGAATCTTTGGTATTTACATTTTGAACTACTCCGTACAATCTTGAGCCTGTGGTTCTGACGTAATAAACCATGCTTTTGGAAGCAAAAATCACCAGACGAGGGCTATCAGCTCACGTGGGCGGTGAAGGGAGATGGAAGGAGAGAGTTTAGGCGAGAGAGCGGAGCGCGTCATAGGGAGAGAGAGAACTGAGCATTCGGAGAACACGAAATTTTTTTGGTATTATTTTGCCTTTCACACTCGACCACCGAGAAAAAAAAAGTTCCATCATACGTTCAGGTGTACCAGTAATCGACAATTGCTACCCCTCATTGACCCCTCCTCTTCCCTAAATTTTCTTCTTTCCCATTCAATTCGCCCACCAGCAAGCTGTGGGCACCGCCAAAACGTCGTCCATCCAATCCCCCTCCCTGTTTCTTTTCCTTTCTCTTCCCCTCCGATTAGAACGAACCGCAGCTGGTCCTGCTTTGGCCTCGCGCCTCCAATCCTACTGTTGCCGTCCCCGCGTCACCCCTCCGTCCACTTTCTCCTTCTTCTCCTACCGGAGCTACTCCAGCAAGAAGAAGAAATCCAACAAAAAGATGCCTCCCAAGAAAGCTGTTGTACAAGAGAAGGTCCTTCTGGGCCGTCCAGGAAATAACCTGAAGAGCGGTATCGTATGTGAGCATTGACCCCACCGGCTATTTTTTTTTTTTTTTTTTCTCTTATGCCCACTTCGCAGCCATCCTATTTTTCCCTAACCCTATTTAAGCACACTATCCTCACCTCCCCCTGAAATTTTTTTTCTCCTTCTCTTTCCACATCAACACACCATGTAGTCCTGTCAAGGAAAACAAATATGTTCAACATTAACTTGCCATAGGTTGGTCTGGCCAACGTCGGTAAATCGACGCTCTTCCAAGCCATTACCAAGTCCAACTTGGGTAACCCGGCCAACTTCCCCTATGCCACCATTGACCCCGAAGAGGCGCGTGTCATCGTCCCCGATGAGCGTTTCGACTGGTTGTGCGAGCACTACAAGCCCAAGTCGCAGGTTCCTGCCAACTTGACGGTCTATGATATCGCCGGTCTGACTCGTGGTGCCTCTACCGGTGCTGGTCTCGGTAACGCTTTCTTGTCCCACATCCGTGCCGTCGACGCTATCTTCCAGGTTGTGCGTTGCTTCGATGATGCCGAGATTATCCACGTTGAAGGTGATGTCGACCCCGCTCGTGATTTGACCATCATCAGCGAGGAGCTCCGGGTCAAGGACATCGAGTTCGTCGAGAAGGCTCTGGAGGGCTTGACGAAGCAGACGAAGCGCGGTGGACAATCACTGGAGATGAAGAAGCTGCGCGAAGAGGAGGCCACTGTTGCCAAGGTCCTCGAGCACCTGAGGGCCGGCAACGATGTCCGCAAGGCCGACTGGGGTCCCAAGGAGGTATGTGAATTTTTTTTTTTTTTCCCAAGTCCCTCAACACAAGTTCCATATGATGAATAAGAGCTTTGCTCGAATATAACCCAGCTCGTCGAAAGGCCTCCTCTTATACCAACGCGAGGTCACATGAGATTACGTCCTATCTGATATTACTTTGTCTTCTCTGTTATTGTCACAGTCAATGCCTTTTCCTATGCATGGCACTAACAGCTTCTAGGTTGAGGTCATCAACCCCCTCCAGCTCCTCACTGCTAAGCCCGTTGTCTACCTAGTCAACCTAAGCGAGAGAGACTACATCCGTCAGAAGAATAAGCATCTTCCCAAGGTTGTTGAATGGATCCAGAAGAACTCTCCTGGTGACCCTCTGCTCCCCTTCTCCGCCTGTTTCGAGGAGCGCCTCACCCAGTTCGGGACTGAAGAGGAGGCCCTCGAGGAGTGCAAGAAGTTGGGCACCAAGTCCGCTCTGCCCAGGGTTATCACCACCATGCGTACATCTTTGAACCTCGCAAGCTTCTTCACCACTGGTGCCGACGAAGTCCGCCAGTGGACTATCCGTAAGGGTATCAAGGCTCCTGCTGCTGCCGGTGTCATTCACACCGATTTTGAGAAGACTTTTATCCAGGTCATTGTTTACAACTATGCTACTCTGCGTGAGTACGGCGATGAAGCCGCCGTCAAGGCCGCTGGTAAGGTCATGACCAAGGGCAAGGACTACGTCGTTGAGGACGGTGATATCCTCCTGATCAAGGCCGGTGCCGCCCGTGGTTAAGTCAGATACCTTAAATTGTAGATGATATGAATGAAAAATAACAATTTATACCACAAACCATTTTTCACCGTAAAAAATCATGTGTTCCATAGTGTAACAGAAATAATCCGCGAGTAATTGAACCCAACACGTGATACCGATAGCCCTTCCCCGCGTCAACCTCTCCCCGCCAAGCGCGCAGTTTGACCTCATCGCAAGAACCAACATCAACACCAGAAAACACCCAGAATGTTCAAAAAAGAGTAAGTAAATACCTTATCAAGATATCAAAATTACCTCCGACATGGAATCCTACCAATTCCTATACCAAAACCCCCAAAGTCAAAGAAAACCGCGCAAAGCACCCAAGCCCAAACCTCCGACGCACGCCCATGACCTCACAGCTTGAGAAAACAAATCACCCAAGAAATCACCCTCCATACATATCAAATAACCCCCAAAAGAAATCTTTACTAATAGAGAATCGAAACAATAGGATCCCCCCGAGCAACCGCTCAAAAGTGAAATCCAGCGTGCAGCGCGGCCTCCGCCAACGCTTCGTAGAAGCATACCCAGGCTTCGAACCTTACATTGACGAAATCCTGCCGAAGAAAGCTCAGCTCGATGCTGTTAAACTGTACCTCTCCTTTTTCTTCTGTCTACTTCATATCCTCTTCACGTATACCCCATACCCCGATACAAAGAGATATCGCACTACATCGCATCTATATGAAAAAAGATAGATAGACAAACCTAACCAACCCCTCACATACACAACACACCCCTCCCCCACCATAACTACCCAACCCCCAACCCCCAATTAAAGAAAGAAAAAGAAAAAGAAACACCATACTAACAAAGATGTACACAACAGCCCCGAAAAATGCACCCTCTACACAATCGACTCCACACCCCTCTTCTACCAACCCCAAGACGGCCCTCCCATCCCGCACCTAAAACTCCTCCACCAATATCCCACCGCCCTCCCAACAGTGCAAATCGACCGCGGCGCGATCCGCTTCGTGCTAGCCGGCGCGGCGCTCATGGCGCCCGGCTTAACGAGTCCCGGGGGCCGGTTACCGGAGAAGGAAAATGCGTTGGAGGCGGGACAGGTGGTTGCTGTTTTGGCGGAGGGGAAGGAGACGGCGTGTCTTGTGGGGACGTTGAAGATGGGGACTGAGGATATGAAGAGTAAGGGGAAGGGGGTTGTTATGGAGGATGGACATTATCTGGGGGATGGGTTGTGGAGGATGCATCTTGATTAGACTTTTCTTTTCTTGGGGGTGGGTGTTGGGTTAGGGGGGTTTCTTTTGTTTTTTATTGTTGGTTTGGTTGGGTATGATGTGGGGAGCAGTGAGTGATACCTATGCATGGAATGAAGTGATCATGATCTATAGATATATGTATTTATTGTAAGGTTATTATCAACGGCAAATGGATTTAACGGTTCAATTGAGTTATACTATGACTATGACTATGACTATGTATAGCTATGTATGGTTGTGGATGGCATGTTATGTTATGTACAGATGTGGCGATATATCACGAAACTTCGTCAACGCTGTCCATTCTGTCCGGAGTCCGGGATGTGTTGCTCCCCTGGCGGGAGATGCTTTGACGGGGAGAGATGGATGATGCGGCAGATAGTGATGACCAGGACGGTGTGATTGCTAGGCCGAGTCCTTTCACGCTCGTTCCGGATCCGTTTAGGCCGGCCCCTGGGAGACCCCCGTTTCGAAGACCCGTTCGGTCAATAGCTCGTCGAAGCATCTCGCCAGACCCGTCGAGAGCAATGAGGAATCTTGCCAGCTCGGCGCAGAGTTCCCACTCGCCCTTCTGCGAGGCCAGCACGAGCAGTCGAACGACATAGTCTTCAATGGGTGCCTCATGACCATCGTCATCCTCAAACGCTTGCAATACAAGAAGGTAGCCGACGGCTGTCTTAAGAGAGTCGAGCCTGAGAGCCTGCTCAAACAGGTCTCTTGGAGGTGGGAGATAGTTGAAGAGAGTGCGCCATGAACGAAGTTCGGTTTTCCGCGTGCATTGAACGACAATGTCCAAATACACCCGCGCAGGAAGGGACGTTTGAAGGAAGGAGATGACCGATGGAAGCAGAGGATCGTGCTTTTGCGAAGGGTCGTCCACTTTGCTATCTCGACTTTCATTGTCGACTTCGTCGTCCAAAACGTGGTGAAGGAGGATTTCAAGGGCATGCGGGAAGTATGAAAGATGGGAGAAATGTTGACATAGTGACAGCGCAGCTGGCATATCTCCATGAACTAAGCAGTATTGCAAGAAGTACGGAAGGAAGAGGTGGGTCTTTATCGTTAGTCAAGAGGATCTTGCAAAGGTTGGTTTGACTCACTCGAATGGCAAACTTCAGCACAGCAAAAGTGGTATCGCGTCGTTGGGTCATTTCTGACTCTACTCCCAAAGCAATGCCCTTGTTCAACAAAACGGATAGGGGATAAAAGTCTAGGGGTATCTCAATCGCCTTCGGGACATCTTCTCGTCGCAGGACATCTTGCACATCGCCCCAAGCGAGGAGGTCTTTGCCACAAAAGGTCCAGAGAGAGTCTCTCAATGATAGGTTATGATGATGCATATTCAAAGCCATTCCGGCGGACGGGCTGGCCGGAAGGGATTCGTCCATGGGTGGAGCAAAGTTGAATGACAATTGGTCACGCATCAGAATGTAATACTCGACATCGTGCGATACCACTCGCATGTCATACTTCAAATCCCCGGTGGGCGATTGAGACGGCTGTAACAAAACCAAATTGCCGTCGACTAAAAGAAGAACAGATGCCACTTTCACATCTTGAGATGGGTCGCCATCGCCTGGTGCTGTCAGACCCACAACATGCCAACATGGAATAGATACACTTACGCATTTGATCTTCCGGCAAGACCCAGCTGATCGCCCGGACTCGCGTGGGTGCTCGCACAATGCCGTTAAACGCAATTTGGCCAACTGGAACAAGTGTGATTCGAGTGTGCATAGAATTAATGATGAAATGATACAGGATGTTATCATATGTGTAAACGAGAATGGAGTCCTCGCCCGACGGCCCGATGAAGACCACGGGTGAAGGGAGATATTCAATGTGCAAGATTGATTGATTATTCAGCGGCAGTTCTCGGGAGTATAAACGCAGCTATACGAGTTAGTTCTATCCAACCCATTCGCGTAAAAATACGGCACGCACCTCGTATGACCCATCGCTTTCAATGGCAGCTATCAAGATATGTCCGTACCAGCACATGCCACCTCGGACCGCGAACGAGTTCTCTATTTTAGAGTCCTCGAAGACTTTCCAGCGTCCACTGTTGACACTGTAGTGTGCTAAGCCTCTTCTGCCTGCAATTGCTACATATCTCCCGTCTTGGGAGACTACGCTGGAACGAATTGGCCACTGCGAGTGGAGGTAGCTTGGGGGATATTGCGCATGATGCCAGAGAGAGTCCTTGCCCGAGATAGTCATAAGGTCGGGTAAGTCATGCCCTCGATACAGAATGATCTCAGTTCCAGTTTGTAGTAATCCTCTAGCAAGATTCGCGGATGAAAAGCAGCCTGTCAAAGCGCTCCGTGCCGTCTCCAGAATCCATAGGCGACGATCATTCTGTGCGGTCAAGATGATATCTGAGCCTCCACCTATCCAACATCCATATGAGACTCCTGTGAGCCAATCCTCGGCATTAGTCTCGGCAAGAGACCTGTCCGTCGAGAAACTATTTCCTCCCGGCTTGCCGAACACGCTCCATGTTGTCCAACCACGTTCGTAGCCTGCGAAGAGACAGTAGCCATCCGGCGAATAGGACATGAAGCTTAAATTGCCTGTTGTATGAGGCGATGCTGGGAGTTGCAGTTTATGAGACAGTGGGACATTTCCAAGGTAGTCTTTAGCAGTATACACAAAGATGTCCCCGTTGGCGCAATTCACAGTAAGCAGCGAGAACCGAGCATTGACGGCAACCCTGAGCGCTTTCTCGCCGTTGTTCTTCGGACTGTGGAAGCAGTGACCGTTGAAGAGCTTCTTTGGGTTCTCCAGATCACGCGAGCCCTCAGGTACGCGTTGGACTGCGTACGCCTGTCCTTCATTCGTAACCCACACCAAGAGGTTGATAGCACGATCGTACACCATCTCCGTAATGGATGTCCGCTTAGACACACTCAATATGCGACTTAGCAATTCCGAGGTCGTTTGGGCGCCGTGCGCATCAGGTGTCCATCGAATGCATTGAATTGCTGCGGGTTTCACAGTGGCTACCACAAGCTCGTTGTCCAGCGCCAGAGCTTTCACAATCCCAGACTCTATCTTGATAGCCATCCTAAAGCGAATACTGGCATCCCGGACGCCATTCGCATCTTCCTCACGGGCAAGCTGCTGCCGGCGGGTTTGGGCAGAGTGATCGAAATGCTGCTGATAAACATGACCATGTGGATCGGTAGCAACTGTATAGGTGAGGAGGTATCCGTTGAGCGTCTGAACAACGATTATCGTCGAGTCGGGGTGCATCAGCAGAGCTACATTTGGACCATAACTGCTAAGCGACGAAGCGGATCGGGCAACAGCGGCGACCACCGCGGTCGGCTAGGGACCAGTCAACACATGTATACGTCGAAGTAGATATCACTCAACCGAGACATACTCTTGTTTGCCACACAGCTATTGAAGTAGCTGTCATACTCGCAAACATATGGCCACTCCGAGAGACGCAGAGGCCGTCAATGGCCTCGTCAGCCCAGGCAACCTCCGCCCTGGACGGTTCCTTGGGCCCATTGTCATTCAGCGATAGCCTCTGTTCCACAGAGCGCTCCAAATCTAATTCTTCATTATCGTCGGACGGCACGAAGGGAATCGCAGGGCCATTGACCGCATAGACCCGAGGTACTCCATTGGGCCAGTACATGGCTCGTCACAGGTGAGAAAGTCGTGAAGAGCAAGCTGACATTGAGTCATCTTCGTCGGGCGTAGAAGACTTATTCTGTCGGACTCGGGACAGAGTCAATCCCGGAATAACCGACCATAATCATCTAATACTTTTTCCGACTGCGACGTATAGAAACGCAAGTGTATATCGGATGTTGAGGGTGACGGCAGCGACGGCTATCACGTGCACGGGAGCTTGCAGGCAAACGTGCCAAACAGTAAGTTTACTGATTTAGTCCCCGCATTCAAAATCCCCCGCGACGGTGATCATTCTCCAGACAAGTGAAGCCCTTCTACAACGATACCCCGGCTAATTTCATATCATGGCATGAGTACTCTGTTGAGCATTCTGCTTTTGGTTGTCATGCTAACTTACTTCATCTCTAGGCTCCTACCGAGTCCAAGAAGCGCTTGGCGCTTGCAATCATCGACTTTCTGGGCTCCAGCTTGAAGGATGGAACCCTTACTGCTGATGACGCAGAATCGATCGAAATCGCTCAGTCGTGCATCGCGGATACCTT
This sequence comes from Aspergillus novoparasiticus, assembly GCA_009176405.1. Lineage (NCBI taxonomy): Eukaryota > Fungi > Ascomycota > Eurotiomycetes > Eurotiales > Aspergillaceae > Aspergillus > Aspergillus novoparasiticus. The sequence goes on from ML733413.1 coordinate 71,421, forward strand.
CAAGGTTGACCCTTCCGATGAGGCTGCTGTGAAGGACGCTCTCGGCGGTCAGTCTCTTGCAAGCATCTACAGTGTCTACGAGAAGCTCCGCAATAAGGGTGACTCTGCTGGTGCCGGAGCGCAGGCCAGCTCAAGCCAGACAGCCCAGGCCGGTGCTCCTACTGCCGAGTCTGATAAGCTGAAGTCGGAGGGTAACGCTGCCATGGCGCGCAAGGACTACAACTCCGCTATCGACCTCTACACCAAGGCTTTGGCCATTGCCCCCTCCAACCCTATCTACCTCTCCAACCGTGCTGCTGCCTATTCCGCCTCCGGTCAACACGACAAGGCCGCCGAGGATGCCGAGCTCGCCACTGCCGTCGACCCCAAGTATTCCAAGGCATGGAGCCGTCTGGGTCTTGCTCGCTTTGACCTGGCTGATTTCCACGGCGCTAAGGAGGCCTATGAGAAGGGTATCGAAGCTGAAGGTAACGGCGGTAGCGAGGCCATGAAGAGGGGATTGGAGACCTCCAAGAGAAAGATTGCGGAATCTTCTCGCGGTGCCGAACCCCCTGCTGATGCTGTTGATGATGCCGCTGGAGCAAGCCGTGGTGCTGGCGGCATGCCGGATCTCTCTTCCCTCGCCGGCTTGATGGGTGGTGGCCGCGGTGGCGGTGGTGGCGGCATGCCTGACCTTAGCTCCCTCATGAATAATCCTATGTTCTCCAGCATGGCTCAGAATCTGATGAGCAATCCGGACATGCTCAACAACCTCATGAGCAACCCTCAGTTGAGGCAGATGGCAGATAACTTCGGCCGTGGCGGTGGCATGCCAGATATGTCGAGCCTGATGAGCGACCCCAACATCGCTGACATGTAAGTCTTACACCTGTGGAAATGTTAATGTGGCGCTGAAGCTAATTAACTTGTGCAGGGCTCGGAATCTAATGGGTGGTGGTGGCGCCGGTGGTGCCGGTGGTGCTGGACGTGGTCAATAAATAAGAAAATGCTCTAATGTTCATACATTTCTAGTGTCATGTTTTCTATAAGGAATCATTCATATTAAATATTTTCTATCTAACTGTGGTTGTTTATATTTCGGAAAGGATTGGTCCTTATGTTACGGATTAAATATAAATATGTACGCACACGATTACGGCACGGCGGTAACAAACGTTTGATTCTCTCAAAATAGAAGGTTATTTTGCGTGAATAGAGTTTTATAGTAAATGAATCTCTTGAGTAGCCTAGGGGAAAAGAAAAGAAAGATTATAGATAATGATTTCTCATGGCTATAGGACTAGAATATATAATGGCAGACAAGCTGGACATAGATCCAGATGCAAGTGATGAGGAGAGTGGAGCGTTGATCTTGCAGTCAATAGCAGCAAACGCCGAATACGCCAGGCAGACCATTAAACCAACTTATGTATGGAAATGACACTGTTGCCGTGGGCTGAGATATCGCTATCCAGTCGTAGCCGAAGCCCACACCAAGGCACCAGTCGGGGAAATGGATACAAAGAGAGAAAAGGAAGAAACAAGAACATCCAGCAAAATTAGCAATGGCTACTATCACACATAACATGAAGCACTGGTTCCACCTGGCTCTATGAGTTTTGGGAAGTTCATATTGTACAGTCGGATGATATCAAAACAATGGAGAAGAGAAATATTGGGGAGGTAATTCATCAAAGATCGCCGATAATCAAGACATGGTTGGTCGGTTATAATATGATCGTCGGATGAGGAAGAATGGATACGCTGAAGGGAAAAAACTGTCGGAGCCGTTTAGATGTAGTCACGAGCAGCCTTCTGCAACTCGATCAATCTCCAACCGCGGGTCTCCGGGTTATTAACATCTTCAGGTATCCTCGTGAGACCAATGGCGTAAGTGACCAGCTGGACCTTATCCTCCATACCAGCGGCAAGCTCACCGGTCTTCACGTTCTTGTACACATGTACTTCCTGTGAACGGCAGGTCACCACGAACACGGGAATATCGCCAGGGTCCAACATACGGGCGTTCATGACTTCAACGCCACGGACATCGAGAATACGACCATCGGATTTGAGGCCGGCAGTTGTGTACTGTTTGGCGAGGGCAGCATAGACGCTGAACTGAGCATCGGAGAGCCAAAGCTTGAGAGTCTCAACATCTCCCTTGACGTACGCGTCTAAAACCTCAGGAAGGATATATTCACGCATTTCCCGCAAGAATTCCTCCATCTGGAAGTTGGGATCCATTTCACGGAACTTCTTAATGACTTGGGCAGTTTCATTTTCGGCAAAGAATCCAGCCACGCGGTCGGAAATGCTGCGGGCAGTGCTGATCAATGGGTTCTCGGACTCGTTATATGTTTCCTTGAAAGCGAAGAGTTTTTGCATCATAGGGTTGGAGTCCTTAAAGTCGCGCCATGACTCCTTCCAGGCAGAGTCCTTATGAAGTGTGACGTTGGTACCGGCACTGGGAAGGAGTGTAAGATTAGCAACGGAACGACCAGTACCATCCTGGGAGAGCGACTTACTTTGGATCTTCAACCATGGGCTCAACCCGCTTACCAGCCTTCAATTCCAACTCTTCACGCTTCTTCCTTAGTCTGCGGCGCTCCTCCTTATCAATATAACCACCATAGCGGGAGCTACTGCCATCGTCGATGGCATCCTTGACGTTCTTGTAAGCTTCGGTCTCTCTCACAGGCCGCGTCACCTTCTCGATTCCAGAACCGGTCGCGTTAACACCCTTTCGGAGACCCTTAACGACGGGAGTATTCCATGTCCAGGAAGCTCCTTTGCCGAGGGCTTGACCGGTGGTCTTCAAAGCAGCTCCGGTTTTAGTCGCAGCCGCTCCCTGGGCGGCTTCATAGGCGGCACGAGCCTTCTTGATATTCTCATTCTCTGTGAACTGATGTGCCGAAGATGCAAGAGCCTTGGTGGACTCGTTCCACTCCTTGGAGGCCTTGAGCTCTGACTGCAGAGTCTCTCTGAAAACCTGCCAGGGAGTCTTGTCTCCGTGAGGAGGGGGAGGAGGCGCATTCTTCTTTTCCTCATCAGACTTGCCTTCATCCTTTTCCTCCTTAGATTCTTCAGACTGTTTCTCCTTCTTCTGTTCTTGTTGTTGCCAGCGAGAACTGCTGACATGGAAGGATCGCGTGAGTGGAAGAGCAGCGTACGGGGAAAGGATTTGGGAGACAGGACGGCTTGCGCGTTCGGTATTAGAGGAAAGGGAGATTCTGGCTGTAGGCGATGTCGAGTAAGAGTAAGCCTGGATAGATGACCGTTGAGACGCAGCTGTTCTCAAACTCGGTACTTGAGACCGCAAGGTGGCCGCCCGCGCGGTGGCCGACATTCTAGTAGCCGAAATCATGCTATGTATGATATGAATAGATGCGAGAAGGATAAAAAAGAGGACTCAAAAAGAGTATGAGGTCAGCAACGCCCCGAGGGTGAAGGGGAATTGAAGGAGTCGGGTGTGGAGGCGAGGAAGAAGCGATTTCGGCCGCGGAGTCAATTGAGAGAAAGAAAAAGTTGAGATGCAAATGCCAAGACTCGAAAATTCGGGCCCTTTTCCGCCGCCTTCTGTCCCGAACCACCGTTGCGCCGTTCACGATCCCAACTGCCCGAGGTACTTTGCGACCAGATCGACCTATTCACTTAGGATTGCCCAATTGCCTTCGTTTGCGTGACACGCCCGTGTTATCGCCCTCCTGCTTTCCTTGCGTTGGTCGGTCTCTCCGCCACGCTCTTCCGACTACCTTCGCCGCATATCCCCGACATTTCTGCCTCCCTAGCAAAAGATGAACACCACGTTTGCGAGTTCCTTGTTGAAGGCATTGCCTTCAGTTGGTCGGCAATGCCAACTTCGTACCTCTTCGATTCGGCTCATCAGACCGTTCTCCTCAACCCATGGAACATCCGCGTCAGATGCTAAAGACAAGACCCGGCAAATTGAGAGACAGATTCTGAATGCGAAGCCCGAGGCAGCCGCCGATGAGAACTCTGCACTCTCCGCGATCACCAAGATGATGCAGGGAGAGAGGACTCGCACAAATCAGAATGTGAGCCGTGATTACTCCAGAATGGCAGAGAGCCTGGAAGCCGAAATGATTAAGCAACCCTACGCCGACCGTGCTCCTCCGCATCACCTACACGTCTTCTCACATAAGCACAACACCATTTTGACCTTGACACGACCTAATGGTAACCCGCTGTTATCCATGAGCTGCGGCCATCTCGGTTTCCGCAAAGGGCACCGTTCGGGATACGACCCAGCATACCAATTGACGTCCCATGTGTTCGGTCAGATGCAGGAACGGGGCTATCTTCTTGACATAAATCGTTTGGAGATCGTATTTCGCGGGTTTGGATTGGGTCGTGAGGCTTTCACCAAGGTTCTGCTGGGTAACGAGGGTAAGAACATTCGTGGGCTAGTCAGCCGCGTAACGGACTCGACTCGTATAAAGTTTGGTGGTACCAGGAGCAGGAAGGTACGGAGACTGGGTTAGATCCTTTCATATCTTGGGTTTCAGGGCGATTTGCTCTGGTCGTACATCCGCCTGAGAATGCTGTGGTTGGAGGTGCAATCCCGTGAGACCATTCTCGACTTATCAATATCCTGAGTGGCGGCGGAAAAATTACCTCCCATGCGGCATGTCTGCATCTTTGATGAATGACTCACAGCCCAGCAGCATTGTATATGGATTTGTTGAAGGGAAAGGGTAGAGAAGCTCTCTTGAAATGGTTTGTTCTGTCACTTATATCTGTATATTAGCCAATTTGGTACCGGGAATACACGGGATATTTTTAAATTATGCGAGATTGTCATAATATTTTCATCGGATCATGGTAATCAGCAAGTCTACTTGCTTGATATCGTTCTATGCCATATCGTTAAATTGTTGTCTAGATTCCAACCTGTCCAAGAAGGTAGATTGCCTAATGCGGTATAGCGCGAGTAGCTCTTGCGGCCTCCGCGAAAGCTGTTGTAATTGAAACGCTGCTCCTCCTTGTTCTGGACCATTGATTCTCCCGGGATTTACATAATTTGCGTCATCTTTCGTTTATCATCTCTTGTGTTTTTAGCTTCGACTGCGCCATTTCCCCAGTACGTTGAGTTTCTGTCTATATCTCCCCCGCAAGCACATGCGCCGGAGCTGCTCCTCCCCTGTGGCGATCGAGCAGCGCAAATCCCCTCTTGAATTGAAACACAACGACTTGATGAAGTCCGGAGCTCTCTCACTGGGACGTCGTCCAAGACCGTTTGGATGCACCCTCTAAATCCTTTCCTGCGTGCCTTCTTCCGAAGCACTGTTCCGGGGCAGTGTATACCGACAGAGAACCATGTACGTCCAGTGGAACTATGCGGGGCTATACTTCAGTGACAGGCTCTAACATCATTCTTTAGGTGCTCCTAGTTCCTGTGACCGAATCTCTAATCGGCTCCCGCGATCGCGAGTCGTCTCTCTTCTATTCCGATCTCGTCGTCTCCGAAGAATTTCTAGGCAGCCACGCCCTCCGGATTCCCGTCACAAATGGAACCGCCGGAACAAAGGATGACGCGAATGTCCGCGACAGTCGGGGGAAGGCAAAGCAGGTGACTACCGTTAATGGCCGCACTGTAATCATAAAAGAGAATTCTGTTTACAGCAATAAAGGTGGGGAAAGGAGACCGTTCCTTGATTCTTCGCGCTTGCTAAACCACATTTCTAGGGTTCAAGTCCTTGACCCAAGCCCAGCTGCTGTCTGATGCCCTCTATTACACACCAAACAGTGGGGCCCAACCATGGCTGATCTACTACATCTCCCGACCATTAATCGGCTCGTTCGAACCCGGCAAGATTATTTCTGCTGTGGTGCCAGGGACACTGCCAAAGAGGAGTATTTCAGCCAGCGGTGCCAAATCTGGGGAGTCGGTCTCCTCGCCCGCAAAGAAGGAGATCAAGACCTTTGGGGAACTACTGTCTCATTTTCCAATGATCGCGAGGCAGATGCAACCTGGGTTAGAGAGACTATTCCGGGAATTCGGGAAAGAATTAGGCAAACCGTTGCCCCCCCCTCCATCACGTTCACCCGTACTGTCCGAAGACTTTGATTGGAAACGTGACCGCGATGAAGCAGCTATCGATGAGACCGCTTCCGTACGCAGTTCATCCTCACGTTTCAAAGATGGGCTTCCATTCAACTCAGAAGAGTACTTTGAAGATGATGAGGACCTTATGCGTCGCAGCCTGGAGACAGCGGTTACCGCAGCCATTGACCTCTTTCGATTAGTGGACAAACAGCAACTGTCTTTTCTCGGTGCCACGACTGACCTGACCGGACCTCTTGTCGAGAGATTGATCGAACGCTACGTCGCTGAGCAGGTGCACGAGTCTCTTCTTTTCCCCCGCCTCTGTAGTTTTCGCCAGCCCGAAGATACGGAGTTAGATACCAGGATCCGCCAGATGGAGAGCATAGACGTTTCGCAAGTGGGCATAGTCGTTGAAGGTGGTCGAGAAGGCAAGCGAGAGTTACTGCAGCGTCTTGGTAGAGCAGTGGAGGAGTTCCGCAAAATGCTGGATGCAAAATGTCCCCATGATATGCTGAACATCTTGCTGGAAACGGTAAAGATTCTGTCGTATCCTGGCAATTATGATAAAGCCGACCCACAAGCATCTGAGAAGCAAAATGCACATGTAACAGTGAACGCTGATGTTCTGGTCTCATTGTTGCTTGTCGTGGTCATTAGATCCCAAACCAAGCATTTACAAGCACGACTGTTGTATATGCAGCATTTCATATATGTTGACGATGTCGACAGTGGAGAAATGGGCTACGCTCTGAGTACTTTTGAAGCAGTCCTTACATACCTTGTGACTGATTCGGCTGGCCTTCGAAGGTCGAGCATCCGGAACAAGCGCTTATGGAATGCAACTAAAAGTGGACGCATTGCTGATATGAGGGCTATCCTGGAGCCAGACGGTAGTGAAGAGTCGATAGATGATATCCCTTGTGAACCTGAAGGGAGTCGAGTTCTATTCAAGACCAACGAGAACAATGAGCGTGATCGACCCCCGTTAACCCTGCCCATCCTTGGTGGGCGCAACGAAAGCAATGGTGAACTAGCGGTTCAGGATACCCCAGCGGACACACCACCTTTGGCACACGTATTCCCTTTTCAGGCATGGGAAAGCAGCTCTCCACTGGAAGAAATCCGGCGCCCTATCAAGAAGGTTTCCATGGATGTCCGCAGTCTATCCGAATCTTCAGCCATTTCATTCGCTTCTCGTACGACTACGATAGGGTCCATGACGAGTACAATCGAAGGAGACAGTTCAATTGAGACGTTAACCAAAACGCAGGACCCCGCAGGTCATTCAATTCCCATGATGGCAGTCGAGAATCGCCAACCAGAAGCCCTGAAATACCTGCTTACTCTGGAGGAATACTACCCCTTAGAAGACATTCTTGATGATACGAATACTGATGGGACAACGTTGCTAAATGCAGCTGTCCAACTTGCGCACACCGAGATGGTAGATATCATGCTCGACTACCTTTTCAGCACAGCGGACGAGCAAACGATCGTCTCCTACTTGAGGAAATCGGATATTCATGGGCGCACTGTCGCTCATTACCTCTTCAGCACCCCCTCAGTGATGCATAAGCTGGAAACACTGCTTCCCTGGCGTCAACGTGATAAGCATGGGCAGACGCCGCTGTTTGCTCTATGTAGATCCTACGACCACCCTGACTACAGCTCGATGGTTAAGGAGGCATTGACGGCTGCTCAGAAATCTCAAGGTGACGGCAGGCCATTGCGTTTGGACGATCATATTGACGCGAAAGGGAATACCTTGCTTCATATCGTTAGTGACCCTGATATTACCATTAAGATTCTGCAAGACTGTGATTGTGATCCAAATGCGACGAATGACAAGAGGTTCACTCCTTTGATGATGGCCAGCAAATATGGCCGCATCGACCAAGTTCGGATTCTTTTCATGGACCCTAGGGTGGATGTGCATCTTAAAGAGGCCCGCGGACTCACAGCTGTTGAACTGGCGAAGGATGATGAAGTGCGAAATCGCATCGATGATCTCATCCTCATCTCTAATCCGCCTTCAGCAACGGACGACCCTTCCGGTCGGGTCACCACTGTAGTCCGGTCGTTCTTCGTGGAAGATGCAACCGTACGCTTTGTTCTCAAGTCGGGGGCCCCCAATCCTCCGCCGAACTCTGCAGAATCTACCCTTGCGCCTACCACCACCTACACCGTGACAACATGTAAGCGCACATTCACAGACTTCGAGAATCTCGCAAAATGGCTTTCCATTGAGCACCCTGCCTCATACATGCCCTTGCTCTCCGACTTCCGCTCTCCCTTCCAGATTCACTCGAAGCCATCTCGCTCGGTTCTTCACGACATGCAGGCAAAGCTAGATAGGTTTCTCAAGATTTTGCTCTCTCACCCAACCTTCTCAACCCACGAAATGCTCTGGGAGTTTTTCCTCGTCCCAGAACTCCAGCCGGAGATGATGGCAGATCGGTCTCGTCGCAAGGCGCAAGTTCTTTACGAGTCAATCGCAGACGACTACGAGCCCGTCACCCAGGAGGGTATGCGCGAGACGGAGCAATTCGTGACACATGCACAAGAAATGGTTCGCGCCGTCCATGCCAACACACGCAGTCTGATCCGTCGTGGTTACGCTCTACAGAACTCTGCCTCCGACATAGCTGATGCATTGGGTCTATGTTCCTCCGCTATCTCAACCCTTAAGGAGCCTACCAACGCTCTTCCCCAGAAGCATGTCGATGCATTTTGCCGCTACGCCTCTCACCTCTCAACCTCCTCATCCGACTCCTCTCCCCTCCTCCAGTTCCTCAACACTGTCACATCCATCGACAACACTACATCCGCCATTCTAGACTCCCTCTCCCGCCCCCTCAACGTAATATCCACCCTCACATCCACCTCACGCTCCCTCTCCCGCTCCCGCTCCTCCCTGGTCTCCTCCTCCCTCCCTAGAAAATTCAACCTCAACTTCCCCGGCCTCGAAGAATCCCGGCAGAAATCTGTCCGCGACCTAGAGAACAAGATCCAGGAATCCGAAACCCAGATCGCCCGTCTCTCCCGCGAGATCACCTGGAACAAAGATGTGGTGGTCAGCGAACTAGCTGGCTGGACAACCTGGAGAGAGAAAGTCGGTCGAGAGGCGATCCGCGCTTTCGCCAAGGCTACCCTTGTCCGTGAGAAGGAGCGAGGAAAGAGACTTGAGCGGTGTCTGAGGAGTGTGCGTCAGTCGGATGATCGTGCAGCATAATTGATAGACTTGTCTTTTTTCTTCTTTTCTTGCCTTGTTGTAGAATTAGGGGTATGTTTTATCATGGTGCGTTCTTTGCGAGGTGTTGTCTTTCCGTTCTTCTTGTTTTTCTCTTGTACTGGGGATGGGTGTTTTTATAATGATGATATGAGGAATTGTATAAGATAGCTTCTATGACAAACCTTCAGAATGACCAACCCAATCAGGGCGGCTGCGGCCAGGCTGAGCTTTTGCTTTCTGTCGATCGCGCTAAGCCACTGGCCAGGCAGAGTTGGCACCTGTTGCGTCTGTTCTTGGATCCCGTATGCTACAACATCGACTACAACTATGGTGGAGAAATGAATGGCTCTCAAGACAAAAATAATGAAGACTTCCATGTCGCTTCAAAGGTCGAGGTGAGAATAGCTAGCTAACTTCCACCTCTACGTACGCCGCTGATGCCTAGAAATATTAGGTGGTTGTACCAAGGAATTTTCTCGGTGCATCAGTTGGGGCGACTATACCCAATCCTTGAGGACCCTACACACCCATATGGTGGTGATGGTGAATGGTCGGTTTCTGAGTCATTACCAGCCACCAGGCAACACAACCCTCGAGGAAGAGCGTATGATGAGAATTGGCTGCCAGATGGTTCTACTCCAGCCAATTTCCCGCGGTAAATACATCTCTCGTTTCTGTGTATATATGATGTATCGTAGGGTATCGTAGGGTATCGTAGGGTATCGTACAGTACTGGATCTGAGGCGGGACTTGTGCCTGGGGAATTCACTCTAGAAATAAATACTCATAACCCTTCCGTACCTTTCCCATTTCACTTCCAACTCTTTTCTTCCCTTTCCATCTTCTACCTCATCCATCCAACCATACTACGAGAAATAATGTCGTACGGCCAGTTTCACAGTCCATATTCACCTCAAGTTGTGGGGGAACCCCGGGACTCAGGACTTCGTGACACGGATGGATCAATTATGTACGAGACTGAAGAGAAAGTCCTCCGGGAAGAGATAATCCGTCGTAATGATGTTGAAACACTGAAGCAATACATTGGGCAATATCCGACAACTGGGCTGGAACCAGAACCAGCGTATTATTACCCTGACGTGTTTTTCGTGGCTACGCAGTATGGATGTATTGACGCTCTCCGCGTGCTGCTGGCTTATTACCATGCCAACTTGGATAAAGCAGTACCACTTGAGAGACGAGATATTGTTTTGTTAAATGTTGCCTGCAAGTATTCGCAGCTGGAAACAGCACAGTTTCTACTGGACAGTCAGCCTCCGTTGGGGAACATTCACGACAAAAGCCCCGGGGGTGAAACAGCCCTCCTGAGCGCGGCCGAGTCTTTTACATGGCCGGGAGAGGTGACCAGCGACCAGATTAAAGAGTGCCTAGTCCGAAGCGAAGAATTGATGTATATGCTTCTCGATAGGGGTGCCTCGGTCAACGATGTCACTATGGTCCAGAACGAACATAACGCTAATCTCCCACCGCAACCGCGCGACACTGTTCTCAGCCTGGCCATTGCTCGAGCTAGCTACATGCTAGTGAAACGTCTCATTGAACAAGGAGCAAATATTTATGCAAGAGAGGAGCATACGGACAGTAGATTTTGGTTTGACGTTGATCTCCGGGATGTCACCGCACTTCACTATGGGAGTATTTATTGGAATATAGAGGGGGTCAAGGCACTGCTAGATCATCCAGGCGATGCGAAAATTGCGGACATGGTTTCTGCTCGTGATAGTTTTGGAAGATTACCATTGCACTGGGCAGCTATAGGTGATGACAAGCTGGAACTTGAGAAATATGTCAGAGAAGACGACATTGCCCCTAGAAATGTTGGTATCTTCAAGATATTGTTGACTGCCAATCCGAGGACTATCAATGCGCAGGATAATGATGGGCTCACAGCCTTGCATTATGTCGTCATTAGCTACGCAACCGGCAACAGAAAAGGATTAAAGGATATTGTTCAATACCTATGTGAAAATGGTGCCGATGCGAGTATATCAGACTCTAAGGGACAAACAGCTTTACATTGGTTGGCTCGACGATCTCCAGACTGTGATCCTATTGACACGGCTGTCATAGACCTATTGATTGCATATGGTCTCGATATCCACCAGACCGATAAATCCGGTACCACCGCTCTCCATATAATATCAATGAGTTTGCGACAGACCCAGGCAGTCGAGTATCTTCTTAAACTTGGGGCGGACGCAACTACTCAAGATTTAGAAGGAAATACGCCTCTTCATAAACTTATGAAACGTCCGTACTTCTATGGAGTGAATGTAACACTAGCACAAAAGATAGCAGCGCAGGACGAGATCACGGCGGCCCTACAGAAAGCTGGCAAGGTTGATTTGATGGGCCAACCAAATGCTGCGGGGCAAACACCTCAACAGCTACGTGCAAAAATACGGGCCAGGTGGCAGGAAGCAGAAGAGAAGAGAGTTGAACGAGATACTAGAGAGGTTCAAGGTCATGGCCACTGAATACTGATGAACATGGGCACGTCTGGTCCGACTACAATACATAGATATGCCAGAGTTGTATAGGATGCGATGGCTTATAACCCAACAGGTACTGTAGTGCAGTGCCATAATTTCCATGTTTCCATAAGTATTCCGGTCAATGAGTTTCTTGTCCGATATCAATCCAAGTATTTATGTAGAGAGGGGGTTGTTCATTTGAAAATTGCTTCAGTTAAGAGTAGACAGACTATTCCGGTCTTAAGTATAGGTACAGAATAAACAGCTTTCCCAGAAGGACTCCGGGAGCACGATGAGTGAGCATTTATCTGGTGCGTGTCCCGGAGTGTTAGCTAACGTGCCCGGATCAATTCGTGCGCGATCCGTATGTTATCACGTGAGGCCTTCGTAAAGCAGCAAAGGAAGAATAATGAATGCTACAGGAATACCACTAGTAGTAGGAGTGCTTGTTAGAGTGGTACGGTTCACCCGCTGGACCCGACCCGGAGCCGGTTGAGGATTTTGGTAAGACCGTTTACCACCCGTGGATCTTCAGTGAGATGCGACTCTACCGATACAACCCGGGCCAAATCATTTATGTTAGCCATTCTAATCAGGACTCAAAGCGCAACTCCGATATCTTCAAGGCAGAATTTTATAGAATAAATTATCCAGGGGTGACGTGGCGCTTCAAGTCTCAGTCAAGCCAGTAAGATTAACCCCAAAGTGGCCCTACTCATATCTTGTACTGTTTACTAGATCATGTCAAACTCACTGAATATTCTTTAATGAGATAAGAGACGGATAGTATCATATCATACTAACAGTGTCCGGTAATAGTGAGAAGCACAACTGGAACGATGGGGTCCTTCAAGATTATCCTTGTCGTAATATGCCATAAATCCTAACATTCCCGTGCTTAGATAGATCATTATCGCTTTCCTGATATTCTGCCGGTCATGACGTTTCAACTGGTCAATCTTAGCGGAGCCATTATGTTCCTACTCCGTGGTGCCGCACTAGTCACGGGTCACAGGTGCCTACTATAGCCAGGTCCTGCACATCACCTAGGGAGTGGAGTCGAGACAGAGGTAAATGCGGTCGCTTTGGTGTGCAGCATTAGGCCAATAGTTGCTACCCGGACTTTGGTTCCAACCGCAAACAGCGGGGTATTGAAGTAGTCCGTGCCATCTTACCACGTTACATTCTTATCAGAAGCTTGGGAGCTTTGGTCATATCTTCAAAATAACCTCTCAAATATATCACTAGTCATATTTCAGAATAAGTTCTATTCTTGATTAAGAGTTAAAACCCATAGAATTAATATTTTTGAGAATCGATAGTTGACAGGACAGCTACATTATGCGCTGTCCCTGTCACAAAGAGATATATATGATGATCATTACGGCTTGAGATACGAAATCCACCCAGCCTTTCTGATTGGCCTGCAATACGTGGGTTTGTGCATGTGCTATGCATATTCTGTCAAAACTCGTCAGGAAGTGCTCTACGATCGCGTCGACGAGGGATGCTGGCTTAGCTCCTCGCAACAGGTTTATGCTGCATTCATGCCCGCAGGTTGAGGCATTTTCTGCAAAGGTATAAGCCCATAGACATTCTGGACCATGCACGAATGCCTTACGTTCCATAGCTCAATGTGTGCCGACCCTAGCCTTATGCTCCTGGTGTTCTTTTCGTGTTGAAGATCCATCACGAGTGTATTCCTCAAAGACACCCTCACCGAGCTTGGGATGATATTCCTACTGACCCTTCAGTGACGGGGAACTGGCCAAATAGTCTCGTGTCAACATAGAGGGGAGTACGAGAAATCATATTTATCATAGTTGCTCTGTACTCTAATTACAAATTATGTGCTTCGACCTCACTTATTGGGTATTAACCTTATCCATATATCTTTCATAGAGTCCAAGCCAAGGAACGTCTCCTGCAGTGGCACTTCGTGGTTCCAATCAGCTTCAAGCCGGGAACGTTGATCTGTGTGATCATTCTCTTTCATTTCAATTGCCTCAGAGGGCGCTGTGCTCGAGATGTACACTACATAGAAAATGGAGGGTTGGAGGGGTACAGGCCCAATCAACACTTGTATGCTCCTCTGTACGATAACATATTCTCTCACGAGAAGCGCCTCTCAAGACACCATCGGCGAGGCCTTAGCGCAGGATGCTGGACATATAAGGAAGGTTCGACTCCCATAGAATTCATAAATCATTCCTGGCATACGCCAATTAGCCATATCTTTCTATCTTTAGCCTTTAGCTACACAACCCATCTCTTAGTATTTCTACTATAGGGCAATCCTAACCATGCTTTATACGGAAGTCTACGATAAAGGCTACAGCCAAGGCAAAAGCGAAGGCTACCAACTAGCTGTAAAGCGGCTCGAGGAAGACCTAAAAGTCAAGGCTCGCCAGGAGACCGACAAGGTCAAGCGTGCAGTTTTTGAGGAATTGCAGCAGGTGCCTCCGGAGGTAAGAGCCATTCATAAGCTCAGCTTTAGCTGATTACCGGGCTAACTATATTGATTGATATCATAGAATGTTTATTACCAAGTGAAATATATACGAAGTGTTGTTGCTGCATTCTACATGAATGTAAGTGGACCCCCATCTTTAAATTATTCATGAATACTAAATCACGCTACTTCACGAAGGATGTGGATGGTGATGGTAAGTTTATAACTTTCATATAGTATAGTCTTCCTGGGAAACTAACAAAATGTTTAGGTACTGTCTCATTGAGAGAACTCCTTAATGCTTATAAACCCAAGAGCGAGGAAGACTATATGGAGCTCAAGGGGCTTTTTGAATCATCCGATATCACGGGGGATACAAAACTTGGCCTTGCTGGTAAGAATGACTTATTAGAGTTTTTTTTTTTTTTTTTTTTTTTTTTTTTTTTTTTATTTTTTTTTTTTTTTTTTTTTTTTTTTTTTTTTTTTTTTTTTTTTTTTTTGAGTCTCTAATCATATAACTAGAGTTCCTTGTCCTGTTCTTCTTCGCCAGTGACCGCAAAAATGGCTACTCAGCTGCTAAGAAGATCGATTAGTTCATCAGCTCACATGGGGGTTTATTGAGGTGATTTAAGGAATCATTTGCTACGTGGGCTTGTTGAGGACCCCCTTGTACCTATCTGGTGATGTTAAAATGCCACAGACCATCATTTGGCCAAAGCGAATAAATATTGTAGGAAATAATAAAGGGTCTTCAGCCAAGTATGTACTTTCGTATCATAGATAAATAACAGTTATAAGATCGAAGATAACTGCAGAAACCTCTAGTATAATAGTTTGAATATAATTCGAACGTTCGCTTCCACCCATCATAATCTAACCGAGAAGGGAGAATGGGATGCACCTGGGGCCCAATTAAGGTTGGTCCTGTTTTACAGATAGCCAGGTTTAGGATTAACCGTATATTCCATTTGACAGTTAATATATGTCTCAGCATAGAGGTGATCTATAAATGTAGGGAATGCCTATACCACTACAAAGAACGAGAACTACCCGGTAGGAATAAAGCCCCGTTAGGGAAAGGATCTATTGGCTCTAGAGGCCTAAAGAACTTGCAAATAGCAAAAAAGCAAGGAACGAAACCAGCCCACAAGACCACATATCCCAATCATCAATCAACGCATAAACATATAACCAAAAGAGGGAAAGGTATACAACAAGTGACGGAGCTTGATGTACCACCCTCGTAGCCAGCCTTTTTAATACAGTGTGCCGATGGTCGTACTCTGTTCGATAACCCAACACGGGGTGCAATCATGCGGTATCACTCTGACTCAGAAGAAGCAATGTCCATCTCTAAAGACTGAATAAAGGAGATATAGATTTCTTGATAGACGGCAACCGAAGCAAAGAGTTGCGGTTGGAAGTTCTACCCACCGGTTGGATATCTTGCGGAGAAGTAGGGGACATGAGTAACTGCTCAGAATCAGGTGTGCTGGGGCCAGTCGGCTGCATAACAGGCGTGGCTTTCTGCGAGGAGACATGTCTCAGTGGAGATGGCACCACGACAATGGGTCTCGGAATCAGACCAGCACGTCCTTTTCCCGAGGGAGTACACGAATCCGCCCGGCCTCCTGGTGCCCGTTTATTCTCGCGGGGAGGGCTCCTTTTCTCCAGAGAAGCACCGATAGAATCGAACGTCTGGCTCGAAAGATTATTGCCTTCGCGATACACGCGGGTCACAGATCCCCCTGTTTGCTCGACGACGTAACCGCCCGACGGTGAGCTATCGCGGCTATACATCATCGATTCGCGACTAGACTTGCTTTCGGTTATAAAGCAGGCACTTGGATCTCTGTTGATTTTATTCATGTCGACTTGCTGTTTGAAAGTGGCGTAGTCTTGCTTTTCGCGCTTGTGGCGCTTCCAGCTTCTCCGGATCTTTCGGACAGTGAGAACGCTTAGGAAGATGATGCCCAGTACGGTGATGCCGCTGAAGACGCATGCTGCCGCGAGAGAGTTTTTCTCGTAGCTCCAGTGTGGAACTAGGTTGTTGTGGGTTGTCGTTGGCTTTGGGGATTCTTCTGTTGAACGTTTGAGGAGTTCGTCGATTCTTGTGGAAGGCGCCTTGATGGTTTCTATTGGTTTGTCAAGGGTGGTTAGGGTAGGTATGCGCTTCAATACTCTGTAGTTATCGGGTAGTTGATACTGGAATTCGTGTCTCGCTGCCCTCGTTCGCTCACTTGTAATGATGCTTTCCCACACGATATATGTGGTTTCTGATTCTTCTATCCAGCTTGATCGAGATCCCATTTGTGTGTACGGCATGATAGCCGATTCGCTATAGCGGTCCAAGCGGGAAGTAAATAGACGACGTGCAAAGGTTCAAAACTGCTATTGGTATCTTCACAGATGCGAGTTGATGAAACCGCTTCAAGTTGTATCTAACGCAGGACTTCGAAATCGCAATAAGAATGAAGGATTCACATCTCAGCAAGGACCGATAAGAAGCTGGAGTGGTAACATTGAGCGATGGAGTACAGCTTGAGACGCACAAAAGAGCGAATAGATCCAAAGCAGCAGAGTGACAAAATGAGCATCGTAGACATTATCAAAGCTCAAGGATACTCAAGGCACGGGAAGGATGCCCGCCTTTGAGGCAAGAACGCCCCGTAACTGCGCTTTAGTGTGCCTTACCTTCAGCATCCAGGGATTGCACTATGATAGGCGCTGGATTTTGACAGGGTGTTTATAGATCTGTCGTTGATGGTTGAAGCTGAAGGGTAGAAGAACTAAAAGTAGCTTTAAAAGGGCTAATGCCGCGTGTATATAGGTCACCTTGTGCTGTGCGATTAGGGATTTCCCATTAGTCGGCTCCAACCTAAGTGAAAGGTCTTCCGTGGATAAAGCCATTGTAGCAATTCACAAAGATGAATATAAGGCTTTATAGCAGATCAAACATCATCCCCAACGCATTCCCCTCACACTCAACAGACATATATATCTCAAAGGACACACAGGATATGAACACAAGGTAAAATCAACATAATAATGCGAGTGGAACAAGGAAACATATACCCACTTAAAGATCAACACTCATATTATAAATGTGCAAACCAGACATACTACACAAAACATACAGCAATAGAACTCAGAATCACATCCCGATCCAGGTACCCATATACAGTAAGTACAATACACCACCTGACTCATAATACCGGCCCGGCAGATCTCATCCACCCGAGTCACGCACTAAGCCCAAAACAGCAAGACCATGCTAAGCCTTCCCAATGACATCATTGCCAGTTGACCCGGGATGATGTATAAAGCTATCATCCCCTCCAGGCAACCTTAAACGCTTTCCATCCTAATCCATCATTTCATGCGTTTTTCGTCTCGAGTATTATTATTGAAGCAAGGAATACTATCAAATCAACAAAAACTATCTCTATTCCATAACAAACACTTTCATTCCACCATGCCTCTAGTCGTCCCCGAGGTTAACGCCGGCGATAAGAACGAATGGCTCAATAAGCTGGCGGGGAAGACGATTACGGAGGGAACGAGCGACGTTACTGTTTGTTTCCCCCATATTATTCTTTCCAATGTTTGATTTGGGTTAGGCTAATTTCGATTGTTGGTAGTCATTTGCGAAGAAGGATTTGCCTCAATCTCATCGGATTGTTAAACCCGGCGATATGATGACCATGGATTATAGACCTGAACGGTATGCTTTAGTGTCCCCTTTTAATATTTTTTGTTGGTACGAGTATGGGCTGACGTGGTTGTTTCAAAGGTTGAACGTACACTTGGATGACAAGGGCACTGTTCATGATGTTCACTTCGGTTAAGGCTATGATAATGTACAGAACGACTTTGGATGATGGATGCTAGACGGAGACTATGCATGGATAGATTCATCTGTGATGAGCCACGGCCATTTATGACGGATATCGATGTGGAGATGGTACAAATGTAATGAATTTATCTAGTCTAATTCTATTATGCCGGAAACTCAGCTGGTGTCTACCAGAGACACTTAAGCCTTCCATCTCAGAAGGGTAAGAGAGTGCTTAGGGAATGCGTAGGGGCCCTGTCCATCCCAGGTGCTCTCAACCACGGCAACTTCTTCCTTGCCCTTCATGTTGGTCGCTGCGACACTGTCACCAGTGACAGTGAACACAACAACCTCACCCGAAGCACCGTCGATTGTTGTTTCAATGGCCTTCTCCTCGTGGATGTTGACAACAGCAACGTTGACGTAGCCATCCTCACCCAGAACAGCACTGACGTCCAACCAAGGGGTCTCCTTGACACCACGAATCCACTTGGGAGAGGTTTCGCCCTCGTAGGTTGCACTGGCGAGATGCGCGCTGATTGTCCAGCCACGCATATACTTAGAGAACAGGTACAGAGGCCACCAGGTAGTCTGCTTGGTGATGCCCTCCTTGGTCGTCATGAGTGGGGAGATAACATTGACGGTCTGTGCAATGCACGCCATGCCCAAGTCCTTGCTCTTACGGACGAAGACATTGAGCCAGACGGCCACGGCCAGCGCGTCAGAAAGCGTGTAGCATTCCTCTGCACCCTTGCTGCCTTCGGCACGGATGGGGTCCCAGACGTTCCACTCGTCAAAGCAGATGGTTGGGCGGGCTTGCTCTGGAGGAACACCATTCTCGATCCTAGCGAGATCGATTAAGGAGGATGTGATCTCAATTGCACGCTCAGCAGCCAGAGGGGCGGTGGCATTAGGCAGATGAGATGACGAGGAGGTGTACAGGTGAATGCTGTGCATATCAATGAGGGGGACAGCACTAGTAGATAGGGGTGAGTTGACGGGAAGCAAACAGTGCTTCAGGGTATAGTAGTCCCATGATGCTGTACCATCCTGTCCACAGAGAATCAGAACTAAGCTGGGATCAAGAAGCTTAAGGGCTATGGGACTTGATTAGTACTTTTGGTCATAGCGGCATTTGGAAATTGATACTTACCCTTCGCCCATTGATAGGCCTTGTGAGAGTATGCCTCCTTGGTCATTTGCTCTACTTGCCACGGCCCCCAGGTCTCGTTTCCGAGAGCCCAGTATTTAACCTGTACGCGTGATGTCAGCTAAGTAATATCATTAGCATGAAAAAGGCGCATACATTGTAAGGCTCTTGGCGGCCATTCTTCCGGCGGAGGTTTGCATAGTAAGTGTTTCCGGTACCATTGCAATACTCGACCCATGCCAGTGCTATGGAAAGCTGGTTAGTTCCACAAGGCTTTAATAACTGGGGTTTGGATCGAAGCCTTACCCTCATCAAGAGTACCTGTTCCAAAGTTCAGGCAGAAGTATGGCTCAGTTCCAAGAACTTCACACCACTTGAGGAACTCGTCGGTTCCGAACTGGTTCGTTTCTGTGCCCAGCCAAGCCAGCTCAGGCCTTCTGATAGTCAGCATTTGAGTTCAAAACTTTCCAGTGACCAAGATTCCCTTCGGAGAAAGGTATATGTTGCTTGAGAACACCACAGAAGGAGGGTTAGCAGAAGCTGAATCATTACAAAACATACCGTGCAGGACGCTGGTCTTTAGGACCAACACCGTCGATCCAGTGGTATGTCGCCATGAAGTTGCCGCCTGGGTAGCGGACAACGGGAATGTCGAGCGTCTTCAGAGCTTCGAGGACATCCTTCCTGAAGCCATTCTCATCTGACAAGGGATTACCCGGGTCGTAGATGCCGCCATAAATGCATCGGCCCATGTGCCTGCGATCATGCGTGAGCTTGATTCCTTTGGCGCTCTAGTACTAAATAGGAAAAATTAAATCTAAGCTTACTCTGTGAAACCCGCATAGATGCTGGGATTGATCTTGGAAATACGCCGGGATGGGTGGATGGCGATACTCGGCGTATCCTGATCGCTAAGTTTCGTGAAGGTAGTCATTATTGCGGCCGTTAAAATATCATAAATTGCACAGTAAAGTGGTAAATTGAATTGCCCGAGAGATTGATTGGTAGGAAAAGAGGGAAGATGGTGCTAGACTAAGTACTCTTCCAAGATCCGTGGTGGGGGCAGCTGGACAGCGCCAACTAATTAATGTGGACTGAACACGCATCGCAGCTATCATAATAGAACGGGAAAATCTCCTGCGGGGTTGTTCCAGACCACGAAGGAAATTGGCATGAATCATGTGTAGAAAGTGCAGGCGATGCTTGGGAACGGCGCCGTCGTCTTGGTTGTGAAGCCGAGGCAACGCCACGAGATCTTCCATCAATCAGGGCTCGCGCTTGCACGAGTATCTCGCGATCCCGAAAGCCACACCATGACGGCCCCCCGCAAACAGTCAAGCGCCAATTGAATCCTTTCTCATAGGACTGGGGTCCTGATTCGCTGTGAAGCTCTTGTTGCTATAGGGTATGTTCCTTCATTGGTGTGGAATCCGGGAATTATCGACACGCTATGGCGCCTTTACCATGCTTTTGGAAAAGAGCTCCGGAATCCCACCACGAGACACTATGGACCACGATCCCATAGACTGTTGTCAAGGGCTCCGGGGCCTTAGTGCTGGATGTGGGCAGCCGATCCCCAGAAGTTCTTAAAGGCCTGCGGAACCCCATACCCCAGGGAAATCCCCGCATCTGGTCCACCGGTCTACCTATTGAGTTTGCTCTCAGGGCATAGTGGGCAGTTAGATTGTTTGAGATTTGATATTGAGATCACCATGCGTCTCTCTCCGGCATGGTACCAAGTGAGTATCGACGTTCGCCCAGGGAGAGTCTTTGTTTTTGCTGATCAGATACACAGTTTCTGGTGGGCGTTTTCGCCTCACTAGGATCGTTCCTTTACGGATGTGAGTGACAAAGCACCAATAGGCTATCAAGCCCTTACTGACTGTTACGACCTTAGACGATTTGGGTGTTATTGCGGAGGTTATTGCCAGTCATTCGTTCGGAGACAAGTTCGCAGCAAATGACACCCAGACGTAAGACTCCCACAAGACGCGGCAGAAATAATATTGCATTGAACAAGCTCACTGACAGTCTACTAGCGGATTGGTTGTGTCTATGTTCACGGCAGGTGCCTTCTTCGGCTCAGCATTTGCAGGTCCCAGCGGTGATATTCTCGGCAGAAGAAAGACCATCTCCCTCGGTTGTGTAATCTTTTGTCTTGGTGGAGGGCTCCAGACTGGAGCACAGACAGTCGCATACTTATATAGTGGGAGGTTCCTGGCCGGACTTGGGTAAGCCCTAGAGATACTAAAACGAGAACTAAGACTAAGTTCTGCGTAGTGTCGGATTCCTTACCATGATTATCCCGCTATACCAGGCTGAGATCTGCCATCCCGACATTCGAGGTCGAGTGACATCGCTGCAGCAATTCATGCTGGGCGTTGGTTCCCTGTGCGCTGCATGGATCTCATATGGCACGTATATTGGATTTGACCCAACAAACAATGCTCAGTGGCAGGTCCCACTTGGTTTACAAGTGGTTCCTGCCGTGTTTTTGGGTCTCTTGATCATGTTTTTCCCAGAGGTGAGTACATCCGTACGTTGTCACAGTTGTCGTAGCTAATCTGAGAGTAGTCGCCGCGTTGGCTCATCGACCATGGCAAACACGAAAAAGGCCTGCAGACGCTTGCGAAGCTTCACGCGCATGGAGATGAGAATGACCCATGGGTCCGTGCTGAGTACAACCAGATCCAGGAGAGTATTACGTTTGAGCATGAGAATGAAGCCAAGTCATACTTGGAGTTGTTCAGTTCTCGGTCATCTTTCCGCCGTCTTTTCCTTTGCTGCGCTTTACAAGCATCAGTGCAGATGACGGGAGTGTCAGCCATCCAGTAAGTGCCGACAGAATGCCTCTTAACGCGGTCACCTCGAAAAGAAAGAAGGACAAGCCCCGGTGTCTTCGTAGATATAAACCACTAACCTTCAATTTTCGATAGGTACTATTCCGTGACAATTTATGAGCAAATCGGAATCGAAGGAGACGAAACGTTGCGTTACCAGGCAATCAATTCCGTCATTGCCTTGGTAGCCCAGTTCCTCTGTATGATGTTCATTGACCGCTTCGGTAGACGGCGGAGTCTGATCTTTGGAAACTTGGGTAACTGCGTCACTTTCATTATCGCATGCATCCTGCTCGCAAGATTCCCTCCCGAGGTCAACAACACAGGGGCTCACTGGGGCTTCATCATCATGACATGGTTGTACAATTTCTCTTTCTCTTGCACCTGCGGTCCTCTGTCATGGATCATTCCGGCAGAGGTTTTCGATACGCGAACTCGGTCGAAGGGTGTTTCCATCGCTACCATGACATCTTATGCATTCAACACCATGATTGGCCAAGTGACCCCAATTGCGATGGAAAATATCCGCTACCGGTATTACTTCGTCTTCATCATCTGCAACTTCACCAATGCAGTCTTCTTCTGGTTGTTGCTGCCTGAGACGAAGAAGTTGCCGCTTGAAGAAATGAACTACTTGTTCTCCAACTCCCCATGGATTGTGCTAGGAACCAAGAAGGAGGATTACCTTCCTCATGACCTTGAGCATAAAGTTCACGAACAAGAAATGAAGCAAGAGGTTTATGCGCAACATAAGGAGTGAACCTGTGATCGATGAGCAGAATACAAGGTGTTGAAAGCGAAAGGCCAAGAGAGAAGAAGGACTCCCTGTAGCTAGGGTAGAGTACAAGCGATGGGTTGTTGCTTTGATATTTCAAAATATAGTCTCTCATACATGTTGTATACATCTTGGAAATTGATAATAATGGTGGCTTCCGAAGTACTCTGGACTGGACTTCCATGTATTGTAAATGAATCAAGAATCATCAAATATTCTGCGAGTTAGTCTTTTGAACATTTCGAAAAACTGGAACGCTGTGCCTTCTGATTGGCAGTGTCACGCGCTTTCACCATTTTACCAAACTCTAGGTTGTAGAGTGTTCGTGAAAACTGGCCTGGCATGTTCAACTCTAATGATCCAATCGATATCGCAGCGTGATTCACGTACTGTAAGCGTTTATCGAAGGAAGGACCAAACAATGAATCAATGCGATACGTGGTCCCAGCGAAATTGCAATTACAATTACTCAGAGTCAGAACTGTAGCCAGACAAGCCAAGAGATATCGGGGCGGGCTTGGCCGCTGGCTTCTTCTCAGTCTGTTCAGGCGCTGCTACCTTCGCATTGCCGGCCCGTACGGGACTAGCTGAACTCGCTGCGCTCACGGATGGCTGTGACTTTTCAGCCTTAACAGCTTCAGCCGGAGTCGAAACAGACTGTTTATCAACTTTTCCGGGCTCCTTGTCCTTATCGACTTTCTGCTCTCCAGTCGACGGAGTTTCTCCCACACCTTCAGCAGTAGACTTGCGCTTCTTCCCAGGAAACAAAAGGTCCTTCTTATCCCTCCTCCTCTTACGCGCAGGAATCTTCCAATCTTCCCCCTCAACAGCGGGAGTCACATCGGTAGTCCCCTCCTCAAGCGCAACCTTCTCCGCTTCCTCCCTGTGTCTCCGGAAAGCCTCAAGCTGCTCAGCAGTCTCCTTCTTCACAGCGGCTTCCTGCGCGCGCGTCGACTCCATAATCGAGTCCAGGAACTCGACCTCATCCTCATCGAGCGAACGGAACTGATTCTTCAATTTGATTTTCTCCTCAAAGGCTTCCTGTTTGGCCACTTTTTCATCGCGGAGGAACAATCACCCCTAACATGTCAATCCAAACGAATATCCGTGATCCTTGCAAGCCTGCCCGCTCATGATACCGGAGACTCACTTTTGTTTTGCTGTAGCACGTCGTAGAGACTTTTGCCGTCCGCTTGCTTGCCTAGTTCTGCTTTGCGCCGCCGTTCCTCCTCCAGTTCCTGTTGGACGCGGAGCCATTCATCGTCGCGTTCTACCGGCTCTTGGTCTGTTCCGGCTGATACGAATCCGGAGGACATTTTGGCGATGAGGGGAGGGTTGCAATTGGTTTTCTGTGAGATACGCAGTTGCGCCTTTGTCGGTTTATGGGTATCAGTCGAGTTCCTAAAGCTTCGTGGGATTAACCAATCGCGTCAATTTGCTGGATGAAAGCAATGGAGCAATGGCGAAAAATAATCGCAAGATAGACGACATTGAACATGTTCTGGATGCGGTACCGAACCTTGATTGGCAGAAATAGGCGGTGGGTTCGGCCTTTCAATCAGCATTGGCCTGAGGCAGTTGTGATTTTCTCAAGCTCATACCTTTACGAAATAGGAATAGCTTATTCTGCTATTCTTGATAAATGTCTACAAGGGCTCTTTCGAAGACTGAAAAGGAAACTAGAAACATGCTCATGGGCTTGAAATATTTGATCGAAGAGTTATTTTGTTAATTTAATATCTACCTGCCATAAGCCATCCCTGACCTAGACCCGAATAAGAACGCCGGTATCCAGAATCCATCGTCATCGAAGAACAGTAAATCCTCATGATTAATATTAATCTTTCGCCGGATGGAAGCTCAACCCATGCAAATGTATAAACAAGCTAGCGCATCGCTATTGGAGTTTACTTAGTCTCAGACTTTGTTTCCTCAGCAAGCTGCTCCGCCTTCTTCACTTTCTCGGACAATACTCCCTGGAGGTCATTGATAGTCTCCTTGAGAAGCTTCTCAGCCTCTGGGCCCTTCTTCTCTGCTGCATTCTGGAGAGACTGCAACTGGGAAAGTATTTGTGAACCGCCGGGGACCATGTTGGACAGTTTATCCAGATTGCCGAATCCGCTCTCCTTGGCTTTCCCAGCGAGATCCTTGACGTACTTTTCCAAGTCTTCAGTGTTTCCAGAGGAGGAACTCTCCTTGATCATGTCCCAGATTTTCGAGTAGTTGCCCTTCTTCAAGGCATCAGTGTTCTTCTCAACAAACTCCTTGATCTTCGGACTCTTCTCAAGGTAAGGCTGGGCCTCGTCAAGACCACGCTTCCAAGCCTCATCACCAAGCTTCCGAAGCTTCTCCTCCTTCTCCTTAGCCACCTTCTGAATCTTCTCGACAGTATCAGTGCTGATACCAGCAGAAACAATATCCTTAACCTGCTTCCAAGTCTTATCAACCTCCTCCTGAGCCTGAGGACCATAAGCACTACCCATCTCCTTCAAATGATCAAAGCTCCCCCCAAGCTTTTCCTTCAACTCAGGGTGGTTATCCAAAATATCCTCCGCGGAATCCCCGGCCAGCTCATACAACCGCTTAAAATGCTTCTGCAACACATCCCTTACCTTAACCGCGGTATCCAAATCAAGTTTCCCCTTCTTAGAAACCTCCCGGAGATCATTATACGCATCGCGAACAATGTCATCAAACTCCTTCCCCTGATTCCGTCTGATACGCTCTAGGTCATCAAACGCCGTATCAACATAACCCTTGGCACCGGGAATAAACGACGCATAATTCTTAGCCGTATCTCTCAACCACCCGAACGCCTCATCCGGCTCGGGAGTCTTCTCAGCGACCTTCTTCTTGGCCTCCTTGAAATACGTCTCTGTTTGGTTTGCAGTCTGGACAATCGTCTTCGCCCCGGAGAATTGGTACCAGACGTATCCTGCCAGGAATGTGACGGCGCCACCGGCGATACCGCCTACTACGGCGGGGGAAGTCCCCGACGAGCCTGATTCTGTGGAGGTGGAGTAGCGAGCGCGTGCATTGCGAAGGGGAGTTCTTGTTTGGCGGTAGAGATGCTGTCTTGTGCAGCTTGTTGCGAATCTGGAGCTTCGGCTTAACATCTTGGATTCTTGGTATGTTATGAAAGTAAGAGACTAGTAGGTGAGGGAGTAATTGGAAGAAGGTAAAATGAGATTCTATATTGCAATTGAACAGTATAATACAGAATTCAACCACCCTCAGCACAAACGCGCATATTTATAAGTAAACAAAAAATTCGTTTGCGTATACAAGTCCATTGCGTCATGGTGACGGGTAAGCTAGTCCCTGGTTCTTCAGCGGATAAGCCAAGCCCAAGGGAGATGTCGACCCACTGGATTAGAACATTTTCTGGTCCGAGTGATAAACTGCCGAGGGAAATGATCGTGAGGATATGTTGGGGTGGTTCTGGCCGGGGTTTCGTCTGAATTTGCATTGCATTCTGGGGTTATGGTCAGATGACGTCATGTGATGATGATGGTAGTCTCGTTGCACGTGGTAAGGAGAATGTTGAGGTGATTAGGGACAGGCTCGTCATAGGTGTATTCACTAGTTTTAGGGTGTGTTTATGTCTTACTACATCTTCTGTGTCCTGTGTGATGATGATGTGTAGATCGGCTATCTCGTTATTATTTACTATAACGTCACTGTTTATCGGGTAGGATAGGGCTAATGTATTCATGGTAGTTCAGCATGCTTATAGCGATCTTGAATTGAACGAGAGTACGCCTTTTCTGTCGTGAAACTCCAGAGAATTATTGCTAATAGTAACAGTGTTAAAATCGAACATGTACCTACAGTTCCAGTATGTAGTAATACTCGAAGAAAAAAACTCGAAGAAAGGCATTCAATGAATATGAGATCCAGTCTATCTTAACACAAAAGAATCGAAGCAAATATATCCAAGAAACAGAAACCGAAAGATCAATAACCAAACCATATCAACTCCAACTTAAGCCCATCGATGGATCAACCATCTTGTCCCGAACTAATCAAACAGAGTACTCGCAAGGTCCGACGAAGGGACATCTCGAGAATATTCCGAATCTCAATAACTAGATAATAGCACCGTCAGCTTCTGGTCATGTCTACTCAGTAGAGCCTCTCGTCTCCTGCACTCAAGCTCTAGCATTCTATGAAAGGTATGCACTTACTTGAGGTATTGTCCAGCATTGCTGGACTGGCGAGACCTAGGGACCATCTGGCTACCAGAGCCTCTGGAACTCGCTCTGCTGACTTGGCTGCGGCCACTCGAGGACTGCGATATTGCAGGTCAGTTTGTATTCTTCACGGCAATGTGAAGGTTTGCGGGAACATGAAGATTCATGCTTACCGGAGTGGAATTGTTGATGCGAGGGACAAAGACAGTTTCGCGGAGAGGGTATTGGTCGTCCATGAATTGTCCGGTGTGAATATCGAACCCGACAATCTGGACCACGGACCGGCTGGATGGGGAAGTGTGGATGTCCGTGATCTCGCAAGGGTGGCCTCGGAGGTAGACAAGTCCACCAGCTCTTAGGTTAGAACATGGTGTGGGGAAGCCATCTATCTGTCGGCCGCCGATTTCGAAGGACACGTCGTACTGCTCATTGTCTTCCTGACGGGTGTTGGTGTAGAACGACATGGTGGGCTAGAGTGAGAATGAGATAGAGAATGGAGAGGAACTTTGAGACAGGGTCTAGATGATAGTGTTGCTTGAGTGAATGAATGAATGATGGGAAACCGAGAAGAGTGCGAAAAGCACCCCTTCTTATAGTACTCAACTTAGGGGAGAAGAAGTGTATAAGGCAGGAGTAAAGCTAGATAGTGGATCTTTGCGATGCAATGCGAGGAGACTTCTCTATTCGTTGCGCGCAGTTATTCCAGGGCTATGGGGAGCAACTTGGACGAATTCCCAAGGTAAAGCACCACTGATTCGCGGTTCCACTGGCCACGCCCATAACTCCAGACTCTAATGTGCCGCGCTCAGGGTGTGCCTGATCCACGTTTACATTCAAACATGCCAGTGATGGATACATTGTCTAATCGACCGTCAATCATGGCTGAGACCAAACTCGGTGGAGAAGAATCTCGTGCGTAGGTGACACGTGGGCCATAGGCCTTCGCCTTCTCTCGTTACTTTGTATTGCTATATCCGCAATGTTCAGCTTCACTGGTTAGTCTAGAACGGAGGCGAGTAGTGGCCTAAAATGTTGGAGTAGATGGGCGCCAAGATCGCGGAAATACTTGTAACGATTGGCAGCCCTATCCAGCACACCGCTGCTACCATTGGCTGGCTCCTGACACTTCACCGTAATTTCATGACACTTCATAAAAGTCTGAGGCTGTTGCCACAATGCTGCGCCTTCACCACGAATTAATGCCCGATACAATTATTTTCGCGTGTTTGAAGGAGAGTAAGGTGGAGACTTTGCAATCTCTACCGTGTTCCTCATAATATCCACCATGACCACGTGGACGAATGTGGAGGACGGAGGAAAAGGAACCAAACGGGAAAGGGCAAGGGGCAACAAACAGCAGTTCATCAATCGTGTCAAAGGTCCACTAGGCTCCTCTGAGCAATTGCCCGATGCAATTTTCCGCTGTAGTGAGATTACTCTCTACGAATCCACCCATATTCGCACAGTTGGTTGTAAGCGATGTAAGCGAGCCCTACCTTCAACCACGCGAATGAGTCACCGCTCCTTTTCCGCCCGACACTTACGCCGCAACAAGGCGAATTATAGTGATTGGCCGTAGTGTACGGATTCTAGAATAGAACCTGAGAAATATTAGCAATAGTGGTTTCAGCAGAGGTACAGTTGTGTGGTCAAAACTGCCTTAGTATACAGGCAGTATGAGGCCTCGTCAGTCTCCCACCTTCCCTTTCCTGCGAATTGCATTGTTGGGGAGAAAGGAGAAATGGCAAAAGGAAACACCAACCTAGCCAACTCTATTCAAGTGGTAGTTAGCCCGGGTTATGGAGATGCTTCTCTCGCGGGGTGTCTATAAGGAATGTAGGGAAAAGATGTCACTCAGAACAAAATTCAACGAGGGAAGATGTTAGTATCAACAGTCTCTCAGTAACTAAATAGACCGGTGGTGTATCTCTCAGTTCACTTCATTTGCACTATAGTATCTAAGAGAACTTCCGATACTTGATAGATACGTAGTTATGGATAGGTATAACAAGTTGACAGCCCTTCGCACACTCATATTGTACACTGAGGGGCCTGGCCATTGGTTATGTCATTGATTTGCTAGCTTTCATCAGGATTCATCCCTTCTGGTATTAACACTTGAACAACAGGTTTGTGCTCATTCTCTTCTCCTAGTCCAGCTGGTTTCTTGCCTTCCGCAAAAGCTTCTAGATAAGCCCTATCCTCAGGAAAGCGTAGCAGTAATCCCACATGCCCCACAATCCGAAAACAGCCCAACCATGGCAGTCGCTCTAGCTGCTCAATGCCATGTAGTAGGAGTAGTTTCCCTGGTTCCCGGAGTACATCATACCACGGGATCTTGAGATGAATTCTTGCTGCCATGCAAGCCAGATAATGCTCATGCTGCTTGTCCACTATAAGTAGCTCTAGGTTTCGATACGGACCACCTCCATCAAGATCTCAGACATTGCCTGCATACCGTCTTGTATCTCGTTCCAGTACATCCTGGGCCGAAGTGGCGGTATACTATCAAAATGAACACTTAATCTCCGGATATGCCGTCTTCGTTGAGTACCAATTCCAGCCAGCCAGCTGACAGCTGTATTCATGTTTGCTGATCTCGCGAAGAATGACTCGGAGTAGAATAGCGGCATTTCTTCGTTGTAGACCTTTTTACAGGTCACCAGGATGGTGAGAAAAAGACCCCGGCTGTATATCTGATGTTGGGCCCACTCCACTTGATACCTGGTATTAGTTGGTAATGTGTTATACGTGGATGTGACGGAGGAAAATAGCAGATTTCAAAGGTATGAGGTGGGTTTATTCCCTCATTGAGGCTCAGGGGTAAGCTGGTCAAACCAAGGAGGAGTCGAGTATTCGGAGAGATGCCGAAAAGATGCCGGTATATATCTAGCCGTAGTTCAGTAGGTAATTTAAGGAGCGGACATGACATCGTGGGAGAGTTAGCAGTTCGTAAATATGAGAGTGATGTAAGCGTTGAGGGTATTTGTGAAGTTGTAAACGCGCAATCAAATTGTAGGGTCTTTCCATCCCCTGTTTTCTATCTGCACTTGCTTTGTTGGGTCCATATTTGTATTCATTGACCAAACCTTAACGACCAAAAGTGGTCGTGTTACGAAGGCAAGAACAATCAGCTATTGAGGATTAGCTATGAAGAGCAGTGTATCTTTACCAAGTTGAAGTTAGTGCTGTGTCTTTCGATAAGTGGATGATACGCGCAGCAAAGCATTTTTGTTAATTTGACTCTGTTTCGTTTTCTGTTCTTTCCTATTGTCTTTCCCAATCTTAGTATCTTTAGACAAAGTGATTGCCGGTATCAAGTATAGCATATAATGCGCATTGATCAAGCTAAGTCGTGCGCTATCAATCATCATCCCATGGACTGTTCTGAGAGTATCGAGAGATCGTATGTGGCCGAAGGTAGGAAGGATCTACGAGCGATAGGGCAGAGACAAGCAAAGAAAAAGGGAAACGGACAAAGGACAAAGGGGAGAGACGGAAAGACAAACAACTTTGCTCAGACTTCTGTTTAAGACTGATAAAGAGAGAAAAGTCAAATGGATATCAATAGCAGTATATATCAACAATCATCGCTCAGAAAAAGCGGCAAGAATCCTCCCGCCTGTGGCCATAACCATCCCAAATCCGTATCAAGCATTATATCATCAAGACAAATATATATTTGAATCAACCGTAGCCCCCGCACTATATTGGCGTCAACCAATCCAGCTTGGCCCTAAAGCCTCCCGTTAATCGTCCATTGTCGTCAATCTCAGCCGGGTCAACGGACATACATCATCACATCTATTACATCACAGTGCAGATGCAGCAATCGCACTCTTCATCACCACAGTCACAGCCGAAGCATGGCTTTTGAACAGATTTGATGGGTTTCTTGATGGAGGATCCGGAGCTAGAGGACGGAAGGATGAAGTTCACCGGAGATGAGATGGAAGAGGCGCCCATGTTGACTGTTGGTTTTCACGGTGGATGTGATGCGGTTTTTTCAGTAGGCAGAATAGAATGTGGTGGAATTGAAAATGCTTGAAGATTTCCAGGAATTAGCAACGGATGCCACAATGTGTAGTTTGGTGCAACCATAACAGAGGACAACTCACCTTTGAATGCAAGAGTCGGTCTGAAACCACGTGATATCAGTATCAGGCAGCCGAGTTTAAGCCATGGCCCATATACTAAAATTAAAACTAAGAGATACTGAAAAACGCCGCGAGCTGCAAATAAAGGGTACTGATCCACGTACCGCCCGGCTCTCCGTGCAGACAGCCTGCCATTCTATGTATACAGCCAACCTGCCTGATCAGATTAGTATATTATCTATAGTAGCTATCTAAAAAAAAAAAGCTTTAGAAATCAGTCTAGATTACTAAGAGGTAAGTGTACACTAGTCCTTATATAGACTAGTGTGGAAAATAGTTCCGGAGCAGAAAAATAGATCAATATAGAACTTAAAATCTTTTATAGATTTCTATAGATTTCTTGCCTATCACTTCAAAATGTACGCCCGCTCATTTCATTCGCTCTTCAGTCCCCTTCAGGGATATCAAGGGAACCCTACCCCCTTACGTTCAAGCGCGCTTATATAGATAGATATAAAAAAGCTGTGATTATAAAATACGTATTAAGCAAAGTCAGGAATGGAGGGCGGTACGCCGGGAGAGCCGGGCGGTACGCAGATCAGTACCCCAAACAAATGAGCCAAGGAAATCTTTTGCACTAGTATTCTTTCTAATGCTCTAGGAGGCTAGGCGCTGCGTTTGACGCCCTGAACCCCCAGCCACTAAATCTTGACCCTCCCCCTAATCTACTGTGGTAGGGTGCGTAAAGATCGCGTGTGGAACTGTCAATACCACTCTGCCACAGTACAGACTGAGCTGGCCGCCAAGAGCTGCGTTACCCCTCCATGCGGGGTCAACTCAGCTGAGTTGGAGGGGTATTTAAGTCATGTCACCTCGTTGAATCTCCCACTCAAACCAGCAATTCCTTTATCTCATTCCCTCTCTCATTACAGACTACTCCCAAAAAACAATCACCATGTCTTTCGAACAATCCTGCGTAGACATCCGCATCGAAGTCCGCGATGACCACACCGCCCTTCTCGCCGGTGCTGGAGTTGGCGACAACGCATACGTACCCGCAGAGCTAATCCTCGACGAACATATTGGCAACTCGGACGGTGAGTCTCAGTGATCTCAAGATAAATATTACTATTAACTAAGTCGTTGACTTAGGTTATTTCACCTGGGATGGTCGCTCATTCACCCAAAGCGCCGAGAACATCGAGTTGAGTTTCCGTGACGATGGTGTTTGGTTGGAGGCGGATCTGCCCGAGGTTGATGGCGGCGAAAGAGGACGTCAGGGAATCAAGCTGTCCGATCGTATTGAGAATCAGAATGGACGGCTGGTGGTTCTTTGAGTCCAAATGTGATGTTAGGCTGCCACATGCATGAACAGTCATGCATTGATTCCAATAGAACATCCTAGAATACTGGATACCATCTGAAATAACTAAATTTATAAGACAGTTTCCTGTTTTCTATTCCTCATCTAGCTTCTCAAGTGCTTCCCTCAAGACCGGTCATTTCATCTGGTGACGATCTCTCAGCATGGCCTCGCATTGCAGAAAAGTATAGTTTTCCTCCTGGGTAGGTCAGAAAACTTGCTGGAGCAGGCAAAAATAGCCATAATCAGAAGATACAGAAGTAAGGGCTGTTCTATAGATCCTACACGATGGCTGGTCTATATATAAGTAATGGGTGGGGAGAAATTTAGGTCAGGGTACTACTACGGAGTAATATAGGAGTAGTTAAGGCAGTGGTTCAATATGACAAAGATGTGGCGGTGCTAGAAATAAAAGTTGATTACTATGTACAGGGCGGCGGCCGTCTCGGATTCTCGTAGTTCGATCGACAGTCCACAACTTCTGGCTATGATGTCACTTAGGCACCTATGCCACACTAGACCAGTCTCGCGTCGTTAGCTATGAAGGGTATACAAATATGACAACACTTCTTATATGTCTATTCTATCCATCCGCTGTGAAAAGCACGCAATGATCGTAGATCTTGAGCGATCACAGACAGTCTAATATACTCCTCATTCCAAGGATAAAAGTAAGTGATACTGACAATAGGAACATTGTCACATAGCTGAGATCATCTGCTTTTGAGTACTACGCACTGTCAGCCATTGTATAAAGTTAACACAAACAGTGGGTCCAGGTTGATAAGCTTTTGTGGCGGCACAATTGAGTTTCCTTTCTGGAAGTATACTCATAACTCTATTGCTTCCCAGGCCAAGCAAAGCAGCTGTATTCTAAGTCTCATTCTTCTACGAAGGCTGGCCTCTACAGATATGTGCCAAGAAATGGTGTGGAAATGGCAACTTCACACAGGATCCTCGGCTGCTGTCCTAGTGTTGGCCGCACCCACGCAACCTGCGTGAGCCCAGCAAACTACGCAAACCCAGCTCTGTGCTGTTCATCTGAGGCCAACCACGGCCACCTCAGGCCTAAAATAGCGAGCCTCAGGCAAACAAACCACACATTATTTAGTTTAAACGCGATAATACTCTCTTGCCACAGTGAACCCGATGGACTACCGGTCTGAGGGACTTCAGCTGACCTTTGAAACGCTCAGTGCGGTCCTCTATATGAGGCCGCCCGTTCGAATCTCGCCCCTAGGGATTCGAAGCCTTTTGAAGAAGTCTTCAATGAGTGTAACCCCGCAAAGGGAGAGGGGACCTGGTAACCCTCGCGAAGCAC
This sequence comes from Aspergillus novoparasiticus, assembly GCA_009176405.1. NCBI lineage: Eukaryota > Fungi > Ascomycota > Eurotiomycetes > Eurotiales > Aspergillaceae > Aspergillus > Aspergillus novoparasiticus. Next base: position 105,223 of record ML733413.1, read on the forward strand.
GAAGGCGATGTCGGTACATCTGGAGGGAGAGTAGCTGTGGTAGAGCACCCCGGGACATGCTATCGTATCTTATTTTGTTTTTTGTGTCCTTCTCGTAGACGTGAAGCTATACAAGTCCACTATGTCTGTATATTACTCTTTCCCGTCATCATGGTGGAGTACTGCATTGGGCTAAGTGTAGTGGCCTTGTTCGTCATGCCTGTTTCCAACTCATCATCATTCCCTTGCTGGTCGCTCTCTTTCCTTTTCCAGAGTCCTACGTGAATTTCTAGCTGCTCTATTGAAGCTATACACAATTGTTCACTGGATTTACTTCTTCTCATCGAGGTTGAACTGAGACTTTGCCGCCAACAGAATCTCTCGTAAATCCGTCCGTCTTGAATCCCCTTCCTAAAATAGAAGCCCCTCGTCTACAACTACTATACATACGCTTCAGGAAACAGCGAAACTATACACAGCTACACTAAAGGTAATGTCTCCGTTCTTTCCAGCAGTCCAGTGCTTATCATCCCACCCCATCAAATCCCACCCACACCTGCCGTCCACAGTCACTTCCTACATTCATCACTCTTGAAGCTATACAAAGCTATTTCCTCTTACCCATCCATGTCTTATTTCTCTATGTCTTTCCATAGCAATCTCCTCCTGTTACACTTCACATTTAATTTTGTGATAAGATCCCCTAATTCTACTCTGCATTACAAGCCATGTGAACCATTGGAAAAAAAGAAAACAATTTTCGACATCAGAATGTCTTTTAATGCAACCAATGTCAAATTCTTTAGCTCATGCCGCGACTTGGATCTGTATTTCTACTAAGATTTACTCAACATCTCCCGGTATTCGGCCTCTGTGTTTTACAATTCCGTTCTTAAGATCTTTAAGTATGCAACTGCATGACTTCTTTTGCTTTCGGTGAATGAAAAGAGTACAAGTCAACTTCCTCACATCATTTTGTTTCTGTCCGATACCCATTGCGCGATATAGCGATCCTTGTATTCGACACACGTGTCGCGTTGTGACCATGACCCTGTTGGTCGAGTGAGTTTCGAGATCCCCATCTCTGTATACTACACTTCGTACAATCTTCAATGACGAGCTGGCTAACCCTGGTAGTCGTTTCAGAGAAAGCAATAACTAATACCTCGTTATATACTTCCATACCCAACATATCGTATCCACGTAAACTTACGCTTCGACTCCGTCTTGGTTCTTCGCGATACATCCCATGGCTTTATGTTGCCTTTGAACGCCCCAATTTATTCGTCGAAATTACACTACGACGCGATCTTTCAATCGTCATGAGAAAAAGACTGCGCACTATAAACACTCTATCCGAAGTCTGAACTCGATTTAAGGTAACCGAAGTATGAACGGTGCCAAGCTTTATTGCGCTCCACCCGAGTCCTGGAATGTACATTTGTACACAAGCATCTATCTTGAGGTATCACAAGAACTATCTGGCCTTAGTATAAAAATGTGCTATCGAAGCGAGCATGTTGATCACCAGAAGGCTCAGCTGTTGTTTGAAAATTTCATTGGCATCTTAGATAATAACGATGGAGAAGACTTCGGAGTTGGTCGACTTATAGCGTAGGGCAAACTTGTGGATAATATGACATCTGAGTCTTCGTGTATCTCCACAGTTACCATCCCAGAGATATCTTGAGATATATCAGCATCGATCGGTATTTCGCATACACCCAAAAAATAGCGGTCATAAAAGGAATGAATTAGGGCTTGAGTCTCTGAATTATCTACCATATTACTCTTAAAATCCTTCAGTCTGAACCCCCCGAACACGCAATACTTCATATAGTTGAAACGTAATGGTCAGGAGCGATGGCTCTCATCTAGAATCTTTCATAACTGGTCATTTTGGTTAAATTGTATACAGTAAAATGAACTGGATCGGGAGATTCTCTGAAGCAAATTGCAGAGGGGATTTGGGGTTTGTTGGGGTGTAAACTGCAATTACTGTTGATTGCGGATAGCATTAGTCTCGGGCACAGTCTTCTACATGGATTTCTGTTCATTGAATGATCCCATGTTAAGTCTGGAAGACCTCAAGTGGTTAGTAATTATTTAGTTTAGTATATTTTATCGAATATCGGTTGCTTAAGATTCAATATTTTCAATATGAGTCAGGTACACGGTTGGGGCCCAACAACTCAATGTTTTATGATTAGTTATCATTCCAGCCAGGATACGAGGCCTCCAGCCCTCACCATTCTTCTGCATATCCACGCGTACATGCGCGTTGAATTGTTGAGGAATCAGTCGAGAATCAAGGAAAGAACTCTGCACATTTCACTGCATCGATTTAAACTACTTTTTGTAGATCACAAATTCGTAGAATATAAACCCATCCCTCCCACGCAATCAATACCAAACTAACCCTACCCCCCATCGCAGACAATAAACCACAATCGTTCAATCCATAATATTTATAACATCAATAATATAATTATATTCTCAAAATGTCCACCTCAAAACTGACCCTCTACTTCGACCTCTTAAGTCCATTCAGCTACATTGCCTTTCACATCCTCAAAGTGTGTCCCTTACTACAAGCTACCCTCATATACCAACAACTAAACTAACCATAATATAGAACTCCCCTCCTTTCTCAAAATGCGAAATAACCTACACTCCAGTCCTCCTCCGTGATCTGTTCACTATATGTGGAAATCCACCCCCGATTGCTGTTAAAAGTATACCTCTCCTTCCTTCGCTTTCTCCCATAATCCCATGTCCACTCTCTATACCCAACTCCACCATCCATAATCCAGATTCCATAATACAGAATCTACAAAGGATAACCTAAACAAACCAAAGCTAACAAGAATGAAAAGACAAATCAATCTGGCTAAACAAAGAACGTCTCTACTGGTCCCGTCGACTGAATCTACCCATGTGTGAATCTCCACCGACAGGGTTTCCCTTCCCGACTGCTGAGGTCCAGAGTATACTACTTGTCCTCAGTGAGCGGTATCCAGAGAAGGTAGCCGAGGTAGTGGAGAGGTTGTATCGGGGGCTTTGGGGAGATGGTGATTCTAGTATTGTGACAACTGATGGGTTTATGGGTGTTTTGGAAGATGTGTTTGGTAAGGTAGTTGCGGGGGAGATCTTACGTTCTGTAAGTTTATCTTGGTTCTTTTGTTCCTTTCGTTGATTTATTATTTGGTTGTTAGTGTTGGTGGTGATGGTAGTGATGATGCTAATTGATATACAGTCACAGGACCCAGAAACCAAACTCCGTTTAACAGAAAATACCCAGAAAGCAATCGACACCGGAGCATTCGGATTACCCTGGATCGAGTGTGTGAATGCCCAAGGTGAGAAAGAGTGTTTCTGGGGCGTGGATCATATGGAGCGTGTGGTTGAATTCTTGGATTTGGAGAAGACGGACTCAAATTGGGGATTCTGATTTAACTAGATAATTTCCTTTATTCCGTTTCTTTGTCCTTCTGATTGTTGGGCTGGTTTGGGTTCTTCTTCCCTTGGTATAGTATATTATCATGTAATGTATCCTTTTTTGTCGGTATGGACTTGTTGTCTATATGGCTTGGTTTCTCTGCTTTAAGTGTTTATCTACTACTGATACAGTAGAGCGATCTCCTCGTATACTTACTAGTAGCCCTAAGTATGCAGGGTTCTGCGCTGACGCGGCCGCTACTGCACGTAGCCGAATTATCTGGGGAAAGCATGTAGAGATATGCCTTGGTTAACTCAGACTAAAAACAGAATATTAGGTGGCTAGATGTCTTTTGTGTGGAATATATGTATTACCCCATGGGATTTATGATTTCACAAGTCAGTATATGCTAGTATTGGACAATATTTATCAGAAGTTGGATTTATATATATTGCAGTGTAGGTGTAGTGTCCAGAGAAAGAGAATTAATAAGTTGATGATATTTCGTGGGACTTATGAGGATTTGTGGTATGTTGGTAGAAGTAGCATGGGGCTGGGGTGACGGAAAGTCTCCCTGGTTGTAAAGCGAAGGGGGTCGCGATTGCAATTCAGGCAATCGTAGCCAGTTCCTTGAGATAGTCTGAAAAAATAATACTCTATTGCGAGTTTCAACCCTGGCTTGCGGTTAAGACAAGCTTTACGGCTCAGAGGGCTTTGATTACACGCTACAATGTTCTGGAATATGCATATCACAAAGTTCAGGTTATAAACATTCAGAATATTTACAACATTTGATTCATAAATCATTGCGAAACGAATACATGACTTTTCTATCCGTCTTCGTCACATCATCACGCATAAACAGGGCCGACCCTGATGCGCTCCGGAGGGGTATCTTCTATCTGTCAGCCATAAAACCATTTTGTTAACCAATCTATCCATTAAATATTTGTTGAGTCGTCAAGCCATCATGTCGAGTGAGCGTTTACAGCTGCTCAGCCCAAGGAGCAGCACCGGGCTGCATCTGGTTCAGCCACTTGACAAGCTCGACGAGCTCGGCGCGGCGCTCGTCCTCGAGCTGATCCTCGTCACCGCAGAGGACAGACTGGAAGATGGGCAGGAATTGAGGGGTAAGCTCGCGGATGGTGGGGTCTTCCCACTTGTACAGCTGACAGATCATGCGGTACAGGGGGTCGTTCTCCTCGTAGTCGTTCTTCAAGGGGAGGAGCTTGACTAGGGCGGGCAGGACGTCCTTGAGGGGAACGCTGTCGCGGTGCTTGAGGATCATGCGGCTGAGACAGCCAGTGGCATTGTCCTGAAGGCGAGAAACGTCCATGTGCAAGCAAGCCTCGAGACGGCCAAGGATGGTGGGGAACTCCTTGACGATCTCAGGAGCGGTGGAGTGCTCGACGAGACGACCGACGGCATAAGCAGCGTTAGAGCGGGTCTGAGGATCCTCATCACCAAGGCGGTGCACCAGCAACTTCATGAAGGCAGAGGTGTATGGGGTCACAGCAGCACCCATACCGTTGATGCACTCGGCGAGGACACCCACAGCAGTGGCACGCTCAAGAGACTCGGTGCTGCCGGCGTAACGGATGATAGTCTTCTCGAACACCTTCCAGAGCTCGGCAAAGCTCTCGCCGAGGGCAGCAGCCATACCAGAAACAACGTCGAGACCAGTGTCAACAACGACCCAGTCAAACTCAGAAGACTCTTCGCCGGCATCGAGGGAATCGTCGTCGGGGTTGAACTCAAGCTGGCAAGGGTGCTTCTTCGTGATGATGTCGGTGACCATGGTGATGACATTATGAAGGGTAGTCTCGTTGGAGATGAGAGAGGGGCCGCAGTAGCGCAGGTTCTCAGCCATGTTGCGGTTAATGTCGGCGACGGTAGCCCTAGGTGATGGTAGGTTAGAATCAAAGCCAACACACAATGTTTATGCAAGCAAAACATAGAATGAATCAAGAGTTCAGATGTGAGATAATCGTCGTTAACATCAATCACGCTTTTTGCGTGTCAAAGTGAGCTGGGTAAACGAGGGTGTTCATCATTGTAGGTGCCAGGAATGAAGGAATATCAAAGCCTGTCAAGAAAAAATAAATATAAGGAAAAAGGATGTATACGTACCGATCATCTTCCTCAGTCCACATGCGGATGGTGCAAGTCATGAGGATTTCACCAAACTTCTTGACCTCCTTAGCAGGCTCGACCTGGAGAGGCAGGCCAGGCTTCCACTTGGCCATCTGGCCATTCTCCTCGGCAATGGCGAAGAGCATGGCGTAGGAGCGGTGGAGGGTGCTGATAGTGCTCTTACGAACACCTTCGTAAGGGTGCTCAGCAAGGGGCAGGACCATCTCAATGGTCTTCTCGAAGTAGGGCAGGTAGGCGGACTTGGTGTGGGTAACAAGATCACCAATGACCTCAACGGCGATCTCCTTCTCGAGAGACAGAGGAGTGGTGGCAGTGATGTCATCCCATCCATCCTCGTCTTCGAGATCGACGTCTTCAATTTCACCGTCCTCGCCAACAGGCTCATCATCATCGTCAGCGCTGGCAACCTTGACCTTGCGGCCACCGACAGTCACCTCCTGGCCAACCAAGTCCTTCGCAGCCTCGCCGAAAGAGACCTCAAGATCAGTCTCATCCTGCTCGATGCAAGCAAAGAGACCCTTGACGACGCCATCAAGGAAGGCAGAGAAGTGCTCAGCGTAGACCTTGGACATAGCACCCCAGAAGATGTAAGTGCTCTCCTTAAGGCGGGAGTGGCCAAGGTGCAGAGCCTCTTCGGTCGCGCGCATGAGGGGCTCGACGTAGGGCTGGTAACGCTCAGCACCGGCAGCCGCAGCCATCTCACCCATGGCATCAGTGACGCTCGCGCGCAGGTCAAGCTCCTCCTCGCTGTCCTTGACAGTGGCAAACTCCTGGAGCAGGTGCATAGACTCGTCGAAGAATGGCAGGAAGGAGTCACCGGCGGAGGAGGCCAGGGAGCCGAGGGCGCCAGCAGCCAAGCCCTTGATTCTGAAGTCGGGGTGCTTGAACAGCTTGTGCAAGATGGGAACCAATTCACCCTGGTAAGGAGCAACATCCTTCTCATCAAGGCCGTCGACGACAGCGTCGATGGCACTGATACCGGCCTTCATGATATCAATGGTGGGGCCATCCTCCTCGCCCTTGTACTCTTGCATGGCGCTGGCGAGGTTCTGGAACAGCAAGGGCATAAGCCTCTCATGCTCCTGGCTGAGGTCCTCGGCAAGGTCGTCGGCAAGACGGGCCACAGCGTGCAGCGAGGCCTGACGAACCTTGGGCTCGGGGTCACCCAAGAGCTGGAGAACCATCGGGAAGATCTCCTTCATCTGAGTGCTGATGAAGTCGGGGGCACCCTCAACACACATGCCCAGAGCCATGATACCGGCACGACGATAGTCGGGGTTGGTGTTGTTGAAGTACTGACCCAAAGAGTGCAGGAGGGGCACGACGACCTGGCTAGGGGGCAGGCTCTGAGCCAGCATATCGAGCAGTCCCAGAGCAGAGCGAGCCGGGGTGATATCATCATCGAGGACCGAGGTATCGCCGAGCTCGGTGACGATGTGCAGAGCAGTGCGAGTGAGTTGCTCACCGACACGCATAGCCTGCACCTTGAGCTTGCGGTACTGGACACACTGCATCAGGAAGCTGATGGCCTGGGTACGGGTGTCCTCCTCAACCTCAGTGTTGGCGGAGATCTCGTTCATGAACACAACAAGGTCCTTGAGGTGTACAGTCAAGAGGGCCGGGTCACAGCCCAGGATAGTCTGGAAGACTTCGAAAGCTTGCATCACACGGTCCTCCTGTGTCTGATCGATCGACTCCTTGAGGACAGCGACCATGGAGGGGATCAGTTGCTGGAAAGCCTTCACAGGGCCCACATCCTCCTCGGAGTCAAGGTGCATGGCAAGTCTGCCAAGAGCTAGAAGGGTGTTGGTACGGACTTCCTCGCTCTCGGGGTCGGCAATGGTCTTGCCGAACAGGTTGAAGAGATCCTGGAACTTCTCCTCGAATCCCTCGCCCAGGGTCTCCAGAATGGTGAACAGGATGTAGATAGCCACGGCACGCTCGTCCTTGTTGCCGGTGTTGCCGGCCTGGATCAAGAAGTTGGGCAGTTCGGCCCATTCGCCATCGTTCAGGTCAACCTTGGCAACAGCCGAGATAACACGAGCGATTGAGTGACGAACGAGGGAAGAACCCTCCCCTAGGGTGGAACGGAGCAGCTGCTCGCGGATCTGAGGCTTCTGGCTGGCTTGCACAGAAACCCAGTGCTTGTTCACCAACGAGCGAGCCTCGACGGCGGCCAGCTGCTTGAGGTTTGCGTCCTCATGACCAGTAGCGACCTGGATGAGGAAGACCAGGGAATCCGGCTTGTTATAGAATTCGCGCTGGAGGATGCCCGTCGCTTCCTTGACATTTCCCTGGGTGGCTGGTGAATATTTGGTCAGCATTCCTCCTTATTTCAATCTTTATGAATGGTCACATACGGTTCAGGACGATCTGCAGCTGCTGCAGGAATCTTTGCTGATCCATGATGAATCAAAAGCACACAACTTTTTTATGGATAGAAAACAATAACAATTGCGGGGGTTGTCCCAGAACCTCGACAATCGAGGCTCCTTTTCACAGGGACTATCTGAGCTATCTGCGCAAAACAGAAAGCTCACAAGGGTATCACAAGAAAGAAAAGAAAAGAAAAGGAAAAGAGATGTGAAAACAAGAAGAAAAGGAAAGGAGGGATGAAGAAAGGAAAAAGAGAGGACGAGAAAAAAAATATAAGGAGGGAGGGGAAGAAAAAAAAAAAAATTGGGTCCACTGGAAACAAGCGGAGGGTAAAAAAAAAAGTCCAATTATTGATTATTTGGCGTTGACCCGTTTCGGACAGGACACTACGCTTAAAACGGTTAGGAGCGCGTGGCTTCACGTGTCGCTGCCCAACCGCGATTCTCTTTTTCCATGATTTTCATTCATTCAATCTCCTAAATTATGGGACTTTCTCTTCTTTTACTTTCGGTAGTATAATTGCAACGCATCTCGTTTATTACCGCTTTATGTAACATACCCCAAGTTCACTGTATACATCCATCAAAGTAAAGAATGATCCAATTCCTAACACCAATCCATCCTGATAACTCCGTATGCATCCCGCAAAGCCAAACGAGAGCTGGGAGTTGACAGGACTCCCTAGAGTCCCATGGTCCGTAAAAGCATCAAGCAATCATTGTATCATAGTATTGTATGTCTAATATCCGTCCGAGTCGTAATCGTCATCAACCAGCAGAGAGCGATAACCCCGGGATGCAAGGTTCTCCTCAAGGCCACCATCAGAGCCGGGGTCGGCATATCCTAGAACCATTATCAGTTAGGAGTCGTCATGACACCGGGAATAGTTCGAAACATCGACAAGAACTTACCCTCTCCTCCGAAATAGCTCAGGGCTACGGGCAAGAAGATGAGCGCATGAGTAGCCGCGAACAAGATCAACGCCAACCACACCCGGAAATAGTAAATCTCGAAAATCTTGCTGCGGGTAAAGGCTAACACACAGACCCCGAGCAATTTAGTCACGGTGATACCACTGAAAACACTACCTCCAACATTGACCAACGCAGTCCAGGCCCGAGCGTCTTTGCCGCGGAACTTAGTGGGCACCTTGTCTAAGATCACTCGAGATGGGAACATAAACGCGCGAGCGATATGCGCACAAAACTCGACCCCAATACCAACACAAATGATCAAGTTCACTAGGGAGACAGCATTCAGCGACACCCCGGAGATGGCCATCGAGCCAATGATATCAACCACTGTCATCACAACGGTGGCAGTCACCACAGCCCCCGTGGCGACGGAGCCTAGAATGACGGAGGTCAGGAGGAAGATAATGGCGACAGCAGATCCGAGTAGGATACCCGTAAGCTGAACGATGGAAATATACTGGTCAAAGAAAATGTACGTCTTCGAGTAGGGGAACACATCGATACCATGCTCTGCGGAGATACCCTGCGCAATGCGACGGGCTGATTTGTAAGAGTTAATAAAATCATCCTGCGTCCGGAGAGGTGTATGTGTCGTTCTAAAATGGCTGGCGTTGGTCATGATTCGCTTTGAGTCGAGGACAAGAGCAGTGCTGTATGGAGCTTTCCCTCCCAGCGGACAGGATGCGTCTGTAGGCGCTTCAATCCATTTCTTCGCGTAGCGGACAAACTCCTCGCCTTCAGGCATACCGTAGAGGGAAATGTTCCACGCTGGAATCCTCTCTTCGAAGCAAAGCTGGCCATGCTCCTTGCAGCAGTCCTGTTGGGGGTTGAGCCAGTAGAAGAAATCGTCAATCCAGCTAGCGGTCGACCCCGAGATATAAGACACCTCTGGCCGTTTAGACTCCTGTTCCAATACGAATGGCAGTGAGAACTCTTCACAAGTCGTGAACCGACCACAAAGCTGCTGCTGATGGCTACGCGCCGTGACGTTCACATTACGCGTCACGAAATACACCGGCGGGCCGCTTCCAAAGTAATTGTTCAAGTCGTCAAAATATTGGATGAGGTAAGAGTCACTGGGTAGCGCGATACGCTGATCCAAGCCAAGCGCCACCTCCGGAATGAGGGCCAAGCCAGCAGTGAAAAGCCCAAGGAATACAATGACAACGACAGCCTTGACCTTGCGATTGAGGAGGAAGGTGGCGTACACCTTGCGAATAATCTTCTGCAGAAAGCTTTCTCCATCCTGATCATCGAAGACTTGGTCTTCGGACATTCCAGAATGCGCTTTGCGGACCGTGATGCATGGGAAGCAGTCCGCGCGAAGGCTTTCCACACGTCTTTGGTTCAACGCAAGCACAGATATAAACATAGTGATCTGCAAAACGGCGTTGATGAAAACCGCCCCCGCGGCGTAGACGGCGAAGTTCTTGACGGCCGGCATTCCAACAAAAGCACCCAGAGCGAAAGCTACCGTTTCGGTAAGGGAGGACAAGAAGATACTAGGACCAATCCGGCCCGCAGCCCGAGCGAGTCGCTCGTCGATCTCTTCATCAGGGTGGCTGACGTTGATCCGTTCGAATTCATGAACAATCAAAAAGATATTATCGACGCCGACAGCCAAAACCAAGAACGGAATGACCTCTGCGATGATTAAGGTTGCCTTGACACCTGTCGCGGAGAATAGGCCGACAGAAGCGGAAACAGACATCAAGACGATAGCAATTCCCACAATACCCAAGGTGAACTTGGACTGGACAAGAGCGTTCGCGGGGTTCGTAAGTAAAGATTTCCACGTCACAGTGACCGAGCCTAAAGCCAAGGATGCGTATATGAACATGATAATATAGCTGATGACGACGATCTTTGCATCGGTGTTACTCGATTTGTTGAGCTCTTGCTCAACGCTAATCTCGGCGCTGAAAGACACGCGCAAACCACGCTCCTTGGCCTCCTCTTGGACAACACCGAGAATGCCCTTGAAGCTGTCTTCCCAGTCGATCGCATTCGCTTCGTTTTCGGTCCCTTGGGCATGGTTGTTAACCACCCAAGTGGCGATCAATGCTCGAGCGTCAAACACATCTCCCGATTCTTCATAGCCGCCCAAAATCATTTCTGGCTTGAGAGGCTGCCCGAACTCTGGAAGACAATTTACATCACCCGGAGATTCGGCACAATGCCTCACACGTTCTTTCCAAGTATCCGGGTCGGGGTTGTACATCGAACCACCAAAATAACCCGTCACAGACTGAACCACACATGCGTCACCTGTAGGTTTGAAGCAGATATCATCCAGAATAATCCCACGTTCGAGTGATATCATCCGCCGGACTCGGGACTCGACATCGAACCACCAACTCAAGGTATCATATGTAAGAACGGGGCCACTGTCATTGACAAGAAAAGCTTGTTCCGCACGATAGAAGGGGCCAAAATTGGCGTCAAAGTATTGCTTTTCCTGGAAGGCTGCTGACGTAGGGCTCACCCACAGCCGCACTGGGTCGGTCTCTACAGTGAACCTCAACCAGCCCAGGCTCAACAAGCCCACTGCTATAATGCTAGACACAATAGTAACCGCGGGGAACCGGGCGCATGTGCCACCAATCTGGCTAAACACACTATCCAACACGGAGTTCAGCTTATAAACACCTTTGGGCTGCTCGAGGTAGCCTCCAGCGTGAACAATATCGCCTTCGTCTTCATCCTCGCTCGGCGTCGGGTCCTGAAGAAGTCGGACCCGTTCAGGTTTGCGGTGGCGCCGTTCTTTATACGTGAAGTAACTCGAAAGAGCCACAACGAATAGCAGAAACACAGAGTAAATCAGAATAACAGCGAAAGACAGACAGGGCAAAAGGCCCACATGGCATTGCTTGTCTGTTTCCACTGCGGGCAGCTGTGGACATACATCGGGGCAGTCCACGCAGGAGCAACGGAAGGCTTCATCTGAGTCATTGCATGCCTTGGGCTTGATGGGTAGAGGATGCATTCCCTGAGGGTCCGGACCAGCGGGTTCGGTTTTGAAATTTATCTGAAAGGGGCTACCCAAAAGCTTCTTGTCTCCCAGAAACTTAAGAAAATGCGTATAATCCTTTGCGCCGCCGCCGATGAAGTCCATCGCTTTACCACCTGATGCTCCATTCTTCACGTTCTTGCAGCTTTCATAGAATCCACTCTGGTATTCCTCCGACCAAATGTTGTCTAGTTCGGTCACTAAGAGTTTGCCAGAGCTGCTGGGTTCGGTCTCCGTCACATTGAGAAAGAGAGACTGGTCCGGAGAGCAGGTGAAAGTACAGAAGATGTTGAAGAAATTCTCTCTGCATGCAGGACAGGAAGCGATGATACCCTCGGCAAGCTTCAAGTTCTTGGAGAGCGCATCGATCTAACCATGGAAGAATTAGTGATGCGGTTCAATATGTCAATTGCCATGACATATCACATTTGACACGTACCTGCTCATCTTTACAGCACACTGGACCTTCCTCCCACTTACTACCACACAAATCCACGAGCTTCTTCCTCACCGCTGTTTCCGGTTCCTCTGCAACGCCATTATCCGGGCATGGTAGCTCTCCGCCAAAGAAGGACTTTTTCCCACAGTGTCCTCGAATAGCACAACGACCCTTCTCGTGTAGTGCGGTCTCACCCTGGGCTAATGATTGTGGTATGAAGACAGAGCCGAGGCTTGCGATGACGGGGATGAAGCGGAGTCCCCGCATGGTTGGAGACAGGGTCGTAGCGACGGGATCAGTCGGAAGCGTTTGGTTGAGGACTAGTCAAAATCATTCAAGGCGAGTGACAGACGAGGAAGAGAGCCGGAGCTTTGTTCAGAGTATAAACTTAGTAATACGGGCGTTGCCACGTACGGCAGGGGTGCTGCGAGACAAGGACTCGGACGGCAGTGAACGCGTGATGTCAATGCGATTTCTGAAGATAGTATATATTCGTAGTATAAAGGGAAATCGGCTGAGCGAGGCCAGCTATACATGGATGACAGGATGAATCCAGCTCATTCCATCAGCCATGCAAAGCAATGGGAAAGTGGATGAAGAATTGAGTTGGAAGCTGGGGGGAGGAGTGTGACGTGACGATAAGAAAGGGAAACGGAAAAGCGGAGAGAACATCGCATTAGATCACTACGTAAGGCGGAGAAACGTTGCGTTGTTCCTCGGGTGGATAGGTTTTCCTGCCTCAGGACTCCGTTTCCGCGCACTAACGTCAGGCACCTCGATCATCAGGCACGTACCCTCCCTAGTTTGCCGAACGGCTGATAATACGGATTAATTATCAACATATCTTATGCTAATGATGAATCTTATTTTATCACATGTAATTCTCTCCGGGCTCTGAAGACTTTCCACTGGTATGGCTTTCAGTCCACTTAACCCACTTTACCGCTTCATCACAGGAATATATATTCTTTTAGTACCCTCAAATTAATAACGGTACAGTCTCAGCCTTGCCATTTCCTACATGTGCAGGACTCAAGGAAATTTATCCTTTGAATAGATCATTTACTAATTTTCTCTCCAGATAACCCCATATAGTAAGACGATTTATGCTATGGACCACCAAGGCTTACCGTCACTGAATCTGTCGCACTAAACTGTTGTCATTCAACGAAAGAACATAAATTCGAGTCATGATATCGGGCGTCAGTATGTGAAAAGTCGGTTAGACGACATGAATATGATGTGTAAATCACAATGGTCCAAGGATCACAAATGAGCGTCTCTGACGTAAATGTACCACAGAGCATGAGCACAGATGCCCAGGCCAAACTTAACATCAAGACTAAATCGCCACTTGGGAAACAACAAATAGCACCTTTGTTAACAAGCTAACTCTTGGACATCCAAAATGATCGATAACAAACCCACAGGGCAGTAGACAGGGAACAGAGTCTGGAGTCGATAAACAATATCATATCGTCTATGTATGCCTGTCTAGGTGAGAAATGTACCACGCGACGATGGAACATACCAAGGGTGAGCATGGTATCCACATATCTATGTCCTTAAGTGGGGGTTGACCTGTGTAGCCGGACTGTAACCATGGTTAAAACAAGAAGCGTTTCGTCAGGATATGGTTCTGGAGTATAGCAATATGCGTATGTAGATCATAGGATGAGCCACCTCCTTCCCACGGCTTTATCCATCGTACTCAGCAGTAATATTCCTATTTTTCTTAAGACGAGAAGGACGAACATTTCCACTCTCCTGGTAGAACCTGTTATACGAGGAGTGATCCCGACGGGCTACCAATATACGGGTTCTCAAATACAATGCGGAATAGCCCAGCCTAGCCAAAGCGCATAGCTCCGAGATCCCCTGAGGACATCCGAACTCTCCTTTTTAGTTTGGTGGTGTTCTTCCACGGTATTGACCTACAAAGGTGCCAGTAGAACTGCTTGTATCGTCTTCAAACAGTGTTGTTGTTCGTAAGAGTGGTATGTTCCGGGCTTGCGATGCGAACTTCTTGGGATCCATTTCTTTGTTGAGTCTTTATAAGGGTATTTTGCACCGCGTATCTCCCTATGCGTCAAATACCGAGAAACAGGTCTTTCAATGCAGTATATAATGCCTCAAAGAACGCGCTGTTCAAGATGTAGTTGTCACTATTGCATGGTCAACCCTCAAAGCTACCCGAGTTCTACGATAATAAAGTGCTCAGCATGGACGAAGATGTGCCAAGAGAACCAGATGTATTCTGGCACAAGCAGTATCCCAGTACGGAATACTGTCCTCTCAAAACGACAGTTACACTGATAGACTGGTTCCAAAAGTTATTGGAGCCCGTCGACAATTGCTTAAAAGTTCCAGGGCACCCAGGATTGATAACCCTTATGATTCAAATGGTTTGTAGCCTCCTCATGCATTACTTTCCGGAGGAAAATGGATGGGAGATAGTTATGAATATTGAAAGTGAGAAGGTAGTAATCTATACTGTCAAATGTCACGACGGCAACGGTCTCATTGACCATTTGATGGCTCTCATCTTGCTAGATGACGACGACCACTTCAATAATTCCATCAAGAAGTTCAAGGATATCTACCACTCACGATTCGATATTACGCCGACAAACAAAGCGAGTCCTGCTTTGATGTGGGGCGCAATTTTCCAAGGCTCTAAAGCCCTATTTTACTCGTGTGAGGAAGGAGGAGACATACGAACACAATATGCTCCAAATGTTAAAGATGGACCAAACTTCATACTCAAGCATAGGGAAGTGATCCATTTTTTTATTGAGAGCGATGAGTCACGAACGAAGTAATGGATGTAAAGTGTCTTGGAAAGGACTGGAAAGACACAAAACTTCTAATTGGTCTCATGGTGCAGTATCATCGCGTTCATAGGGAGTGGGTGGCTTTGGGACCCGCATCGATATGGTATCAGGAAACAAAACTGAAGGGGGCAAGTCATGGGAGACCATTCGGGGACATCGTGACTTGGGCCGGAGGACCTTCTTATGATATCAAAGGCTTTTCTTTAATTTGACCATAAAAATACCACAAATCATCTACAGTATTCTTGGCCTGTTGTAAAAGTGATGAATCTTCGTGATTTAACCTGATCGGGACTAGCCTCAGCTGGCTATGCATCTAAATGTAGACTAGCGTCGGAGTAAATAACGTGACCGGGGCCGATGTACCAGGTGGGAAGACTGATGACATTCATTTGAGACCCGGCTGAATAATGAATGACCATGAAACTCTAGAATACGAACAGATCAAGTATGTATGAGGGAATCGCAGAAGACATTGCCAAGGCTCGAATCTTGGGCCCAAAACTGTTCTGCTTACCAACGCTGATTATCGACAGGAACCCCCAAAGCCGAACATGAGTGAAAGAGCCCCAGAGATAATATTCAGGTCGGGAAATGTTCCGGTCCGCTTTTTCAAAGCCTGTCGATGGTGTAGGAAGCAGAAAATGCGTTGTGATGCACGGACTCAAGTTCCCTGTTTCCGCTGCCGTTCGGCTGGTCGGGATTGTATTCTGGATCCGATGGAGGACGGAAGACGACGCAGTGAGCGTCGGAAGAGGACCGGAACCCCATCAACACGGTATGCGCCTCCACATTCATGTTCTACTATTGATCGATCCTCGGCTTATATAATCACATAGAGGGCATGGGACCACTTCCCCATGGGGTCACGGCAGTAGTTTGAACACGCCCGAATCAAGAGAGCGAGAATATTCGCCGGTCTCAGCAAGGGATACTGCCTTCCACGATGCTCCCATAGACTCCTTGCCGGCGCCGTCGGCTTTGGAAGACCTACGAGCGTCTCAAACAGCTGATCAAAATGGGCCAGAATCTCAGCAATTAAGCCCCAATGATATGATCGCGCCGGTGGGAGCAATGCATTCCATGTCAGTTAACTTGCTAGGGTCCAACAATGTAAGCTTGGATAGTTTGCAAATAGGTATCATGGCACGGCTAAACTTGGTAGATATTCATGGATAACCCAGCCAATGGTGACACGCAAGGTGACATTGTAACGCGAGGCATTGTCAGTGAGGAGCGAGCTCGAGTTATGTATGAACGGTATGTCTATTTTGTGTGGGGTGGGACCAGTGCTTGACTAGAGTGTAGACTAGTACCTAACCTCTTTCCGCAGATTCATGGGTGGAAGTAAGAATTTTCTGCCCTTATTCGATCCCATTCGAGACACCTTTGACTCCATCCGTTCCCGGTCTGTATTTGTTTTCACGGTTATCATCTACCTAGCCAGTCGCGCTGTAACGGACTTGCGCAGTGACACGCATTTGCAACGAGTGCTCCAAGACGAAGCACAGCGACTGGCTGAGGATGGTTTCTTCGAACGACCTACGAAGCTGGAGGCCGTTCAAGGGATGATCTTACTCGCAGCATACTCCGAAAAGACATGGTTTTCCACAGCGCTCATCCTCCGGACGGCTCTGGACTCCGGCTTGGAAAAGTCGTTGGATACGTTGCTGTCTCAAGAGAACGTTCCACGAAGTTCCCTAACTGCGTCTATGGCAGATCGTCAGTTGGTATGGCAGACAAGAACCTGGCTGATTAGCTTCACTTTGGAATTGGACGTAGCGTCGGGTACTGGGCGTAAATCACGCATTGCCGAGGTGGATATCATGAAGTTGCGCAAATTCCTCGAGTATCCG
The DNA here is from genome assembly GCA_009176405.1 of Aspergillus novoparasiticus. NCBI lineage: Eukaryota > Fungi > Ascomycota > Eurotiomycetes > Eurotiales > Aspergillaceae > Aspergillus > Aspergillus novoparasiticus. The sequence goes on from ML733413.1 coordinate 122,284, forward strand.
CTCTCACTGCCATGCGATATGCGCACTGTATGCATAATTGAGCTTCATCAACTTCGAGGTTTGGAGGCACTCTAGTCAACCTTCTTGTTCTATGAACTAACCTGGCTGCAGGCCAGTCCCGTGTCATCATTGATAACTCATCGACAATCGACCACATCGTCTCAACGGAACTGCCAGCAATCATGGCACGGTTGCAGAATTGGTGGACTACGTGGGACGAGATTCATGACAGTATGTCTCTATCCTCTACCCATGGCCTTACAAGAATAATGCTGACTCCGTTCTCCGTAAAGACAATGGATTTCATGCGGGAGCCTTTCAACGCAGCAGTCTCAAACTCATGCTCAACTATGCCAGGATATTCGTACTCTGCGCTTCACTGGCACGTATCCAGAAGCTACAGTCGACTGACTCCTCCTATGATTCTGAAACCATAGACCGGCGTGTTCTGAACCTATGGCAATCCCTTGTGACCACGATCATGGACCAATTAGCGTTCCTCATCACAGAGCCGGCCTACCGCTGTCAATTAGAATGGGCCCCGACGTACCCAGCGCTGACGATCGCTTTTGTCAGTAAGTTGTCATATCCCGCTATGATTCCAGAGCACAAGTGTTTGAAGGCGAGTCTAACGAATCAGCGACGTTTGCATTACGCATCGCACGGTGGCGCCCAACGCTCATTGATCAGGATTTACTGCTGGAACGAGTACACCATATCTGCGAATTTCTTAAACAGCCGCCCTATCCGGACATTCACCGCACAGTCTCCCTCTTTGTGAACTACGCCCGCGCTTTGATTGTGAGTCAGCGCCCACGCAGCCATAACAGTGCAGATGCACCTAATATGCCCGAGCATGGGGACGTGCAGGAGCCTCTAAGCGGACGCCTTGATGCCCCCGTGGATACGACCCCTCCAACAGGGCTGGCTCCACTGGAAGATACTACTAGCTATAGACCCGGCGCGGCCTTCCCAGGTGATAAGGACCCCAGTGCGGTATCGATGCCAAGTAGCGACAAAGGTGCGATATCTAGACCGCCTCTTTCAAGATTGGCTGGTACTATGGAAGTGCCCAACTGGACCATGTCGAACCCCATTGCGGATTCATTTGGGCTTTTTGAGGAGGGCCAAAATGATTTATTTGACTTCTTGCCAGTGATGCCTTCTTTGCCACAATGATACCTTCTTGCTTTTCCCTACGAGAGATCGATTGACTAGTTTCTTTCTCTGCGAATAATATTGGGTTTCAAGTGAAATAGTTTGTTCTGGAAGTATCAGAGTTTTCGGTATGGGCCGGTGGGCCGGAGCTCTAGAACTAACGCTGGCAGAGCAAATCATGTTGTTGGGCAGAAATCCACACAGTCGTTGCGCCTGATGATCGTCACACTAGATCCAACAAGAAGAATCCCAAACCGTAGAAGCGCATGAGATTTCACAACGGAGACGGACATCGCGGAGCGGGTCCTGGTCGGGGCCGCGTGGTGGAATCTTCTGTCCACCGGTCCCGATCCGGCCCCGGTTCCGAAGCTGAAGTATAGACGCCATTCATTGGTACATTGTTATTAACAAAAACCTGATGGCGATGTGAGATATCGCACACTGGTAAATTTGTCAAGGTCTAGCCTCTATGACTCAATTTTCAGTGTGTTTCTTTTTCCGTCCGGCAAACCTGAGCGTCAAGGATGTTCTCTTATATAGTCTCCAGTCTCTCGACTTCCGAATGCATTGGAATGGATTAACATAACAACCTTGCCTGGCATTCTCCGTTACGTGTACCTTGTCTCTGGTCCTTTTTCATATCATACAAAATGGCAAAGGGAGCAGAACAATCAACGATTGTTCAAACCGCTATTGTCGAGAGTTCAGGTGCGCTTGTTCCTCCAGGTGATTCTTCGCCCAGCCCTAATACGTGTATACCAGGGAGAGATGACGAGGTGGAGGCTGGCCCTTCCACAATGTCCAAGATGAGCAGTAATAGAGCAAACGAGCATTACAAATTGGTCAAACTGTCGGAGCATGAGACACTTGTTGAATTCAAAGAGGGGTCATCAGCGAACCCGAACAATTGGGACTTTGTATGTATTTTGTGTTTAGAATGTGCACGGACATTGCCAATAGGACTAACCAATGCCTCTACTTTAGAATAAAAAGGTGTACAATGTTCTCATAGCGCTGTTCGTTGTTCTCAACAGCGGTGTATCATCCTCTCTACCTAGCAATGCGGTCCCTGCTATCATGGAAGACTTCAACCAGCACGGTGACGGACAGAAGGTCTTACCAACAGCCATCTTCCTTATCGGGTATGTTGTAGGTCCTCTAGCATTTAGCCCGTTGAGTGAGACTATTGGTCGGAAGCCGGTTCTCACTTGGACCTTCACTGTCTTTGTCCTGGCAACTCTTGCCTGTGCTTTGGCACCGAATTGGCCGTCTCTCCTCGTTTTTCGAGCTATCTGCGGCACTATGGGCGCGGCACCGCAGACTGTGATCGGTGGAGTATATGCGGATATGTTTTCAGACCTACGGGGCCGAGGACGGGTGATGGCCTTCTATATGTCGGTACGGTAAACAAATAAAAGGCTTATCTTTTCTCCAAACATCGTTTCTAACGCAAGATGCAGGCTGCAAGCTTCGGTCCAATTATTGGGCCAATAATCTCTGGGTGTTCAGTCCAGTACGGATGGCGATGGACCTTTCGCATTGACCTAATCTTCGCCGGTATTTCCTGGATAGGGCTTATGTTTATGTCAGGTATGAACATTCGGGTTTTGAATCGAACTGGGTAAATGCTGATACAGTTTGCTACAGAAACCTTTGCACCCGTCATTCTAAAGCAACAGGCTGCCAGGCTACGAAAGGAGTCGGGGTGCCATTCTTATCTGTCTCGGCAAGAGCTGCAGAATGGAGGCTTTCGATACAGCACTACTCAGATTATCACGCGTCCGATCACCATGCTTGTCTTTGAACCCATCATTCTGTTCACGGCTCTCTATATCTCTCTAGCATACAGTCTGGTCTTTTTCTACTTCCAAGCATATCCCATCATCTTTGAAGGTATGGCTTTCTAGCCCGCCTCCCCTCTCACCAAACAAACCCAGCCAACAAAGTCTACGAAAACATAATAAGCATATACTCACACCATACTATAGGTACATACAACTTCGACGTCCAAACCACATCCCTCACCTACATTCCCAGTAAGTAACCCCCAACCACCCCGCAAATCACCCCAAACTAACCAAGATCGAAAAAAGTCGGCATTGGCGCCGCTTCCTCAGGTCTAATCTCACTATACTACGACACAATCTACGAAAAAGCCAAAAAAGCCGGGAAGTCCTGGACCACCAGTCCCGAACTGCACCGACTCCCCATATCCTGCATCGCCGGTCCCTGCCTAACAATCAGTCTATTCTGGCTCGGCTGGACTGCAAACCGCAACATCCACTGGATCGCACCCGTGCTATCCGGCCTCCTCTTCGGCGTCGGCTACCAAATGATCTTCATTTCGCTACTCACGTACGTCACAGATGCATACAAGATCTATTCAGCCAGCGCCCTCGCTGCATCGGTTATTCTGCGGAGTATAGTGGGTGCGCTGTTCCCGCTTGCTGCGGATCCGTTGTATTCGACTTTGGGTGTTGGGTGGGCTACCTCTGTCTTGGGGTTTGCTAGTTTGGCGTGTATTCCGATTCCCTTTGCGCTGCTTTATGCGGGGCCGTGGATTCGGAAGAGGAGTCCGTTTTGTCAGCGGTTGTTGGAGGAGGATATTTTGAAGGAGAGGGCCGAGGGGGCGGTTGGGGATGTTTAGGGCTTGGGCTTGCATGATGGAGTTAATTTCGTTGTTTATGATGTGATGGTATGGGTTTACATCTTTGGGCTTGTTGGGTTTGCATTGCTGAGTGGAGTTTTTCTTATCCTCTTCTCTTTCTATTGATTAAAAGTTGATATTCCTTGTGGGTAGATAGTAATTAATTTCTAATATGGGTATTGAATTGAATAAATCTAGGATTCGATACGCTTGATAATTGAAGACTGCTTCATCTGAGTTCCGGTTACATATTTAACACGTAATTCATTGATGTAATTGGCTTATATTGAACATCTGCATATGAAGACCCTACCTTTTCCGTTAAATAGTCTCGGAGTGAGAGGATTGCACTCAGTACGGAATTAGGGCTCTCAAGACCGTGACGTCAGGCAATATATGGGCTTTTGCTCTATAAGACCAAAAAAGAAGTCATTTTCCATCAATTCCTCGATGGTCTAACGGTCATGATTTCCGCTTGTCATCTCATACGAGAACAAGCGCGGGAGACCTGGGTTCGACTCCCAGTCGGGGAGATCTTTTTTTCTCCATTCATTTATTGTGCTCCTGCCCTAACAATACTTTTTTGTTTCGTCACTTGATGCTGACGCCATTCCATTCAAAAAGTCAAGGCATAAGTACTGAATATGTTGAAACAATTTCTGTAGATTCCGTCGTTTTGACAACCAATATAAATTTCCCCAGCTCTAGGAGACGCGGAACCCCTGCCGAAAATTTTATAGTTGCCGTGCGAATAATCATATGCAGTAACAATGTTTGATTTACTGTTGAAGCGCACAGTCCTCAGTAAGGTGTATCATATATTGAAATTTAAACTGGTTCTAAGGTTGGGACACATATCAAAGCAAAAATGATGGCCCACAAGAATCATAAATACCCTTTCTCTACTAACAAGCTTCCATAGGTTATAGAGACAGAAAGGCGGCAGGCATACTTTAGAGTATTAATACATGAGCTTTTCTCCTTGTGCATGTAAGACATTTGTTCAAATAAGGATATGTGGGACAAAACGAAGGCTCGCTATTCAGATTAAGACACATATATCCATACACTATAGACAATATACAACCACAAAAAACCCCCGAGACCATAGAAAGCCAAATTCCCACGTATACATCTATTCCCTAGCCCTAGACTCCAACCCAGGAGGCCGCGTCGGAAATTTATGCACATTTCCCTCTTCATCCATCGCTTCCCCATACCACCAATCATAGACAGATATGAAACCCGGCGGAGCAGACGGACACAACTCATCCATACTCCAAATTCCAAAGTACACATAAAGCTCCCACAAGTAATCAATCTCCACTCGCATGAACCCCGAATACCCCGGATTACCCTTTTGCTCAAGGTCATGCCACCCATCCGCCATACCAACAAACGCGTACGGCTGCCTGAATCGACTTTTGCTGCCAGGCTCAGGACTGGCAATAATCGACTTCAGCGACCGTTCATCAATAACCATGCATGCTTCGAACCGGCCACGGCCCCTATCCATCCCAAGCTTGGTCTTACCAAGATAGCTTTTGAAATGTTGTCGGATCTGCTCGATTCCGGCGCCGTCCCAGCGCTGTTTATCGGAGATTATAACGTCCTTGTGGGATTCTTGGACTAGTTGTTCAGGGCGCGAATTGTCGCCGTAGCGGTCTACCTGTAAACTGTAGTCTTGCATGATCGAGTGTTTTATAAAACGGTGGAGCTTGGCCATTGCGAGGGGCCATAATTTGTCAGACTCAGCTGTGTAGACTGTGCGGTAAATGATATAACCCCAGGGGAAGTTATGAATCCCTTTTGAATACAAGAAGTCGCTGGACAGACGCTGATGGTCCCCGTACCAGGGCTCTTTTCTCCAAGCTCTCATAGCTTGTTCGGTGAAATTTGGGTGGGACCAGCGGTGGGACCAGGTTGGATGATGGTAGTGGGAATTTTCGTCTAGCTCTTCAACCTGGTCGTCAATTGAGGGTTGTGCCGGAGTAAAAGCGGATATGGAATTCATGGCTGGGTTGTGGAAAATCACCCAATACCCGAAAAGAAGCAGAAGAATGACGTAGTAAATGATATAGAGCTCCATTTTGCTATAGAGAGGTGTAGAGGATTAGATCTTGAATTGAGACCAAGAGTGGGTACAAGAGAGAGTTTATATAGAAATCGCCAGGTAGGCAGACAGGCCCACTTGGGTGGCCGCCTAACCGGAAGCGCCGAAAAGCCCTTAAATTACTTTTCTCTCAGAGAACAAGTCCAACGACTAATTACCATCCCTAATGGTTTTGTTCAACCTATTGTGATCTGAATCACTTCGAATATCCCTTCTTATATACTGAGCGATAGCAGTCCTAGAAGGCGCATTTTCAGTACACTTGGATGTAGCAATCTAATAATAGCAGACTACTAATGTGATTCAATGCGACTCTGTGGAACCCTTCTATTGCGAGGTTATAGTTCCTGTGCTCATTGTTTGAACCTAAGAAGCGTCTCGGCGGCGGGCGACGACCATACGCCTCCAAATCGGTAATAATCGAGGAATATATACTCATCTGGTACCACAGCTAGAGAAAAGAATAGAAAAAGAAAATAGTACGCTCAAGTATGCTTCATCCCAGGAACATCATATATAGATGTTTTTGTTAGGGTTGTGTCATTTATGAAGTATCCCTGCGCGTAGGACATGGCATATCTGACTGAGAATATCTAGGTAAAGCACTACAGAAAGCTACATTAGTTTGCTAATGCTACTAGTGTCTTTTTGTAGCAATAAGCTTACGTTGGCATGGTTTGACTTCCCTTCGAAGGCGCTTTCACTTTTTGCTAGTCTTTTATTATTCTTGGTCAGCGGGAGTACCGTGTTTTCCAGATTGCACAAGGGCTTGGAGCGCTCTTGATCGGTCAAATAGACTATCTTCTCAATGCTATTTTGAGTCAAGAATTCCTTCTAGCGTTGATCGGTCTGGTTTACTGAATAAAATATGCATACAACAATGATGACCTAGTATAGTTGTTGGATACCCTCCGAAGAGCTGGATATTGGAATCTTATGCTCCTCTCATGGGATGAATCTCTGATAGGTGGATTAGATTGTACACAAAGGGCTGTGAGACGTTGATGCTATGCTCATTTCCTTTAATATAGGCTTATAGCTCCTGGTTTCATACTATATCTATTCTTGATCGTGATACTCCTTCTAGTTGGGCACCAAGACTGGTTTGTAGCTCATTATAATGCTTGCATCGGATATAAATAGGGTCGGAAAATGACTGCCATTAATAGAGAGTGATCAAGCTATAGGGAGAACGTAGGAGGACATCGGTAATGGGTGTGGTTTGCTGGATTTTATCGGAAAGGATTTCCCTACATCACTTATGCGAATGTACTGTACGATTAAACTTTCAATTCCCTACTGCGGTGACATATATCAGTCAGACATAATGTAAACAGGAACATAAGTTGATATTGTAAATGAAAACATGGTAGGATGTATCTTTCCTTGCTTAACAAGTTGTATTTAAGCAAGTAGAGAGTAATCTTGTAGAATCCGGGTTTAAAGAAGTGAGTTTAGCGCCACATACGCGGCAATAAAACTATATTACCTGGATTTCCCAAGGACCAAAAACCTATTATCGCTTGACCCAACTATAATTAAAGGCAATCTCTCTTAATGAAATTAACAGAACTTGAGGCTCAGCATCCAGCTACTATCTCATTCATACAGTCAAAGACGACCACTCATGGAGCCCGCAAAGAAATACGATGTAATCATAGTCGGGGCCGGCATGGCCGGTATCAATACGGCTTATCGCATCCAGACCATGCTTGCAAGCTACTCATATGCGGTTCTTGAAGCTCGAGGCACTGCTGGTGGTACGTGGGACCTCTTTCGGTACCCTGGAGTCCGACTAGACACCGGCATCCACACATTTGGATTCCCGTGGCAGCCATACCACACCAGCAAGACTATGCTCGACGGTACTTGCATTTTCGAATATATCAATAGTACTGCCAAGGCATATAAGGTTGAGGATCACATTTTGTTTAAACATCGACTTAAAACCCTGAATTGGGATTCGAAGCAAAGCCAGTGGAATTTAACTGCGGGGTGTCAAGATCAGGAACCTCGTTTCATTGCAAAATTCGTGATATTCGCGACAGGGTACTATGATTATGAGCGGCCACTCCCAGCAGAAATACCAGGCTTGAGCGACTATAAAGGAGTGGTCGTACATCCCCAATTTTGGCCAGAAAAGCTCAATTATGCCGGGAAGAAGATGGCTGTCATTGGCAGCGGTTCTACCGCAATATCGCTTGTTCCCAAGCTCGCAGAGACGGCATCTGCTGTAACAATGATCCAGCGGAGTCCAAGCTACATTGCAGCTCTTCCCTCTGGGAGTGGGGATTCATGGATGGATCGACTGCTGCCTGTTATGGTATCACACAAACTCAGGCGCTATGTGTGGATGGCTGTCATGCTAGGAGCCTATAACTTCTGTCGAATTTTTCCGCAATCTGCAAGGAATATTTTGCTGTGGCTGACAGCCAAACAACTTCCTGATCATGTTCCCTTGTCGCCTCATTTCGAACCCAGATATAAAGTGTGGGATGAGCGTCTGTTAGCATGTCCCGATGGTGATTTCTTTCAAAGTTTGCACACCAACAAAGTCAACATTGAGACGGCGAACATTCAAACAGTCACCGAGAGCGCTGTTATCCTCGACAACGGTAGGGTCATCGACGCGGATATCATTGTAACCGCTACAGGTCTTAAAATGCAAGTTGGTGGTGGAGCACAATTCGAATTGGACAACGCCCCCTGTGATATTGCTGATAAGGTCATGTGGAAGGGCATGATGCAGCAAGATATTCCGAACTGCTTTTTTGTCTTGGGGCATCTGACGGATGCGTCATGGACGCTTGGAGCAGACGCCACTGCTCTATTTATCTGTCGTATGATAAAACATATGGAGAAAGAGAATATTCGGGGGGCCACCCCTCGCCTGCATGGCTCGGCAGGTCAGCCCTGTCAGCTTTGGAACTTGAGTTCTAACTATATGCTGAGGGAACAAGGCAATGTACCCAGGGCGGGAGAAATACCACCATGGCAGCCTCGGAAAAATTACATAATGGATTCTTTGGACGCTCGGTATGGATCCGTTGACACATGCATGGAGTTTTCAGGAGAGTATCGAGATGATGTGGGTAGCGTGACTGAAGTCACGGAGGTGAAATAGACATCTACATACTGTCTTTCTCACACCATAGAGGCCGAACACCTTCTATAGAACGTCGATCGGGCCCTTACTCGTTCCCAGACATGGGCATATATAGTCGTGGCAGTATGAAAATCGTTTTTTAAGTTGGACTCAAGTGATACATATGTTTTGTCTCGTAGTGACAGCCTCGTAAACAAAGTATACGATATGATAGAAGCCATTCAATTTTTTTGTGTCGGATTCCTGACTCCCACAGCCTGACATGGTTGCTAGTCGATCTGACCAGACTGAGCTTCATCAAGCCAGTAGCCAATCATGTTCCTGGTAATGGAAAAAGACCCGATGAGCTCCGATCTGACAAGCCCATGTGCGCATGACCACCTTGGGTAAGCCTAGCGCCAGTTCTTGTTCTACCCAGTATAAATAGGCCTTCTGGCAAGCTATCGTTCCCTTGACCTTTTGATAGATTATTGCATTGATGAGCTTTCCTCACCCACGCTTTCATCTTACACATCGACCCTACATTTGTGGTTTCACTATCTAACTATCCATCTAGCATCGAAATGTGTTCGTCATCACCCAACAACCAACCCCTAGCATCTGCACAAACCGTGTTCTGTCCAAATGTAGTCCAAAAGGAGCAGATGCCATTATTCAAAGGCAATCAAGTTCCTAGATACCTCTTCCGTATCGTTGCGCCACAGTCTGCGGGAAGCACAACCACATCCAAAGTCAAGTCCCCAGCGACAATGAACTCTGACAGCGACAGATTAGAAGACCTCTTTCAACTCGATCCTATAATAGCTGCCGATCGTCTGAACCAACACCTCAGATGGACGAGCGGACATGAGCAGCGTTGTAACCTCATGAGCTGGACCAGTTCTCTGCTTTTTGCATTGCAATATGGTCTGTATCGACACTCTATGGACAGAGGGAAACCCCAACTAGAGGAGATCTCACTCTTCATTATCGACACACGTGGCTTTCCAGAGGGAACATTCGTCCAAGACCTGGAGATAATGAAGGTATTCGAGAATTATCATGATAGTTTGAAAAACTTCAGGAAGCTCCGTGGCGGCGAAAATTACTTTGGCGAATACCTTACACAGGGAGAATTGGATATAGAGGGGAGATGTGTCAAAGTCTCTTTGCAGAGGATGATAGATCTTGGGTTATTCGAGTTGCACTCTGGCCTAGGGAACAGGGACGGATGGAATAGATGGGCCAGCCGGGTTACGGAGCTACGTCTGGACTTCCAAACAGGTAGCCTTAACCCGACAACTCGCTCCGTGGTCCGAAAAGCGATAACACTGGCGCAAAGCTGTTTTGGGGACCGGTGGGCTGTCCCACTTGCCGCCATGTTGCTCGCACTTCAGCCCAGAGCACAGAAAGACGCTATAATCATATCAGGCTTTTCTGCCATGTTTTCCTGTGAGTCTTTCGCTTGGCTATCTGGTTGGAATCTCTTTACTAATTATTTCAGCCGAGGAAATAGCAGGGCTTTCTCTTAAGGATATAGAGATTGACGATGTACGGCTTCCGGAGGGCGAACAATTTGCGAGGCTTATTAACAGCATACACCGCGCGTTTACTGACACCGATACCGACTTGGTGCTGAATTCATTCACGAGATTAGAGTGAGCGCTCCCACACGGCTTCATACTTGATATCCCCTAGCTAATACGTTTTTTTCTGAGCAGGATATCAGAGTGAATCTTTAAATGCAGCTAGTGGCAATGTGATCAATATTCGACACGCTATCATCACGCCTGGACTTTGGATTGGTACTCAGAGGTGATGAACGGAGCTTTAATCATACAGAATCCATCTTACATCAGTAAATGAGCCATTAAGTTACCTATAATTTAACAACTTAGGGTAAGCTAGTATATACGGCCCTAAGTTGTAGGGAATAGGGCTCTCATCCGTTCATCTGTCTGTAAAACCTAAATATAGCTGAGCATCTTGAAACCACTACTTGTATAGTAAGCTAGTGAAACTAGCCATACAGAAACGAGGAATCATTATTTTGAACTTGATCATTCGTATATGTGCATCGTAAGATATAAGCTAAATATCTATCTCACTAACCAAATCATTCACAGAATCGTAATCTCATTCTCACCCGTCAAAGGCACATCAACGTGCTTCACCAGCTTCTTATTCTCAGCATCATACTCCACATCCTCATCACCCTCGGGCTTGCTCTCCACACCCAAAACAGTGATAGTCTCAATACCAACCCCAGCCTCATACTCAAACGAACCAGTCATGGTAAGCTTGCCATTTTCATAAACGAAATCAATCTCCGACACAGTATCCTGCACAACCGACACACCATCATCAAGATAAAGCGAGCCCTCAGCACGGCCATCCAAGCCTGGCGCAACAACAATGTTGAAACCCTTCTGCCGCAAAGCGGTGGTGGTGTTCGCGCTCTCGATACGCTGGGGATAGACGATACCACCCTTGTAGTGGATGGTGATGTCCGTGTAATCGATGTTATCGAGGGAGACGTATTCGCCCTGGCCGCGGACGGGCTTGCCGGTGCCCCATTCGTAGAAGATGTCGTCGGGGAGGTAGAAGGTGACGCTTGTGCTGTTTTCTTCTGTGACGGGGGAGACGAGGATGCCGTCTCCGTAGAAGAATTGGAGGTCGATGGGGTAGGTGTTGGGGTCGTTGGGGTAGTTGAAGAATAGGGGGTTTAGGGCGGGTGTACCGGTTTGGTTCTGTTTGTAGATGGCTGTGTAGATGTAGTCCACTGGGTATTGTTAGTAGGTTGTCAACTTGGTTGTTTGAGAGGAAGACTGGGTGAGCGGCTTACGGAGCTGGTATCTGATGGAGATTCCGTTGCGGGCGGCTTGGGCTACTGTGGGCCAGCGGTAGAATTCTTGGGGGTTTGCGTAGATCTCGGCGTGGTTGCGGAAGAATGTGTAGAAGGAGCCGAGGGTTGCCCATCTATTGGTCTGTATTAGCCTGGACTGTGGCCGTTATATGAAGGGTCTATTGTTGAAGCTCTTACCTGGCACAGAGTGTCTCCGTGGCATTACCACCGAAGCCGCAAACGTCGGGACCTACAACGGGGATCTGGTACAAGGACGCGAACTGCAGGATCTGGCTGATCGATAACTGGTACCAAAGCCACCCGGATACATTATCTGCAGAATAGTTAGCATGCTATTTTTTCGGTACTATTGTCAATCTTGGAGTGATCTTACCTCCAAGCCAGTGGGATACATCCTTTCCGGAGCCAGCAAACGTGCTCCTGGTAATCACCAAAGCCCGGTCATCCGGACGCCTAGCGCGCATGGCATTATGGGAATGCGAGGACATCATAGCACCGTAAAGGTTGTGGGTATCATACTGGACGTATCCACCACTCTGCACCAGATCCGTGTCGGCAGTGCTGTCGGCAAGCGTGGGACCGGCACCGTTCTGGATCATGTACGGCGGCCTGATGAGATGACGGTTGGGGAGACCCTTGCATTCGTTAGGGCCGCATCCAGAACCTGTCTGTTTGCCGTTTTGCCAGCCAGCACGTGGGTCGACCTTGCCCTTAGGGGACTTCCAGTGACCAGCGCCGAGGTTGCGGCGGGACTGCGAGCGTTGACGTTTGACAACAGCAGCAGTTGAGCGCTTCTCAGTCGCGTTGCCCTGAACCCAGTTTGGCTGCAGGCTGGCAGGGAAGCCGGGGATAGGAGCATCCGGGCCATCTCTGACTGCTGGGGCCGCGGGAGGGTCACCATCCACTTCGGCGAAGTTCTCGGGGGTGGTGTTGTTGCCTGGGTATGGGCGGTTGTAGAAGTTTGCGGGCTCGTTCATGTCAATCCACAGAGCATCGATGTCTGGGCCGTTGGTTCCGTCGAAGAATGCCAGGAACTGCTCACTCCAGTACTGCTGAGAGTCAGGGTGAAACCAATCCGGGAAGTGACTCGGGCCAGCCCAGACGACACCCTGATATTCAGAGCCATTGTTCTCCTTCATGAAGATGTCATATTTAAGACCTTCATCGAGCGCCGGGTTAGACTCCTTGTAATACACAGCGGGATCGACCATGACGATGTAATGCTGGTCCCTCGCATGGATTGTGTCCACAAGGTCTTTATACAGATCAGCCGGGAACCGTTCTGGGTCAATGGTGAAGATGCGACGACGGTCCATGTAGTCGATATCAGTCCAGATCGTCTCCAGAGGAATGTTGTTAGTTGAGTAGTTGGCCACAACAGCAGCAACCTCGTAGACGTCTTGATAGCCGTATTTGCATTGGTGGTAGCCAAGTCCCCAATAAGGAGTCATCAACGGGGTCTGGGTGATCTCAGCATACTGAATGGCCACGTCACGTGGGGAGGGTCCAGCAATGAAGTAGAAGTCAAGAACACCGCCGATAATGTTGTACTCAAGGTACTGGGTGGCGTTGTTGTCGATAAAGATATCCATACCATTGGAGTTGAGCAGGAACACTCCGTGAGTTCCAGTCTGCCTGTGGTCAAAGTAGATCGGATGAGCACCGTACAAGTTCTCGCCTTGAGGTGTTCCGTAAGCATCACGCGTGTAGATGGTCCGGGTGTAGTTGGTCGTGTTGAGCATGAAGGCATCGCTGTGCTCACCCAGACCGTACAGATGCGGGTTCTGCGGAAGGTGTGTCTTCAGGTAGACATATTGACTCTCGAACACCAGCTTGTTGCCAGTGGTATCGAAGAGCACTTCGCCGGTATCAGTCCGAGACACTGTGAACGAGAAGGGGTCGGCTTGGAAGTCGAACTTGAGCTTGCTGTCCTTCGGGGAACACCATTCGCCAAACCCTGGACGCGGGAAGACACTGTCTGGAACTTGGTAGACAGTGTTGTTGGTGTCCAAGATCTTGACGTGGAGCCGGTCGCTGGTCTGATACTCGACTTCTAGCTTCAAGTCTGGGAGATCAGTGCCAAAGACATTGCATGCCGGGCCTGCGAGAGTCAAGTCCGCATAAAAGCCAGACCGAGTCTGCCAGTGTTTTGTGGCCTTGTATCCCGGGCATCCAGAAAGATCCTTCACGTATAGGTCATCGCCGGGGCCATCGAGATCCTCTACCCCATCCTTGCTCTGGGCAAAGACGGAGCCACTCAGGGCTGCAGCCGAAGTGAGCAGCTTCTTAAGATGCATGGTGAATGAAGGCTGGGGAAGAGTAAAGAGATGACCTACTGCCGGCCTTATATAACTTCACTCGTCCCTTTGCCAAGATCCCGTCCTTGGCTTCCGGAAATGGGCAAATGACGCTACATCAGCTCTCCAGCTATTTCCCACGCTCTTGGATCCACCGCTAGACCCATCACGGTCCTTGGCGAGGGTTCCGGCCGCTACTCGGCCCCCGAGAATTTGCAGTATGGGCAGACATAGCTTCCACGCCTAGAAGAAAACCAACAAGCGACCCGAATTCCCGGGAGCTCAGTCGGCAAAAAACAGCGATGCTTGGTCTGGTTCTCCGGCAAATGCCCGAGAACCGTACCATCCTGCTAACTCCACTCCACAAAACCCGGCGACGATCGTTGCAGTCCTTGTCTAGCTTCCCCGGTAAATGTCCGGGCTGGGTCTTCCCCAGTTCTCTGGTTGGTCGGTGCTGCATGCGGAGGAAGCTATTAGTTTAATGCGTCAGACGGACCAATGGGCGCTGAATCTTCCCCGGACCTGCTCCACAGCTGGAGTGCGCTTTTTCTTCCCTCGACGGCCATTGCCGACGGCATTGTGGTTTGCCTTCTACATCGGGATAACTCAACGGTGATAATGTCGGGGTCATGGCAGAGCCTGGTACGGAGACACAGCGAGTAATGATGCAATTTGTCCGGTGGCTGTGCTATGTCGTCCATGGCTAACCCCCGAATGGCTTCACATTTACGAAGTTGGTAGCCGGGTGGGGCCCCGCAATTTACGGCCAAATCCCCACAGACAACCTGGATTTGCCGAGGGAGATGTCGGCTGGCTTGGCACTTGCCAGGAAATATCCAACAGGTCCTCTGGTGGTTATCGTTTGGTGGAATATGAGTTTTAGATCCCAGGAAAGGCGATCTACACCCAGCTAACGAACACCCCTCGCTAATTGCAGCCGTTTAATGAACCATAATCAGACCTCTATTGACTCGGGGTGTCGCTTTGATTTCTCTCTTCCTGAATGCCGACTCTGGACGGGGCTTTTATAATGTGGGTGTTAAATATATCGATTCTAGCAGTTGGTAGAACTATACTCCTGAACAACAGAACACCTAGATACTAGATGATTCCCTAACCATGTGTATGTTAGTGATGCTACGTAAGAGTCAAATTATATATTTGTAGCATATCGATGCATTGGTTAGAAAATAGCAGAGGCTACTAAGAATTATGTATGGCTGAGCTTTGTCATCGACACTCTCCTCTATGTCAAAGATAAGTGATAATAAGCTGTGGCATGTTATTAGACCAGGTTTATGTCCTGATACTGTGCAGATTGCTCTATATATTCCCCATGCATCATGCCATCAATATAGCATTCCCCTATCACCTCGTAGTGATCGCGTAGCGTTTCTTTTTCGCGTAGTATAAAAGGTACCCTGCCACTCCGGAAGACAGCAATCCTATCACCAACACGAGTCTTTGTAGGAACAATGCCAACTTTCCCCATTACCGTGCAGCAGGCAACGGCAGGTGAGAAGAGATCCGCAAATTCAGAGGCAATGGCGATGTATGCTTGGGTCACCCCGGGAGAACCTGCAATATTAGGCTCTGCATGGTGTGAATAATGTATCCTATCTTGACAAAAAGTCCGCTCCTCCTCAGGCACCATATCGGAGTCGCCAATGGGCAGTCTCCATTTGACAATGGCAGCCTCCGCTGGAGTAAGGCTTGGAAGACATTCGTCGACCATTGTAGAAATTTCTTGACAGTAGGCTGGAAATACACTTGTGTACGATGGACACACGCCTACCCGTGATACACTATCAACCAGGTGTCCTCGGAGGGATAGGACCTTTTCAAGGCCTAACTGGCCGGACACCAGGAACCTGGTGGCTGCAGTAAATCTATGGGGTTTGGTTTTGCATTTCCATTTCGATAGAGTCCTCGGGTAGGGTGCTGATGTCCAATCTGGGACCCAGGATGAAATCTGGGATCTGAGGAGCGCCCACTTCTGTAGAGTAGTTCCATCACATGGCCATTCTTCACGAATGTGCAGGCGTATCGCCATATAATATCTTCTAGAGGAGCTTTGTAATCTGGACCGAGCTCTTCACAGTTGTCGCTGGCTAAATTCAGCAGCGCAAACAATTTATCTCGCCTTCGGGTCGCCTCGGTCAACTGGAAGTGCTCAAATAATGATAGTAGTGCATATCTTGCTTCAAACTCTCCATTCTCCCGGCATTCATTCCGGAATTTGGCGAGTCGCAGGACAGAGCCTGCGGAACTCCCTTGAGAAAGCACTAGGCCTGAGCTACATTGCATCGCATAGTCAAAGCATAGCCTGACTATATCACAGAACTGGCCCCATGGAACCGACTCTTTGCCGCACAAGACCATGATATCTCTCGCTAGAACAATTTCTTGGACGATCCAAATCCGCCGGAACCATTTGCGTTCAAGCAACTTGCCTAGGTTATTCCAGAATATCCTCCCGAGGGGCGGGATGTCTTTGTATCTGTTCGCAGACAACATAGTGGGCTCCAGCCTCTGCTTTGCAATCTGCTTTAGGGTCTCTATAACTTCGGAACTCCCATCTTCCTCTTCACCGATCCATGCGTAGACACTTGTGGCCAACCTAAAAATATCTGGCATCATGGATATTTGGGCTGCCTTCTCAATATCATCCTTCTGGTTGATGCAGATCGCGTCTACCCAGAGCCAAATTGCCTCTTTATGTTTACGCATTCGCATCAGTGCCACATATAATGATGTTGTGATGGGAATATTCCCTTCCGTGGTGTGCAGCGTGAAGGGCTGAAGCGCACTTCCCCAGGTATAAGAAATAGCGTCATATTTCACCCGGTCTGTTATAGCTGAGATCATCAAATCCCCTCTCAGGTCTTCGATACTTTTTCCTGGCAGAAGATGAAGAAGCCTTATCTGTCTTGCGGGTTTCTTCAATGGTTTCCAGACGTACACATTGGAATTAGCCGTGGAGCGCTGACCTGATATGGCCAGCGCAGTATATAAAGATATCTGGGACACGAAGCTATCAGGCTGCGGTGGATTCCTGTTTTGGAAGTCAATGAGATCTATCCCAGGACGTGCGTCCCTGTGTATATTCGCGACTAGGTTTGATGGGGTCTTTATCAGGAGCTCTTCCTCTTCAATCATATTCCATGGATCCACGAACATGCGGACCATAGGATCCTCATAGATATTTGAGACTCGTATGAGAATATAGATGCGGTCTTGGTGCTGGGATGAGCCTTGTACTCGCCATTTACGTGCCTGTGTCCGTGCCTGTTAGCATGCATGTCTATCTAATTGGATAAAGATTTCCAGTGCAAGAGCCGTGGATAACAACTTTCCGTCAGCCACAAAGGAGTTTAGCAAGAAAGAAAATCTGGAAAAGAAAGAAGGGGGTTAAATGTTGTAGGGGGATGCCATCAACTACCTACCATGTCGAAGTTAAGCATGCTCCAGGTAAAGGATGCAGATATATCATCTACCGTGGTCTGGACATCGATATGATAATCCGGGGGGAAGAATTTCCAATTTTCTGCCTGTTTAACCAACTTTGTTATCAAAAAGTCAGTCATTGCTTGACCCGATCTGGCATCTATGTAAAAGCTTGACAAAGGAGAATTATTAGGCGCCGTGAAAGGGGCGTAGCCACGGCGACTTCGTAGGGGACTTGTCCAATGTTCTTCTGGATTATATGCGCTGCCAAGCACATGGTGGAGAAACTCAGAGACCTAACATATCCAGAAGAGATTAGTGGGCATTAACAGCAATATGCGATGAGATAAACGTACAAACACTTCTCCGAGAAACGCCGGCTCATGATCGATTAAGGTAGTAGCATTACGTGCTATGAATATAGTTTGCACCCCAATGTCAAGCACCTGCAGACGCGCAGGCAGCGTTGTCCGGCCTTTGATATTTCTTCCGTCGAAATCAACTTCGGGTAATTCGTCCATGGTGGGACAAAATATTATGTGAGGCGTTGTTGGAGACTTTGGTGCTCTATGTTGGTAATGTGAGTCTGTAACCTGTGCGATACTCCTAATATCCTGGTGGTCCAGTTCCCAACTGCCGATAACAGACATCTGGTCCTCTGCGATTTCTACAGAGGACACGTTACTGCAGCGGCCATATGTCTCTGAAACTGGGCTCCGACGTTCAGACGATGACTCACTTGCACTAGTACTCTGGGCTGTTGACCGTTCTCTCCAGGGAGCGTCATGCATTGATGGCGGATCAAGCGGGCTACTATCGCCGGAATGGGGCGGCGACCTGGCTGAAATCTGCTGCCACTGTTCTATGAAACCCGCCTTATAGCTCATGCTTACTCGTGTCTCCCTTCTGCTCATAGAGGGCCGAGAGGGCTCCGTTCGGGACAATGTTACCGCGTCGTCGGATGTTTTCCCAACCAATGGCATATGATTACGGGTGACAATTGATTGAGTCACATCTGTGATCTTCTCTTCTCTTGTTGATGAGCTACTCCTGTTACCTGACTGGTCCACATGAATGTAGGGATTGGAACCTAGCACTCACTTAGTGAACACCGGACCCTAAATTACCGAGCTTTGATCAGGCTATCACTCACAGTGTGTGGCTCGTAAAATCCCCCCTCGATCTAGAGCATTGTCCAATAGCTCTACGTTATTCAATAGCAATGCCGCCCATAATAAACTTGTGTGTTTTAGAGGAACTCCGCACAATTGAGACAATTGTTCAGAGAGCTCGAAATGCAGACTGCGTGCATCAGCATCTCTATGGCGTATGTAGAGTTGTGCGCGATTCTTCTCTTTCACAATCAAAGCCAATCTTCTATCCGCATAGTGTTCGATAGTTTTCTGGGACGGGGAACGAATGGTCCATTCGACATGCACTTCATCAACGCTCCGTACTTCTATATCCCGAAGAAGTCTGGATGTCTCGGGCGGCTGAGACCCGTAATTCCGAGCCAAGCTGCATCAGAATGAGAGAGGAGCGACATATGAGCAAGTCTCGATGCAGCCTACCGAGAAATGAATTCAGCTCTGGACATGAGCAGGCCTTTGTAGTCCTCACGCACTGTGAAGGCCAGACCAGGTCGGGGCTTGCAAATAGCCGCCGTAGATAGTAATCGATCGTTGATATGCAATGCATCGAAGAATCTCACCATGCGTGCTGTATCCTCCGCATTAAACGCGAGCATGTTCAGACGTCCATGAAAAGTCTCAAAACGGTGGGGCTGATCTTCAATAAACCAATCATCATGCTGTTCGCAGGTTTGAAGCCTCAGTCGGGCTTTGCCTCTCCTGGTCGGAAAGATGTGGAAGGTGCGGAGGACCTTGACTGCTTCCCACTTACGCCAGGAGTCTCCTGGGGATAGAAGGCGGTCTATACACTGGAAAATGGAACTGATACGGTGCAGCGAGCAAGACGAAGATATTTGCTTGGCCTCACTGATAAGTGCGGCCAAAGCGTCGTCGCCCATGACCCATCGGAAGGTGTCCAGAACACGAAATTGGACTGTAGGCCAACTAAAATGTTAGGGAAGAAATGGATTAAAATGCCGGCTCTCCGCATGTCACAGCCCCGAGGGCTGAAGACTCCGCTGGTTGATTTAATTTAGTCAGCTGCATTGAATATCGGACATGTTGTTTTATTTTTGCTTTTTTTCGCCCCCTCTTTCTGGAACCGAGTATCAGCCTCATCTCCTCATAACCAAATCTCCGAGCGCTTAGATTTATATCTCTTGAGCCGGGGAATGTAATTATGCTAGTCCCGCTTCAAAAGGCTTAAGTCCCTATTAATAAGCCCATGGTGGTGTTGGTCAGATACATCTAACCGCTGTCCGGATGTCTTAAAGTTCTTTCCAAGTCCACCATAGTCTATTGAGATACAAAACAGTCAGATTCTCATATTTTGCTTTCCTTTTATTCCCTTGCATTTCTGCTTTCTCCCTTCATGGAAGCCAGTGTTACCTCCCAAACACTGGTGAATGTTTGGCTACCTTCAATCCGTATTGCCCATCGCATCATAGTCGGTGGGGATAGCAGCAGCTTTAGGGCTAAGGCAACACGTGCTGCAAAACAATTGGTCAATGATGGGCTTAAATGCATGATCCCCTCATTTTCACGCTGGCTGCAGCTTGAGATTGATCCAACCTCCTGATTGGGTAAATGAACCGGAGGGAGGTGAATGGAGAAAAGTATTGTATAGGGTAGGGAAGAACAAGAAAAAGGACCGCGCCATACTGTGATTTTCGGCGTCAGGACCCAGTCTCTCGCGGCTGCGGTACTGCTGTACAATTCTATGAAAGGAGTATTGGGTGGGCACTTGTTTCAAACCAAAACTTGAAGTATTTATTATCGATATTCTTGAGCAGAGATAGAGATATATAACCATAAATTAATAAGTATGTAGTTATATTGTATAGTCTTTTGAAAGATTGCTAGATTCAAGCCTTTCGTATATAAAATGTTAAACTATCTTAGTTGATAAACTAGGCAGAATTAACCTGACCTGAGGCATACTATAGTTCACTATATATTATGTATTTGTATTTAACGTGCTAACGACGCGAAGTGACGCGCTCACCATCTTTAGTATGATAAATGAACACTTCACAATCGTCAGACAAGCCTCAAAGAAGCTCCAACTCAACTCCTAGTGGATAGCCTCGCCCTCAGCATCCCCTACTTCCCCAAGGTTACCTCGAGGAGTGGATATGTCCAGTACCCCAGGACCAAACCTCTTTAAAACATCTCAGACACCATCAATTAGAAAAAAGGATGAGGATTGACTCCAGCACTAATACTCTGCAATACATCCCAGTGTTCCACAATCTTCAACCCGTCGAAACGATACATATCCATGACTGCCGTATCATTCTGTCCTGGCGTAACAGCTTTGATATGAACAAGTCCATAGTCACCACCCACGAAGACCTGGTGTATTTCAAAGACCATACCCTCCGTCGAGAATAACGGGGTCAAAGCTTCAATAGCAGCTTGTCTGCCATCCAGGATGTTTGGGTTATGTTGGATGTAGTTTTCAACCACGTATTTGTTGAATGCTTCTGCGACTTTCTTTTCGTTGTAGAATATGTGGGAAAAGTCCTCAAGGATGGCTTGTCGCTTTCTTTGCGATGTGTATTGGCTGTCTTCGGTTGTGGCAGGTGAATGGCGTTCTTGTATATAGGCGGCACATGTAAGGCCGAGAAGCGTGCTGGCGAGCAAGGAGAAGCGGAGCAGAGACATATTGCCGATGATTATGAATATTCTCAATTATGACGTGCAGATGAGGGAGGCTGTCCAATGGGTCACTCCAACTATATGTAAGCATTCTTTTACTGCTCAGCTCCCCCACATGCCGATGTAGATCGTCAGAATTCGGAACGGGTCGAGGCCACCTCCCGAATGCAACGGCATCCTAGTCGAAATATGCACATTAAATAGACGGCGAGAAGAAGAATACATGAGAGTTCATAATTATGCAGCATGATTTGCGCGGATCGGTGTACAGCGGTCACTAGAGGAGGACGTGGCTCAACAATTGGGAGCCATCCTCGCAGGTACATCGATCTGACTCAGCTGCTGTGAACTTGTATAGGACGTGGCATACTCCTATCTGGCGCGTGCGCATCTGGATAACAAGCGCTGCATGGTGTTTTTGAAGTCCCTTCCAAAGCTCCAGGATTCTTGTCCGGTTCCCCAAATATTTTGTGCGTCGATGTGCGGCTATGGGCATTGCATCTGCGATCCTGATTTTGTTGCATCTTTGAGAAAGACCTTGATGTCTCGCCAATAGATTCTACTTGATGCTTCTGCATTTAGGACTTTCTCTGTGATCATGATCGGGTTACCTCTTTGTCTGGGAAGCGCCTTTATGAAGTCTAGCCCCTTGTATTTACTTGATGCTGCTGCACGGAGGACGTTCTTTGTGAATATGATTTCGTGGCCTTTTTGTTCGAGAAGCACCTCCATGATGTCTAGCCCATTGTATTTATTTGATGCTGCTGCACAGAGGACTTTCTCTGTGATTATGATTTCGTTGCCCCGTTCTTGGAGAAGAAGTTTCATGAGTTGCACTCCAAAAGAGGTGTTTGATACTGCTGCGCAGAGGACTCCATCTGTGATTTGTATCTCCTTGCCTCGTTGCTGGAGAAGAAGCTTTATGAATTGCAACCCGAAAGGTTCCCCTGATACGTAAGTTGATTTAAGCATATTCTCTGTCGTCTGGGCCTGATACTGTTGTTCCTGAACAAGAGTCATTGTAGCTTCCTCAACATACTTAGCAGAGCCTAGCAAGGCGATGAGCACAGGATCCGTGATCTTGAACTCATTGCATCGTTGGTGAAGAAGGAAATTCACGGTAGCTGGCCAACAGCCGGCGTTGTTAATTATTGTGACCAGTAAGTCCGCCATGATCTCGATGTTGTAACCCCTACGCTGGAGAACGTGCTCTAAGTTCTTCAAACGGTCCCAAACCCTTATTGTACCAATGTCCACTCCGTTATCCCTTCCAGCTCTTGCAAGACCCGTGCTCATGGCTATTCTGGTTGCATGTGCAGCAGCTGTAATGTGCGCCTCTGAAATCCCAAAGCAGCGTCTTTCGAGAACCTTTTCCAAGTCTTCTAGGTCTGGTGAGCCCATATAGTCTTGCAAGAATAGGGCGTTGAGTGACTCCAGTTTCTTTATCAAATCCTGCAATGTGTTAAGCACTGCTCGCTTTGACTGATAGATGTGTTCATCGAAGAGAAAGCAAACAACATCGTGGATGACATCATGTTCACTTTTCTCATAGTCGGGTCTCAGCCTACTCGTGTCCTGCGCATCCGAGGATAGTCCAAGCAAGGCAAACACCATGTCACAGGGAAGGCGCGCTTCGCTCGCCCTGAACTTTTGTAGGAGGGTATAGAGGTCCCGGTTCATGTTCCACCATGTGCCAGCTCTTGATGGTCCAGGCATTATATCCAAGACCGCTTGGGATTGAGCATTCGGGATAACGTCTATTAACAAGGGACCGAGGGGAAAGATGTGAGCAGAGACAGACTTTTGTCCACAGCACACCAAGCCAGCTCTTGCATTAGCAACCTCCTGCAAGATCCAAACCCTTCTGAACCAAGGTCTGTTCAGAAGCTCCTCCAGACCCCGGCGCTGTCGCACCCGGAGATCTGGATATTTGTTCCCTAGATTAAGCTGTAAAGTTGACCAGAGGTCCACCCAGCGTGGGTCCGACAGTTCCCACGTTCTGCATGCATGCTTAGTACTTTCCTTCTGGAGCTGGTGTAGCGAATCCAGAACCACGTTGGTCTCGTATGTTGGCTGACCCAGCCAAAAGAGGACTCTTTCTGCCTGCTTGTATATGCCTCCCATGTGTCGAACCTGATGTCCACGCTCTTTATGGTTGGCTTGGTCGATGCAAATACCATCCACCCATAGGATGCGATCCTCATCTTGAAGGCGAAGGTGCTGGAGCGCGAGGTATAAGTTTAGCGTAACCCCAAGAATCTTTCCGTTCATTTGTACGCTCTCCACAATTTCGGTAGAGCCCCACGTATAGGAAAGAGCTTCATATGAAATAGCGCTCTGCTCTGGGTATAGCCATGCCTGGAAGAGTTCGCAGTGGATATCAGGCCCGTCCCCGTGGCAGAGACGGACGAGGCGAAAGGCTGGCCCATCCAGGTCGAGAGGTTCGTATTTGAACGAGTCCATTTTCTGATTGCGATGCGCATGGAGACACAATATATCTAATCGTATGGTTGGGAATATATCTAGTCGTATGGTTGGGGGCGTCGTCCAGATGGAGAGAGAAATGTAGTGATGAAGGAGATAACGATACGGTGTGGGTATGTGACAGATCTGCAGAGGTACGGTGGCTGTGTAATCTCAGCCTTGTCTTGTGTTTCCTATCACGGTATAGCCCAACAGCACTAATGCACAGTTTCGTAAGTGTGTAATGTGGCTATGTTGGATGGTGTCTATGTGCTCTATTGGATATAGACTCATGTTCAACGTTGATATACCTCCTCTTTTCAGACGGCCAAACAGAGACCGCGTTGGACTCTGGAATAAAACCCTGTAAATCTACCTTTCTCTTGGGTAGCCTGTAGTATGGTACGCCTACTATACTGAGAGCCAGTCCAGGATGGGTTACTTATAGTAGACTTTATAGGCCTTATCCGAGCGAACTTGCTATTCAATAAGAAGTAGTCGGACATTCAGATATGTACAGAGATGTAGGGAGCAGCTTATGATAGTGATTGGCTATCTTGTATCTGTACTTATCCATTCACCTAATATACTCTGTCAAGGTTGAGAAGTGCTTAGTCGATCGCTATCAGGACAATGGTGAAGTATGGAAGTAGTGAATATATCGTGAATGGCATTTGTCAGACAACAACAAACAAAGCAGATCGACCGAGAACACAAATTTCTCTCCACACCTTCTGTCCTCCCATCCTCCTCTAGGATCATCCCCAGTTACCACACGCTTCAAAATGGACAACCCACCGTCATCTGAAGGGATCTGTGCCCACTGTCAGACCCCAGCTACCAAAAGATGCAGCGGATGCCGTGGAGCTCCAGAGTACGACAAGGTCGCCCCTGAGCCCACATTCTACTGCAGCTCAGCCTGTCAGACACAGCACTGAGGTGAACACATGGTCAGATGCAAGCGGGTACAGGCTCGTAAATCGCTTTCAAGGGCTGCCACATTCCTTCAAGCAATACTGTATCAAATCCGTCTGCACGCTCATATATTCCAATTCGCGAATGCCCATATCGACGGATCTAAAGTGACTTTGAGCGACATTCAAAACGATAAATCAAAGGCATTTCAGCCTCTGAAGGCCGTATGGATGAACAT
Organism: Aspergillus novoparasiticus; assembly: GCA_009176405.1. NCBI lineage: Eukaryota > Fungi > Ascomycota > Eurotiomycetes > Eurotiales > Aspergillaceae > Aspergillus > Aspergillus novoparasiticus. Next base: position 147,304 of record ML733413.1, read on the forward strand.
ACAGAGTGGCGACTACCAATGTGTGTTCGATGGAATTGTCATGATGAACGCTTGTACAGAAGCTGTAATGTTCCTTTATGGATTCGTCCGACCCATCTTATCAGGTAAAGGAGCCCCCAAGGCCCTGTTTGATTATTCAGATCTCTTCTGACTGTACAGGCCTTTGGTCTAGGATCGAGGAGCTTACAGTTAGTGTTCATAACACGATGCTCTCGGTCGAGAGATCTGATGGCTTTCCACTTATTGAGACTGGAAGCCACATCATCTACCGTGTCGTGCTGAAGAGTGGCGAGATATGGTAATGGACCCTTCTGGAGCGCAGTATGGATTCTCAGAGTGTATCTATACATGGAGCGATTTCGAAAAGTACAGGCTAGGAAAAATTCATAGTGAGAACTGTCTCGGGTACCACCGTGTAGAGATGAGTCGGTTCAACGGGGATGGCTTGGATGTTAAGGACATGGAACTGTTGGACCTTATCTCGGCCCTCGACGAGAAGATTCCTATACTTGCGAACGCTTATGGTGGCAAGTTGAAACTGATTCTGCAGGGATCAGATGCCACGTTTCAGAAAGCGAAGAATGAGCTGCTCGATTAGTTGAGCATCTGTGTCAATCATTGTTTGGACGAAATTTACGCTCCCGAACGCATGGCTAAGAGATCCCGCATGGGAAGGAAGACATCAATCCCTGATGCTTGAAGATAGATACTTTGCTCGTGAGTGCAAGTAAACTCCCTATGCGACCTCCTTGTGATTAGCTTTTGTGCCGGTATGGAACGCTGGCAATTCGCTAACCCAACCATGTCTCCTGATAGTGATGCCACTCTCGACTAGCCAGAATGATGCGAATGAAGAGCTTTTATCTATTTCGGTTGGGATCTCTCACTGCGATACGTTCCGAAGCCAGAGACTGGGATGTCATTGAAGACCAGATCAGCTGGACCGGCTTTTTGAATGGACGAATTTGTTTATGCTCAGAAGATACTACTACAATTTAACTTAGTTTTCTAACTTTTTTCTTTCCTGTTTCTTGTTTGTAATGGCATATGGTTTGGTTTAGCTATGGTACTCGTAGATCGAATACAAAGCAGCTAGATAATAGACCCTAAGATCCTCCACGTAGCTTGAGGCTTATCACGAAATAGGTAGAGGGCTGCTGCCAGATGTCCAGACATCTTTCCCAACTAGATGGGGGTAGTACCTTTCGAGTATCAATTCCCTGCGAGCCCTGTACAGCCGGAATTTATGTTACAGTCCAACCTGCGCGAGTACTTTGAGTCATGAAACGTTTCAGTATTAATTTAATCTATATATTCCACATCACTAGATGTGTGGATGCATGTTATGGTGTATATTGAGGTGGGCTCGGGCCTGAGCTCTCGCGGTGGCCCTTCCTCTCAGGCACGTCACCTTCATCATCAGAGCTTCCCGTGGTAACCCTCGAGGCCAACGAAGCAGCAATACTCGACCGGGTTTCCGAATGTCGAGAACAATGTCTTTTCTCATCGCTTGCAGCAGCACATTCCCTACCCCTTACGGAAGACGGCCCAGCCTCTAGTTCAGCTATCCCGCACCCCGGCAGTTCATAAATAGCACAAGAAGAGTCTGAAGGTAATTCAGGCTGGCGCTCCCGACTAGCATCAAGCTCTCCTGGTCTGCTACAAGACGCAGAATCCGAATTACTTAGAGTATCCGATAGCTGGACACCTTTCTCGGAGTGCACAGCCCGACGCTTCCTTATGAATATGTATGCGCCTGCAATAACCAGAATAGCCCCAGTGCCTGTGCCGACTCCGATTCCTGCTTTTGCTGCTGTTGATAATCCTGACTTCTCGTTGAGTAGATCTCCGAATGCTTTGTTCAAGTAGGAGTCGATGGTGACAATGTCTGTATCGGACGTGACTATGTTGGTGCCGAATTTGGCTTGATAAAGTGAGAATTGTCCCCTTTCGTAATCGACGGCTAGGTAGGCTTCTTGGAAGAAAACTCGGCCGATACGTTGTTCATCATTTGTATTAGCTCGTTTGACTGGGAGGTAGGGAAGTGGGGTGTCGGAGTGATTGGAAGGTAGATTTGGATATGGATAGGTGAGGGAGTGGTCGAAGGCCTGGAATGGGATAGTTATATTGACGATTTGAGAAGAGTCGGGGAGGTCCGAGATTGCAAGTGTGATTGATATGTTCATGGCGAGGAGTCGTTCACGGAGTGATGTATCATTGCCGTAGGTGTAAAAGCCTAAGCTATCGTCGTAGGTGAGGTTGAAGGCGTCACCAAAGGTATCAAAGGCGTCATTGGGCAGCCAGAGATAGCTCGTTGAGGAGTCGAGTGTGAAATATGTATTACCCCCCGGATTCAACAGGATTATATGATCGCCTATATGAATGTCATCGGTGGCCTCGGTTCCAGAAGAAATCGATATGGTATTAAGTGAGACAACAGGGGCGGCGTTTCTGCTGAGATGGAATTTCGCGCTGTTGTTGTAGAAGCGAGCCCGATCCACACCCCCAATGGTAAGAGATGCCGGTGCACCTTTCAGCCCTGTGTACGAACATCAGCGGTGGCCTCATGAGAATCGTGAAATAGGTGGCGTACGGTAGTAAGCGCCAGCAGTGTAGCCATAGCTACCACTGGGAGCGAAGCTGTCGTTTACATATGCGGTTTCCATGACATTTAGGCCAAAGTAGTCGTTATGGCCACTTTGGCTTATGCCCAGTCCAAGCAATCCAACCCATGTGTCTGTATTATTTATGATCCCGATCGTCTGTTCAGTGACTGGTCTATAATCCACGTATATTGTATCATTCCCAGAGTATGCTTCGATTGAGGAATCCCTTGAACTGGGACGTTTCCATGTAGTCGACTCGCTGGGGTCAAAAAGGCCGCCGCGCTTTTTGGAACAGTCTGCTACTGAGGCTAGCTTTTCTTGTCAGTTATAACCCGTAATCCTTGGACATGAAGATGAATCTGCCTGCGGTGAAGGACATACAGTTCTCGCAGCCACTTCGTCCAACGACCCATGTCTTTGTGTCCACGGTACTTGGGAACAAAGAGACTGTTTTCAATGTTGACCCGACCCAGATGTTCACACTATTATTTGTGAGTTGTGGTGGGGATTAGAATGTTAGAAGTAGGCTAACGTACGCACTCCAAGTTCCATCATTGCCGTACCTGAGCCAGTAATTAGTGAAATGGCACGTGAAAGGATTCATTTACTTCCAGAGGAAAACGTACCAATCGACATCCACTTCCACAGAGGCAGGATGTGACTCTGGTTCGGTCTTGGCAAGACAGAAGGGCAGTCCGACCAGAAGAGCTATGCCCAAGAAGCTCTTCATGACTCATTGGCGTCAGGACATTGAAAACATAAAACTCCGAGATTTGCTTAGTCGAAAATCAGGTATTATCCGGAGAGACAGAGCCCACACATAAGTAAACAAGATAATGGGGGTTCTGGCCCTCAAAGGGGTTCTGAGTATGGGGGTGGAGATGAAACCATGGTACAGAGTGAAGCGCCAAGCACTATAGAACTGAAATTTTCCAACGTCGGCCATATTAGGAAGGTCGAATACTGGGATGATTGACCTTGTTCTCGAATCCAATGCCAAATCTGGGAGGGTTACATTGGCAAAAGCCGAACATTCGGAGTCACCGATGCGGGCCGATCACTTTAGTTGAGCCTTCGTTTGCCTCGAGTCATATCCATCACTTATGAAGTTGTACTCTAGGATTACAATGGCTACATTTCTTTAGAATTATATTCTCTTGGTATTAAGCTTTCCAGAGTAATGGTTGTAATCATTAATGCCAAAGCCTTGCCAGCATCTTTGAACCTCTCGAACGCCAAGGCTGGCCAGGCTGCAGCTTTTTCCAAACATGATGGAGTATTATTGCCCTGCCACATGGTCGTCTTCAGGTTGTGACCCACTTGGAGTCCTAGTCAACGAATGAAATCCCTGGGAGCCAGTGCTGGAGAGTCGTTGCCCTGTCCATTAGATCCACCACTAACCCTACTGTGGCCCACGCTCAGCTCGCCACAAACGTCTCATGCCATACGTTATCTCCCCTTTGGTGCCGGTTTGCCAAGTGCTGCATTGTGCCGAGTACCCCTAGCCCGCTCACTAAAGCTCTCGAGGCGAGTTCATTCAGTTACCGACTGTCAACGAATTATGGCCTGCGCTATTATATGTTGAAGCAGTGCTGTAGAACTGGCTCATTATATGCCAACTTCAAGTCGTATGCGTTTGACAGCCATAAGTGCCTTCACATAGTCTTATATGATAGACATATTCAAATTCACCGCAACTTTTCTTCCCGAACAATATTGCATAGGATATTTCGCCAGCGAAGAAGGATTACAGAGGGCGGAGTAGTCGATTATACGCACCAGGAGCATGGAGGTTCCTCAACACTCAACGTTAAACAGAGCAGTTCTGTGGCCGGCAAACCAAGCAATAGTGGGTCATTTAAGCCATCTAGATCTCATGTTACTACGATCTATACTGCAGATCCCTTGGCGTCATCCGATAAGGGCAGCGGCACCTAATCCAGGCCGACAGACGGTAGCTTGGGGCACACCATACGATGTAGAGAAGCTCCCCGTGGAATTTAAGAGATACTCGGTAGTTCTGTGTATGTACCCCACTCTGGTTCCATTACGGGGTACAGCTTTTGGGCCTTGGACCTGCATGCCGCAAGCTAACCTTAACACAATTTTATATCTATCTGGAGCTAGGTCAAACAAATATACATAGAATACCAACCTAGACTTCCATTCTCTAGAATGTGCGCATGCATTTGAAGGCTTATAGGCCACATGGACAATATTCGAGACGTATTCTTATTATCACTATAATCCCTTAATATACGATTAAGCCCTGATGCCGATATCTGCAACAATTCACGAACGACATAGTAACTATTTAATCGCTTTAGTTGACCATATTGAAACCCCTACTACCTTTTCACTCCTGTTCTGATGGTAATCGGACTTAGAGTCCAAAAGTAATCCACCAGGAATAGTAATATGATTAACATCATGAGCAACACGATCTCTTGGGTTGTAATGCCAACTTCGGTGAATGAACATTGAATATAATTTGGAATAGTATTCATCTTTGTTACTACAATTCCTAATATGTGCGCAACAGGGCTTTTTTTTTTTTTTTTTTTTTTTTTTCCTTCTTCTTTCCCATTTGGTATCGGCTAACAGTGCGCAGCCACCGCTCTGGTTTTCAGCCCTAATGCAATTCTACCAGGGAGCCCGAGAGAGAAGGCATAGTGTCCATCGCCCTTGGATCTTTCGTGGATGCCTCGCCTTTGAAGCTAATACTTGATAGACACCGCAGAAGCGGCTAATTTGGTCATATCGCTGATCAACTGCATTCACCTCATGAAAGGTAGGGCTCGAACGTGTCAGCTGGTCAATGTCAATCCTCCCCTTTCCTGGTTATAAGCTCATATCCAGAAGCTTTGTGTCGAAGGTGCACACTTCAGAAATGATATCTACTTGCTTACAACAAGGTATACTAGATTTCGTAAAGAGCATATCGCCATACTCGAGCGCCTTCCAAGATAGTTGCAGGTGTTGGTCGACGGGAGGGCTACTCTCGGGAAATTAAATTCGCCTGATACAAACAGGTTTCAGGTTTGACGACGGATGGGGTTGCAGTTAAATGTCTCGTCGATCACTGCGACGGATTGTCCCAGTCCCAGAAATGATTCCCTGTCGTCAATAGGAGGTAATCTCCCGTTCCTTCTATGAACAGGACCAAGTACATAGGCCAATATAGCAGCAGTTTGTATGCCTCTTGATGGGTGTGAGAGATTTCCTTTCGCATTTTCATCATCCTCCCAGGCACGGTCTAAGGAAAGCATATAGAAGCCGGACCCATTGGTATAGCACGAATTAATGTTTCCAATAGAGTGCTAGAGTGACATGGCTGGGGATTATATATATTCCTGTCTATATAAGCTTCTGAAACTAGAAAAATAGTACATACGACCATAGGGTGTGGAGAACAGGGCTTCCCGTCCGCTCAGCCGTACTTAAGCCACACGCCGGGAGGTTAGTAGTTGGGTGGGTGACCACCAGCGAATCCCTCCTGTTGTATGTTTTTGTACAATTTTTGATAACTGTTCGTCTCCATATCCTGCTGGACTTGTTCCTCTTAACGTAACCGGCAAGCGGCTCAATGAGGCAACTGGGGTGGGTCAACGCGCGAGATTTCTATGCGTCCGGCTTTTATGGAAGTGATTTTACTACTCACTACAACACCAAGAATCGTTTAAACCTCATGAACTTGGTTTGTACAAGTGAGAAGCATGTGATAAGGCATATATGACTCATAAACTAAAGACATCTGCAGTATTTGTGAAGCTGCACCTGTTTTCGTATTTTTCAAGGCAAGCAAGAATTTATATAAACTACCGGGGCAGCGACACACCACATTGGTCACGAGACGCTCTCGAATCGCCGGAAAAGACAACATCTTTATGAGGAATATTTGCGAATGCCCCTCGTGACTGAGCTTTGCAATTGAAATTATCGTATTGGTGAACTCTGTTGCTCGTATTTGTTGTCGATCATTGGGCTAGCGGTTTGGCAGGCAGCAGTAAATATAGTCGCATTCCCACTTGACTAAACTAACCATAGAACACTATTAACACCTCATCCCCATCATATGATACTCAGCCTTGCGCTGTGATCACAGAGTCCTTACAAAAGGCTCTTCTGTGCTACGAAATCTTATCCATGACACACAAGGTGTAGGCAGAGAGACGCGATGCCATGGAGTTAACCGTTGGACAAGTCTCTGGTATAATCAATTTTGGCGTTGCTATTGGTAAATACTCACTTGGCAACTTGCAAGACGAAGAATTAACTCATTTATGGAGTCGGTATTACCCTCCCACTAGGTATCGCCTACATCCTGAGCTGGCAGCTCCCCGAGGAGAATAATGCCATTACCTGGTAGGGATTCTTTCTAGGGACTCTCGAAACCGCCCCTCGGTGCTATGCTGAGAAGAAAGAAACAAAATAGGTCTGTAGGCACACGCGTCCTCCAAGCAACTACATGGCCATCCCTCATAGGAGCAGACAGTACTGCGTCGAAGCGAGTCAGTTGGCTTGTGTTCTGCCTTGGGTGGGCGATCACCGTTGGCCATGTGCTCGTCAGTATTGCCGGTATCATTACCCCCCTTGGACTTCACGATCGAATCAAGCCGGCCGCGTCTACCTCGGTGCCCTTTGTCTATGTGCCAGATCGGTCGCCGTACGGCCTAGGAACTCCACCTCGCCCCGACGCACCATTTTCACGAAGTTGTGGAGGATCGGGCTGGGTTGTTTGTCCTGGATCCAACGGGACCGATGCGTACTTCCTCGTCAACAAGACGATCCATGATATCATCCCCAATAATGGCACCTATTCCGCCCGACTTCCCTACAACCTGACACAGATCTTCTCAAGCGCTACCTCGGGGACGAACAATACCGTATCCGGGCCCTTTGACATCCAATACCGACAGGTATTCCCGAGGTCCATGACGCAAGTGGATAATGGCGAGCCATATATAGTTGGGTCATACCGGGTGATGGATAGCCTTATCCTACACGATAAGATTGAAGCGATCGAGGGACTCATCGTCGACAGCACCAGGGGCGGACTGGGATATCGCAACCACACAGTGCCGGCGAATCTTCCGACGGGGGGACGCTGGACGGAGGATATCACCTGGCTGCAGCCACTGATAGAATGTGTGAACACCAATCTCAGCATACGATTTACTCTCAACTACACAGACTATATGGGCAACAGAGTGGAATCGCACAACGTACGCCTCAAAGACAACGGCGGGTTCTTCAATCTTCCGCTTAAGGGTCCAAGGTACAATATAACCGATATACAGGCAAACCCTGACTTGCATACTCGAGCAACACAGCTCGCGTTTTTCCATAACAACATGTTAATGTGGGGATTGGGACTTGCTAGTTCCAATATTAGCGCTCCGCGCAATGTTACGTCGAGGACGGAATACCCTCTGGTCCTAAACGAGAGCATATCTGGTGACCAACACAATGCCTACAGGCCGGACTCGATCCAGATCCCTGGGAGCGACGGCCTATTCATAAATTCGGACCTTAATACCACGAATGACTTGTGGAGCTTCCAAGACACGACTCTGATGTGTCGCGGATTGCTTTCTCAGTACACCTTGGACCCTCTTGATAATGCCACGGTGGGCATTGACTGTGGACTGCTCCAGGCCGCGCCGCGACGGTTAGATGGTGCGGATCCTCGTGTCTATGACGCAGGCTCGGAGTGGGAGCAGGATATGTATATGTGCGCGAGTGCTGTCGAGGCATCGATCAAAACCGTGGAGTTTACTCTTAATGGAACCTCCACGCTGGAGGATCTTACTGTGTCCAGCGTGAAAGATAAGGTCTACAAATCGCAGGATTCGCAGCCTTTGTGGGCGATTGAGATCACCGGACAGCCAAACACGGTGACTGCTCCTCTGTGGGGTCTCATCAGCCACGAATACGCAGCTGCGGAGAACCTCATTACCATAAAATCGGAGAAGCTCCTCCTTCCACCGTCGTACCCATACAGCGCCTCCGTTGTCAACGCAAGGGACAGTTTGGCGGCCAGCTATGCTCCCATGGCGGCCCAGCATGTAGCCCTCGGCGAGAGCTTTTTGGGGCAAATTACCTCGAGGTGGACTCTGGATGTGCCCATCACAGACTACACAGGGAAGTCCAACTTTGCGCTGTCGCGACGCTGGCAGCAGCTATCTGCCGATGGGGAGCAGGGCGCTGCTACCATTTTGAAGCTGATCCTCACCGACATCCTGGCAACGGCAACAATCGGCTCGCAGACTCCTATCGGTCTGAGCGGTAGCGACACCGGTCGTCTGGGAGGCTCGCTACCTTCTGGTGACAAAATGGTTCGCATTGAGCCTTTCCAACGGAAAATCGAGTACAACCTTCCATATGCCGTGCCAGCGTTCATCACGTTAGCGTTGTGGGTCGTGGTGCTAGTTGCCTTCTTCATTGCGTTGATCGGTTCCCGCTTCTCCTTCTCGAAACTGCGACAGCAGCTGAACTTGAGCTCCGTTGGGCGACTATACACAAATTTGGTATATCCAGATGTGTGCGAGGTTGATGCGAAGACAGAGACGTGGATTGAACAAGCCGGTGGACTCAAGTTTCGGCTGGATCGTAAGGGTGAAAGCGATGCCGAAGACCCGTCAGCTGAATCTCAACTGATGGAAGAGCAACAGAGCCATGAGACAACGTCAGGGTAGTTTAAGTTGAACGTGTGCGAGATAGCGTAGGCGCAAGTCCTAGCCCGTGTTGTTGGGCGGCGCGAGTTAGTATCCGTCTATTCTGAAGGCTTACACAAAACGCTTTAAATACCTCGAACTTGAACACATATGGCTCCCAGTAATTATTATGTATATATACTTGTGTGTATGAACGTAAAGCCAAAGCCTTTAGGTTGAAATATGCAGCATAAACCTCTGTCCAGGGTGTCAGCTTTCAAGGTGGCATACATATAACAACCATATGTATTAACTCTAACGAGTTTCATTCTCTTATACAATTTCTAAACTCGCTGACCGAAATCCAGCTTCTACAAAGTGCAGCTAGCGTCAGAATCAAATAATTGGAAATAGTCATTTGAATATAGGGTCTCCCTATGAAGTACTCCGATATAGCATCATATGATAAACTTCAAAGAAGGGTAATAGCCAACAATGGGGCCATTTATGACGTTCCATAACATTATATCGTTCCCCCGCTAAGACGCGTACTCCGTGAGTGCCCTGTCCCACTGATATAAAAGTTCCAAGTTCCACAAATAGTCAAAACAAGTACAGAGCAAGGCGGCATGAATTATCCTCTATACACTGATCATACTAGCATAACAAGCGGAATCGATAATATCAACCATTTACTTTGCCATAAAACCATCAATAAACTTGATAATCTGCTCCCCCAAAGCCCGAGGCTGGCTCACAAATGGCATGTGTCCGGTCTTAAAGTCCACAACTTCCCATTCGACCTGGGACTTCTCCAGCCACAGATCCTGCAGCGAGGAAGGGTTACAACAGTCGTTCAGTGTCCGCACATACGCTCTCCTCCCGTCAAATGCACTCTCTGCCCAGGCTGGCGCAGTGGCGGGTGTTTCGAAAGCTCGGAGTGCGTGTGGCTGCATTAGCTGATCCAGTTCTGGCTCCAGGGCACGGTCGCAGTCATTGTACAGAACCTCCATTGCCGGTTCGATGACCGCAAGTCCTTGGGATGGCTGGGAACAAAAGTTATTAACTACGCTCTGGTTATAATCACGGCTTGTGCTGGGTTAGACCATACCTTGTCGACTTTGATAAAAGGAGGGTAAGCACCGCCTACAGCAGTGAAGAGAGATTCTCCACCTAGTGTAATATTGCCCGCCACATAAATCAGGCCGATAACGCCTGTCGATTGACCTTGGGCTCTTCTGGTCCCCTTAGCCAGTCCTCTTGCCGCGCCACCGGCAACAACACCTCCGTATGAGTGCGCGATGATGACGAGATCTTTACCCTGTTCGTTCAAAAGAGGGAGAAACACGTTGTCGCGCAGGAAAGCGATGTCCTGAGGAGCGGACGCTTGGGCCGGATCGGAGGGATTGCAACTAGGGTATGATCCTGGGTGTGTTGCGTATCCGGCTTGGGTCAGATACGGGAGCAATTTCTCGAAGCCTTGAGGGGTGCCGAAGGCACCTGGAACGATCACGATCACCGGGAGGCTCGCCGAGGACATGGTGGAGGGGGATTTGACTTGAAATAGGTTGTGGGTTTGTTATGTTGAAGATTATTGCTGAGAAGAAGAAGGCTGAGAAGTCCGGCAACTTAAGAAGGCGGAGTGGCGGATTTAATAGTCGCCATGGGTCATGCCAGGATATAAATACTTGTACCAGCAGGTGGGGGCCAAGGAGTAGTTGCATACACTATACTTATCTTAGTTATCTCTTTGTTCTTCTGGGGCCGAAATAGACCAAGTCGTGTCAATAGTGGGGATCTTGGCCGTTGAGCTGGCCCGAAAGCTTAGTTTCTCATCCATATAAACAGACATGGTATTTTCACTTTATTGCCCTCGTGCTTTCCGTCAGGTTCATATAACCCTCTGCTTTGGAGCTTCGACGTCATTTCTCATAACGTTCACTTCTTTGAAGAGCCACTGTACTCCAGAAGTACCTTCGACCATGTTGCCCCCCTCCCCCATCTAACCCGAGCCATCTTACAGGTCGGTATACACCATGGGCGAAGTTGTTTGTGAAACGCTACTATCAAAACTTCGCCTTTTGTTGATTGCAAAGCAGTGTAATAAGACTACCCCCAAACTCCGCTGCATGCGTTGCATAGCCGATATGGCCACCGGCAATTCTAAATGGTGGCCTTCCCAGTAGTTTCGAGAGACCCAAAATGGTTTCCTTGACAAACGCAAGTACCTCAACAGATCCTTCCACAACATAGATCTTCAGGTGGGTCCGAGCAAGGCTGTCTGGATTCGGAACATAGTCGACGATGGCCGGTAGCTCATGCTCGTAATAACTCTTCCAGCTAGTGGGCATGGTAGAACCAGGATATTCCGAGATCGAGATGATTTTCAGGGCATTGGAGTCTTGCTTGATCTGGAACAATGGCAAAAACGCGCGATTGGCCTCTGCTATCCCAAACTTTCTATATGCTTGCAGCGCTTCTTGCGTCTTTGTCTCGACAATCTTTCTCTGCCCAACTGAAAGAAACGAATATAGAATCGGCTCGTGAAGAACAACTTTAGACACTAAATCCGGGAACAGATTGACAAGCTCAAGAGCAATTGCAGTACTGCCTGAGGTCGTGAATATAATTGCTGGCATGCCAGAAAACCTCCGCATGAGAAGAGTGGCGGCGTCTTGGGCATGAGTGCGCAGTGTGTCCGACTGTCTTGGCCAGTGAAACCGGCAGCTGCGAGGGGTACCTCTTCTGTCATAACTAATAACATGAAAGTGCGTGGCTAATGTAGTCGCCAGAGTCGAAAACATCGTCGTCGTGCCCGAGCCACCGGCTATAAGAAGAATCGGTGGCCCATGGTTGCCTTGCACCTCGTAGTATAGTGAGCCGCCGTCCACCGGCAAGGTCCCTGATTCCATGTTGACCGGACCCTGATCAAGAATCTTAGGAGTATGACCAAAAGGTATACTATAATGCTGTATATATACGGAAATTGCGGGTGGGGCTGTCCTTAATCTATATGTGGCCGATGTAACCTTCCTATGCAGGTTACCTGATTCATGGCCTTTGGCCGCGCCAGCCGGTGGAAAAAGAAGGATGCGCATAGAATACTTAGTAGTGTACCGTTCCACGGTACGTATACATAGCATCCCTGCTTGTTGAATTCTGGCCTGAGGATGAGGAACATGCAAGAATCCAATTGGATATACTGCAAAATAACCTCTGTGGTAAATTCATTTTGATTTGGTGACGGGCCAACGGAGTAAAGACCACGCGTAAGAAGTCATGCCAGATACACTAACCTATTAAAACATCCATCTCATTCCGCATCTCCCTTCTTCTGCTCTCCCACCTCCGTATCCCCCTCCTCCTTCGCAGTCTGCCTCTCATCCAAACGCACATTCTTCAAAAAGAACATAATAACAAGCATAGGCGCAAGCGCCGAAATAGCAGCAATAGCCAACAACCGCTGCGACTCACGATAACTCCGATCAATAGCCATCCTAACCGGCCCACCAACCAGATACTTCTGGGCCACGACAATCGACCCAAAGATCGACTTAGCCTGACCCTTCGCCTCATCAGGCAGATACTCACTCAACTTGCGGGGCAGGTTACTCCGCCAAATAGCACCCGCCACACTAGTCCCAATGGCGCCGCCGATGCTCATCGAGGCGAAGAAGACGGCCGTCACGACTGATACTTCCTGTCTGGAGACGACGGCTTGGACTGAGACTTGTGCTGCGGTTTGGTAGAAGCCGCGGCCGATGCCGATTAAGGATTTGGCGGTCACGAAGGCTGCTTCATTGCCGGTTTGGCTGTCGCCCATGTCTACTAGGTAGAGCAGGACTCCCATACCTAGGATGCAGAGGGGGACGCCGACTAGGACCCAGATTTGGGAGCGTTTGGTGTATTTCATGAAGAAAGCGGCGAAGATTCCTGAAACTTGGAAGGCGACGCGGAGGGAGTTACTGTGTTTTGATTCTTGGTCAGTTTGTGGTTTGTGGAGGTGTTATTTGGGGGAGTGGGTGCGTACTCGATTCTTGTGGCGTTACCTGCGTTGAAGTGTCCAGCAACCTGGAGATAACTGGTGAAGAAGACGGAAAAGACTGAATAGTGGAAGAAGTCGAGAGCACCTAGGAGACATGCTGCTGCTACGGTGCGCTGCTTAATCATGCGGTAAGGCACAAACGGCTTCTTTGCGAACCGGGCGTCCCAGATGGCAAATGCAATGAGAAACACAATTCCAAGGACCAGCATAGCGATGAAATTGCCCTTGTGCCAGGCGTTGCTGTTATTGGAACCCGTCAAGGCGATGGGAACCAACAATAGGGATAGTCCGAGTAGCAGGAGAACACCACCCGGTAGGTCCAGCTCGACCCAGAGAAGACGGTACGCGCGCTGATACCAGGTGTCTGTTTCCTTCCAGCCCATGGCCTTAGCAATAGGAACCTTGATTGGTGCGCGCCGCTGATAAACGAGCATTGTTGCGATCAAAGGCACTGCGCAAACCGGCGTGATGATGGCCCACATGCCCCAGCCCCATCGCCACATAGAGTGGTCTAGCATACGTTGTGCGACAATCGTGCCCAGGTATAAGGTTGGGACGGTGGTGAGGGAATCGGGGAGTGTAGACCAGATACCACGGTTAATCAGGTTGGTAACGTCGGCGACGAAAACTTGCTGCGTAAGCGCGTAGCCTGTCGATCCGATTGCTTCAAAGATACCAGCAACCTGTTTCATGGATTAGCACATAATTATGTTGAAAACCACTGGTGTTGTATAGTAGATACCATATACTGCGCGATATCTTCGCAAGCGGCATAAATCACATAGCCAAGAGTGGAGGCTGCAATGGAGAGGATAAACATTTCTGCTCTACCGAACACCTATCAGAAGCAGAGCAATTAGCCTAGCAATCCCAACTTCCAGAATTGCTGTATACTTACATCTCCAAGCTTCGCAATAATCGGATAGGCAGCAATACGGGTGATATTCATGACCACGCGAGCAGCGCTCATTGCAGAGTGTTGCTTAAAGGCGCTGGTGGTGTACGGGACATAGACCTGGGTGGAATAATCGCCAAAGTTGATTGCGAGTGTCGCGATGAACAGACTAGAAAATATTCTTAGTCAGTACGACGTTGTTATCCTCTAATTTTATCTGTCTCTCACATACCCGACAAAGGCCGTATATAAACCTTTCTCCGTCCATCCTTTTCGCAAGATCTCTGCTCTCTGCACACCTGCCTGAAGACTTTGTATATCGGATTGCTTTTCCACATCGTCGGCTGAGGTCGACTGTTCCACTACCTTGTTGCCGGACTTGTCCAGCTTAGGAGTGTTTGACATTGTATGCGAAGCATGAGGAGAGATTGAATCATCTGCCTCCGTAGAAACCTCTGTAGCTCGGTCCATTACTCAGACCTTCGGTAGAAACTAGGCCAAGCTCAAGTACAACTGATAAAATGAAATTAATAAGAAACAGAAGTAAAGGCTGAAAAACGGACAAGATGAACTTCACATAGCGCGAAAAGTCTTCTTTTATCGAATCTATACAGCAAGGATTTTGTTAGCACTGATCAAAGATGAACCCCACTTGGACCTCGTGTTCTAGCATAGAGTAAACAGGTATCGCTGCGTCGAGAGTCGTCCCATCCAGTTCGCATTGGGAAACATCCCACGAGGTTCTGACCAAAAGGGAAATATATGGGTCTCTCTAGGATCTAATCTGATCCGGGACTGATAAGCGAGTCATGGTCGCATTTGCGAATAACCCTAGAAGGCGTCGAGCGGAGGTACTCCGCGTATTAAGCCATAGTCAAAAGTCTCTGCCTTTTAGAACAAAAGCATATTAGTCGCCTATCGCCAATGGCGCGACCTTGAGTCAAACTAGTCACGTTCACGCTTGTTCTGTTAAAAAGATTAGGATCAGATAATGAACGCCAAGAGCCTCCGCGCGGAATGTGGCGTCTTGCTGCCTCGAGGTTCAAGCGATCATTGGGCGGATTGTCGTATTAGTGGGCACGGAGCAGCGGCCAAAGGCCAAGGAATTCAAGCTTGCGTGGTCCAATTTATTTTGCGGAATTCCTGGCTCCGAATTCCTGTTGAAATACCGACTGGCTAACTGAGTCTGCACATCTTGACGGTCATCCGCCGAGCTTTTTCCGATGGTCTGATCTTTAACTACTGGGCATCAACAATTCCAGTACTCTATACTACATCACCATGCGTAAAGAGTGGATATTTACTCCCTCCGACTGCGGCTCTGGCCGTAACATGGCTGCGTGGGAGGTCTCAACCGGCACACAAGCGACGTATCTGGTGGAGGTCTCCTGGCCACTCACCTGGCGAGAAACAAAAGTATCGGCAGTCGCGAATATAATGTAAGTCAGATGTTCAGTGGAGCCTGCTTCTAATGGCGGCACTAATGTACTTACTTGCAGATTCGCTGTGGATGGAAATGCTATGTTTCTCACAGCAACAGACGTCGCTCGGCGGCAAGCGTCCCTTAACCCTAACAAACCTGGGACCATCGTTGTTGGAATCGGATATCCCTTGAAGGATTCGGTCTATAGTCCTCAACGCTCTTTGGACCTCACTCCTCCATGCGATCACTACACCCCACCTGAGGGTCCCGACGGCAACCCTCGACCGGAGCCATACGGCGGTGCAGATCGGTTCCTTTCTGTTATCAACAATATTGTGCGTCCGTTCATGGCCTCGTCCATCTTCCCAAATGTTCAATTTGCTCGGACAGCCTTGTTTGGCCATTCGTATGGGGGACTGTTTGTATTGAACAGCCTTTTCACGCAACCGGCATCATTTGATACATATATTGCAGCTAGTCCATCAATATGGTGGAATGAAAGATTCATCCTTACCAAAGTATCACAATTCCTACAACGGCCAAGGACAAGTACGCAGCCAACGCTACGACTATCATACGGCTCCCGAGAGCAGTTTCCGGTACGCCGCAGGCATGAGCCATTGGAAAAGTACGAGCGACGAGTGGGATCGGCGGCAAAGCGTCGTATGGCCGACAACTGCGATGATCTATATTTGCAACTTGTTGCAAGCCATCATCTAGGTGCTGTGGAGAGGAGGGAATACTTGGATGAAGATCATGGAAGTGTTATTAGCCCCGCGTTGAGTGGAGGGATTCTCTATTTCCTAGACCTGGAAGACGAGGCCAGCTAGTTATTATTATGTTAGACACAGTTTATCAACTTCTTGTTGTCGATAGAGGAATGTTTTGCAACAGAGCAGAAGCTGTCACACATCAACCTGGTGTCACACATTCCACTACTCCTCACAGTCATAAGCCTTTCCCCGATTTTCTTCATGATATGCTTCTGATGCTTACCAGTTCCAGTTCTGGGGAAGTCATCCATAACGCCAGGGTCTCCGATCCAAAATATGTACACTGGTGTCTTATGCCAGGCTAAGGTTTCTCTCACCCAGCCCTGCACTTCCTGATCAGAAAGCCTCTGCGCATTAGGCGCACTTTTTAGAAAGCATCCTACAACTTCCCCATACTTTGCGTCAGGTAACCCTAACACACTTACTTCACCGATGGACGGATGTGAAGCTAGGCGACTCTCAATTTCTAAGGGTGAAATATTTTCCCCACCTAATTGGCCGTCAGCTATCTTTACCAGGTTAAGAATAATATTACATGCTTACCTCTGATAATAATATCCTTGATCCTGCCGGTAATTCGACAACACCCACTCTCATCAATGACCGCTTCGTCCCCGGTACGCATCCAAATCTTCCCGTCTTGATCCTGCATCATCGTCTCCAAGGTTTTCCCTTCCTCTCCGAAATATCCCTTTTGCAGTGTGAATCCACTTGTATAAAGTTCCCCTTTTTCCATGGGTCGAGCAATCTGGCCGCTTTTATTCAGAATCTTGGCGACGATGTGCGGCATCACGCATCCTACCATGCCTGTAGATTCCTCTAGGCCGTCCAAGGAGCCTATAAATGTAGCACCTGTTTCCGTCATCCCATACACCGCATAAACGTCCTTTGTCTTCATCATGGTACAGATGTTCTT
Organism: Aspergillus novoparasiticus; assembly: GCA_009176405.1. Taxonomy (NCBI): domain Eukaryota; kingdom Fungi; phylum Ascomycota; class Eurotiomycetes; order Eurotiales; family Aspergillaceae; genus Aspergillus; species Aspergillus novoparasiticus. Next base: position 164,618 of record ML733413.1, read on the forward strand.
CCTTAACGCGGACGTGACAGCAGAGCCACCCATCACAGCCGCTCGCAGCGAATTATCGGCCAGTCCTTTTCCCATAATCTCTAATGTCGCAAGGAACATGGTAGGGACGCCCAGTAAGACAGTAGGAGCCTGCTTCTGTATAGCCGCAGCGACTGTATGTGGATCGAAGTGATCCGAAGGGAGAATAACCGAGCTACCATGTGTTAAGGACGCGAAAACCCCTGCTACAAGAGTAAAGCTATGGAATAGTGGAGCGGGAGAACAAATGACATCTTTCGGAGTGAGGCTCAAGCGATCGCCCACTGTAAACCCACCTCCGAGGAGGTTTCTGGCTAAACATTAGACCGTTTTAACATATGGCTAGGGATTTGCATACGTAGCTGTTAGCATTCCTGCTTTGGGGGTCCCTGTTGTTCCTGTGGACTAGTTAACCGGGTATAACTGGGGAGGTGTTCAGGAACTAACCAGAAGTAAACTCAAGACGAACCACATCGTCGGGCGTGACAGCTTTCTCTGCCAATTCGAGCAAGAATGTTGCATCAACATCAGGGCCCGTTACACCTTCTTTGTACTCCGCAAAGAGGGCCTCGTACGTCTGTAGGCCCTGGGCATATCCGTTATAGTCGTTCAGTCCGATGGTAAGAACTCCCTGTAGCTCTGGCAGTGCGCTTGAAGGCACGCAGTTCTTCATCAGTTTCACATGGGTGAATAGGTCCCGACGACCGATACGAGACGCGATGAAAAGAAGCCTGCATGCTTTATTATGTGTCAGCTTCATCGTTAATCGGTTGATTATGCTTTATATTCTAGCACTCAACTTACAGGTTCTCCGTACGGCCCTTTTCAGCTCCTCCGGTGTGTATGTGCTATGCAGGGAGGCAACAACACATCCGATGCGTGCCCCTCCCATAAGCAACTCGATATGCTGACACGAATTGCCAGCCATGATGCCGACACAGTCGCCGTGTGCCAAACCCATACCCAATAACGCTTTAGCGACATGCTTACTTCGTTCCGCAAGTTCATGATAGGAGAGGCTTATTCCCTGCCATGGCGACACCATTGCTGGCTTTCGGCCATAGGTAGCTGCTTGCTCATCAATAAACTGCGCGAAAGTTTTGGAACATATCAGTGGCTCTGTGGGCCCAGTCACGAATGCCCGTTGAATTCCGTTTGTTTCCATATTATCATGAGTGATCTAAGACAGTATAAGATATCGTGTTGCAAGTGTAATTCCTCGTCCCGCATTTAATAGGTGGTTATCACCATCATATGCCAAAAGCCGAGGTATAGGTTGGTTTTGCGGCTTGGCCAACCATGGGTCAATTGGTCCCAATCAAGTTCATATCTGGTTTGCTAGAATCGGTGTCAAGGCTTCCTTGTCATACCCACAGCCGCGACAGGAACATGAAGGGAACCATCGTGTTTATATCACGCGGTCTATCCTTTCTCCACCACAAACCGGAAACGGAGCAGACCGGCTCCACGATCTTGGATTATTCGCGCCATGGGAGGCCCTCTTACCCTTAATGTATCCCGTACTATAGTTCCATACTTGCCGCCCTCTAATTTCCATCATGGAAATATATGAGTTGAGCGAGCCGCCGTCGTAAATGAACAGCCATCATCTACCTTTGACACATCTCTTAGCCGGTTCCTTAACTGCATCTCCATAATGGCTCCTCCTCCTGTGGTCTTTGTAGTAGGAACTGGCCTCCAGTATCCCCCGCACAAGCTTGGACCCGAGTTTGTACCTAAATTAGTGTCCAACTGCTACACGGATAATGTCGCGTAGGTGTCCCTTACCTTAGTCACGACCTCCGCTAACCTGCGTTTCCATGTTAGGCTACTAAAGATAATTGAGATAAACGAGAGAACAGAAATCGAGAACCGCTATAGTGTCCTACCATCAAATCATCCCCTATGGTTCCAGGATCATATTCTAACAAACACGGAGTGTGATGACCTCTTCAAAACGTATGGTATTCCCCTAGCACAAGACGCGGCGACGCAAGCCATCGAGGACTGGGGCGGCAATCTCAGGGACATAACCCATGTGGTTGCTATGACTTGTACAAGTGCATCGAGCCCTGGATTCGACTGTACACTTTCTCAGAGACTAGGGCTCTCAAAGCACGTTCGGCGGACATTGTTGAGTGGGGTCACTTGTGCTGGCAGCGTAGCGGCCCTTCGCACCGCATATGACCTTTTGCGTGGTGCGACACAAGAAGGAAAGCCGGCCCGTGCTCTGGTGATTGCTGCCGAGACCATGACAGTTTATATCAGAGGATGGCTGGAGACCATCGCAAAGGAATCAATCCCGAACCTTGGCCCCACTCTATTCGGAGATGGCGCCTGCGCACTTGTACTCAGTAATGGGATCGGTGTGAAAGAGGGAGAACGAGAGCCAATATGGAATATACGCGGTGCTCAATCAACACTCCTGGATAGACCAGGCTGTGTCGGAATCCGGTGGATGCCCACAGGTGAGGACCGCACATATATGGTTACTTACAAACAGACTTGCTAATGTAACCAGGCGTTATGCCAATCATCTCCAAGGACGTTCCGAGGATGATCAAGTCGGCCTTGCCATCCTCATTTGGGAACCTCATCACTAACTCTCCGTCCCTTCGCTTGGAAGAGTCCAACTTTGATCCCACTACATATGACTGGGCTTTGCATCCCGGTGGTGCCGCGATCCTGACTGGTGCTGAGCATGCCCTAGGACTTGCCTCTCATGATCACCTACGGACGAGCTACAAGTGCTACCGTAGTGCAGGCAATACCAGCTCAGCGACTGTTCTTAGTATCTTGCATCGGTTAGCACGGGAGTATCGAGAGGGACTATCTGGTCGTTCCAAGGTGATTGGTGCGGCATTTGGTGCTGATATAACCGTGGAGATGATAGTTCTTACGAAGCCGTCATGCGAGTTAGTCCATTGATCTGTACTGCAAGAAGTGGGCAATCAAATACATATATGCTATGATCTTGAAGTGTCTACGTTGAAATTTTTATACATTAACCCCGATCACTCGTGGTTGACAATCATGTCTCCAATTATATATATTCGTCTCAATTAGTGATACTGAGTTATATGTAGGCATGTATTGGACATGGTATACGGTTTTCTTTCACTTTTTAGACAAATTACTCCGTATAACTTAGTAAAAGATCTTCCATTGGGAATAGTCGTCGTCTTCTCTAACCATAAGAGCTGTGGATGCTGTTAAGGATAAGCTATTTACACGTTCGAGTAAAGATAGATGACTCAGCTGCATAGTTGAGTCATCGTGATACTGACTAAACCCGATTGGGATTCCGACTCCTCACATGACTGAGTTAAGCTTATTAGCTTGCCTTAGGGTCTCCATAACGCAATGCAGTCATCGATCTTGGCAATTTCTTTATATCCTGGACTCGTCTGGAATCTACAATGAGAACCCTTCGTCCTGTACAAAGTCCCAATCACTCGCTATCTTGTTGAGTCCAGAATAATGAGTATAACGGACATTTTTTCGGTTGACATCGCTCTCCGAACGGGGCGAAACAATACCCATGAGTCATATCTCTACTCCCATTTGACGGGAGATAAGATCCATGGCGTAGTCACCGTTCGTTCTCATTGTGATATTCGCGTTGATGGGATGGAAATATCATTTATAGGTATGTAGTAATAGACCATAGCAATCTAAAATTGTCTAACAATGGCAACAGGAGAGGAACGTACAACACTACAAACTGGAAAAGCCTACCGTCAATTCCAGGATCTCAAATATTTAATTGATGACTCATGTTTTCCACCTGGAAAGCTCTTCAAGGAACGTCACAGATATCAGTTCCAATTCACCTTTGAGGTGCCAGACCATCTATCTCCGGACGTCTGCAACCATAAGATTACCAGCCCAACCATCCGACAGGCTCATCTACGGCCTCCCCCAAGCTTCGGTGATCCCTCGGTATCTGGTCTCGGAGGCAAGTTAAAGGATGACTATGCACCTCCGACATGCAAAATTTTGTATACCATTCAAGCTGCTTTGTTCCGCAATATTCCCGTGATCGACAAGCGGGATATCTTGCTAGTACACAAGATCAAGCTACGAGTCAAACCGGCAGTTGACGAATGGCCGCCGTTAGATCTTTTGAGTAATGTGAATGACTACTGCTTAGAAGCAGATCGTGCCGTTCTCGATAGTCATTCAAAGGAACAGTACGGCCAGTTGACTGTGACATTGGAACCACCGAAAAGCTTCCGTCTTCCGTTACGAGATCCGCATAGTCTGATCAGCAGCACAGTCAACCTGTTCCTGCATTACAGAGTCACAGGCGAGCAGTCAGACTTGCCTCAGCTTCAGTCATTTCGGGGACAACTCGTTGCTACTACCTTCTACACATCATCTTATTTTGAAGACGTACCAACAAAGAGAAAGGATTTCTTTGGCAGACCGAAGAACTACTCTGAAACACAATTCCCGCCATTCTCGTACTCTATAGCATCCTTAGACTGGGTACCCGCCGAAGACAATTGCTACGTAGCAACACTACTAGTGCCCATCACATTGCCGCGTCTGAACTTTATCCCGTCTTTCCATACCTGCCTCACTTCCCGCGTGTACTCTTTGGATTTACGGCTAGTGGTACCAGGTGCTTCTCCGTTTTATCTCAGAGCTCCAGTGCACATTTACGCCCAGCGAGATCCATCCGCGTTGCCGTCATACATCGCGACAGTGGGTTTTGATTCCTGAAATAAATTAATGGTTCCGGTTATAGACTGAAACATATTTAATGACTTTACGTCCGTTACGAGATTCAACCTCATGTCAGTCTGTATTTTCAGCCAATAAAGCGGCTAGGAGTGACCTTTGCAATGCGCTTTACCCGTCGTTTCAACTCGACCAGTTCAACACTATATATAGCAAATCTCCTGCTATCGCCTTACACATTTTAATCAACTTATGAACATAGATATAAAAGTTTGCCGAATACCAACATTACTGAATTGCTTTTTCATTTATTCATTCCCACCGTCAATGTACCCTAGCTAAGCAAATGTTTCTTGGACTCATCAGTCATAAACATGAACCGTTTCACATCATCGCGATGGCTAGTGGCCAAGCATACTAGCCCTCTCAACTCCTGAGCTCCCACTTGTCCGTCCACAGATAACGCGCGTAATCACATCGCGATTGAGCCACAGTAGACATACCGCCATCGTAGTAAGTGTCAAGGGAATCGTAACAAGCCAATACAACCAGAAATTATCCGACAGACCCCAGGCCATGGCTCCCGACTCATTGGTATCGAAGTTGGAAAAGTTCATCCCGAAGATACCCTATCTCGATAAGCAACTTATCCCATCCATTTCGCTCAAGTATAGAATATAGAATACTTACGGACACAAAGGTCCCCAGTAAATAAACCAGACTGACAATGGCAACTGTCTTCATCATCATATTGTCCACCATGGCGCTCTTCGCCATCTGCACCGAGGCTTCGTTGTTGCGTTGAGAGATGTTATTGAATGCCTTGGTCATTTAATCAACACAATCCATAGGGGCTTTGTATGATAAACCCACCAAATTGATCTCATACTGAAGTCGCTCGTTAAGAGAAATACACCTCAGTTTTGTCGCTCTGATTCCTTTCGAAGTAAGGTATGATTGTTGATGAACGTCTCTGACATGCCAGGGTACTCTATCCGAGGGACGGGGATGCTGCTCATCCAAAACCGATTGTTCATAAATTATACTATCCAAGGCATCCGCAGCAACATCAAGAATCTCCTTATTGTGACTAATATGTCTCGCCATGTCGTGGAGAAGAGTGAATTGTGGTTGAACACTTCCGAGTTGCTTTTGATACTAGAGCACATGCAGATTAATTGGTATCCACTAGAATCAAACATAGGAATGCTTACAGCCTCAACTTCCCATACCACCCCACGAAGGTCCCAAATAGCCTGATCATACACATTCATGGTTTCCCTTGCAAAAGCAGCATGCCGGGAATACGGATCGCAGGTTTGAATCGATGACATAGACGCGCGTAGCTGGGACTTGATCTGATCTGTACAGTTGATGAACATGACAAGTTGAGTCGATGTTGAGAAATCATGTCGGACGAACACGGCGAGCTGTGTCCAGTGGTCGTAGACCATGAATGAGTTGGGCATTTTCCAGATTCGCTTTATTTAGAAACAACTCCATGAGTCTATCCTTTATTAATATGCGGTCGTTTGGAGCATTAGGCATCCAAAAGGGAAGGAAAGGCAACTTACCGTGCGTAAGCAAATTTTCGTTCCCATCTCTATGATATTCGCAGCCAAACGTATCGTTGAGGTTCTTGGATACGACTGGCCAGAACGATGATGGGAAATAGCTGCGGTGCTGTCGAGTTGCCCAGGTGTCTAGGGCTTTGGTGGTTGTGAATCTATGCTGACAGATTTTGTAGGGACTTTTAGACAGGTAGAATTTGCAGTATCCCATGCGGGACATTATTTCCGGTCTGTGAAACGTGTTATTCTTGCGTTCCAATGTATAGCTGTTTGCGCTGTCTTACATCAAGTTCATGATCCAGAGTCGACACATGATTGTGATATTTTCCAGTTGCTGCAGAATATCAGCAAAAAATCTGACTATACCAACGAACACAAACTCACAATTATCTCTCTCCAGTAAATTCCACTAAACCCCCATTCAAATCCCTCCCATTCGTAAAGGTCCGCTCGTCAAGCGGCTTAAACGAGAGATCCTCATTCTGAGACATGACGGTAACCTGATGCAGACTTTTGGGCAGCATAGCATAGCAACTCCTATGCAAACTAGCAACTAGAAGATTATATATACTGTCAAACAACTACTGAGTAAACTCAAAATCAACCCAAAAACGAGTCAGGAAACTTTAAAGGTCTCTTTGCGCACGAGGCTGAAGCTGTCCGTTTCTGCAGACCCCACAAAGAGACGGGTTGCGCCATGCTTATTCTTGTTGAATAAGCACTAAGCTTCGGGTTTAGTGAAGTCCGAGTAATCAGATATCCGTCCTGGAGCCTTGTCTTAGTTATTGGTGGCTTTCTATCAGCTGCACACGCTAGCGGCCGCTGAGGGTCCACCTGGAGAGGGTTATGTGGTGTCCCGTGGGTGAGGTTCCGGTACCCTAATCTTGACCTAGCTATAACCTATGCAGCTAGCGGGACCAAGATATTTTTCTTCAATGATCTAAGACTAGATAGAATAAGGTTTGATTATGGATATTTCTGAGTCTCTTCATGTCTCTGTTTTTACGGTTATATTGGTCTAAAATTCAAACCGACAGTCAAACCACTCTGTCTCATGACGAACAGCGTTATAGCTGTAGGATAGAAACAACTAATATTCTTTCAATAGACCCACACGAGTTGTTTGATACCGTGATCAAAGGGGAAACTTCAGCCGCAAACTTCTCTTGTCGAACATTCCACTAACTCCTCTTCGTTATGTTTGAACTTAGCCACTAAATGAGTATGCAGATCGAGGTAATACGTGTCCAAACGTATGCATACACTAATCTGCAAAGATGCCCTAAAGGGGTATAAAAGTAATTAAGCCCAGTTTTGGGAATTTAAATAGTGTATCACTTGATTTATAGTCTCACTGGAATAAGTCCAGGAATGCCGGGCCTCATCAAATGCTGGGATTCTCAGTAATCTAGACATTTTTGACAAAAACACGCTTGCTTTAATGGTCTACTCTAATCCTGGAGTTGTGCCGTTTCTCGATAATGGCTTCCCAAGCGTATTTACATCATGGGACTGTTTCACTCTTCCTTAACCAAGAGTTTCACATAAGCTATACACACGCAACTCGACCGTCTATGCTAAAAACACATTTCCCACCCCACACCAACCAATCTAAATCTCAATAACAGGCCCCTCATAAACTCCCCTCGCCCTAACCATATAATACCCCAAACTAAGCAACACCGTCCCCCCAGTCCCAACCACGCTATAATTCATAGACTCGCTATTAACATCATTAATCGGGGGCCAAAAGCTAAAGAAAGTAGCGATGAACATATAAACCAATGAAAATATGTTAATCCCGATACCCCATACACCGGGGATATGAAACGGGCCCCAGATGAGCTTGGCACCTGCGGTGTTGACCATCGTTTGTTCGGAGTTTCTCTTGGGTTGGCTGATTTCTCCGGTGCAGCGGCGGTAGAGGAGGAGACTTGCGGCGATCATGTAGGAGAGGTAGAGACCTGAGGTGGACATCGAGACGAGGCTGTTGAAGGCGACGTCGGAGCCGATGTTGATTAAGTTGAGGAGGCAGCCGATTGTGCTAGTTAGGAGGACAGTGTATGTTGGGATTGCGGTGCGGGGGGTTACCTTCTTTTGTTAGTGGACTGACGGAGTGGGGATGGGGGTATGGGTGTGGGGGAGTTTACTTTGCTCCATACGCGCCAGCCGGGTATACCTCTGTCGCGTGAGAACGACCAGAATTGGCGTGAGGCAGACGCGAGCATGCCTACTGTTGTGCAACAGCACATGGCTTGGATTACGGAGCCGGCTGCTGCGGTTCCGGCGGTTGACTCGGTGGCTTGGTAGAAGATGGAGAGGAAGGGGACTCCGGTTGGAGATCTTAATGAGGTTTCAATGTCGCCGAGGCAGAAGTATAGGGCTATTAACATGCTGAAGCCGAGGGTTCCATTGATCAGGACTGTGAGCATTAGAGACCAGGGGACGGCTACCGTTGCGTTGGTCATTTCTTCGACCATCTGGTGTTGGTCATGTTAGTTTGGATCTGTCATTTTCATTCCTTTTTCATATAGTTCTTTCTTTTCTTTAGAGGGACAACGCACATGCACTGCTGCATCGCCGCCTGCAAATGCAAAGACGGGACCAATGATGCCAATAAAAAATGAAAGGCCTTGCGTCGGCCAATGACCCTCATTGATAAAGTATGTGAATACCTCTGAGGCAGGTTTATGTTCGGCCATGTACGTCAATGGGATCAAGATAGCGAAGAAACCCAGGATATGGAGGATGAGAATTGTGCCCTCAAACCGAGGCAGTAGCTTGCCTCCAATAATATTCATAGTCGCTGCAAAGACTGCTGTAGCCCACGAGTAGAGCGTCTTGCGCCACGGTGCAGGTGTATAGTTAGGGTTGGTGAGAATGACTAGCGCCTCAATGAAGTTCCCATTCAGATATAAACCGGTGGCGTATGTAGCCTGCCATCCGATGACCGTGAGCCAACCTATACCATTTTGTCAGTTCCAATAGTGGTAGTTTAGAATGGGTTCACCTACCTGTGATATAACTGCTGACTTTCATGACAGACTTGGGTGCCATCATCGAGCACCAGTGGTATTGACCTCCTGATGTAGGAGCCCTGTAGAGCTCTTGTTAAGGATATCCCGCCAGAGTGTAAGATAGAGATAGCATACATTGATACCAGCTCGGATACCACGACAAAGGTCGCCGTGACTCCGGCCCAGACGAAAAGGTAGCCATATACTGAACCAGCCGGACCGCCACTAGAACAGAATTATTAAATCCTTGAAGTCTGTAGTGGCTGAGAACTTCACATACTTCTGAAAAGACTGAAGAAATAAACTATAGATTTGTAATCAGCTGGAGAACTTCCATCCAAAGACAGATGAGAGGGAATGACTTACGTAGTTACGGCTTCCCAGGTAATAAGAATAGTACAGCTGAAACCGACCATGGACATCAACCCAAAGTTTCTCTGTATACTATTAGTGACCAGTGCGACTTTTGGAGAAACAAATGGAATTCTTACCTGCAAGACAGGGCGCTTCCCCATACGGGCAAGATAGAGGTCGTCCTTGTTCTGATAGGATGGCTGTCCCTCAACCTCCTGCAGGACAGAAGCCCCCATTTGTTTCAGCTCATTTTGAGCCATGGTACGTGTATAGAAATTGACCGATCACAAATATAAATTTTCCCAAGATCGTCTGACGCGACGATCAAAACCCAAGCAGAGGCTCAAAGAGCAGAAGTAACAAAAAGAAGAAAAGATAGACATGAAACAGATTTTAGGAAAGAAGCTTTGGATGTAGAATTCACTCGACACCCTTCAGGAGACGGACATAGAAGAACAAGGATCAAATCCTGTTCACTGCTTTTCTCCCTCCAATATGGCCTACATGGGTATGAAATTGGTTCCCCCTGTTAGGTAAAAGCATTAGGGGCATCTGCATTTCGCATGTCGGGTGTGGCATCCCTGTAGGCCGAGGAATGCAGAAGTGCAACCTTGCAGGGATAGGAAGAAGCTAGATCCTCTATCTGCTTGTCCGCCGTTGGCGCACGTTATTCCATGATTAGACCACCACGTACGAGGTGGAGCTTGTCTAATTATGTATGTAGGTGGTAAGTGGATCTGCCGAGGACATCGAATCTGGAACGTTCGGAGACGCTAGTGGAGCATCGGGGTTGCAACGAGACATCCTTAGCGCTCCAACATGACCAGGATAAGACTCTTAGTCTAATCATCTATCCACTAGTGAGAGTCCAACAAAAGTACGAACGCTATAAGGGTTTAAGATCTCAGACAGCCGAAAGAATAGAAGATATTCTATTTAGCTCAAGAGCCCCATGTTGACACAAAGAATAAGAAAATGAATAAAATGCAACCCTCCTATACCCTAATACGAACTTTCTCTAAATGAGTTGCGCGGCGACGCGGTCACAGTCCATGTGCGGACTTCACGAATTATGTGGGCCTCGCTTGAATCACTACCTGCGTCTGAGTCCCGTTTTGCTGTGATTACTGTTGCTGTATGACGATAACTCTTGTTACGGCCGATGGAAGTCATCTCATGAACCTCGGCGCCAGATTGATCTTGGCTATGCGATTGCGACTTAGTATGGGAAGAGGAGTAGTTGTACCCAATACGGGAGGTGTCGTGGCGTGTTATTGCGTCAACGCGTAGGCCCGTCGAACGAAGACTGTCCATGAAGGGTTTGAATTGAGGGGAGCAAGCGGTAACAACACTCAAGCACTGAGTGAGCTGCGTGCATATCGCCAGAGGCCAGGTGCCAGAGATCGGATCGGACGAATCAGAAGTTCTATTGGCGTACACTAGTTGGCCTATTATTGCGATAATCACGCTTGGATTGCTTCTTAGAAACGAAGTAAGCATATAAGGATGGATGCACTCACAAGATTCGAAGCCCGAATACTGTGGATAAAGTGACCTTCTTTTTCCACCGGGCCTGGATGCGAGTAATAATCAGGATAGCATACGCTATGATCGCACCGTCTGTTAGAATGTTCGTCACTCCGATGTAATCCCACCAGGCCGTGATATTGAAGCATTGCCCGGAGAGATAATTCCATGTCTGAGGCGGTTTACACTGGAATGCAGAAGTTATGACACCGGTGACTGCCCAGAGTGTAATCAAAGCCTCTAAGCCTGAGGCAACGCGACGGTCCGAGGCAGCTGGTGTTACGCTCCGGATAAAGTGGACTAGAGCCAGCTTTGAGAAACACATGCTGAGGATAAAGAAAATGGTGGCAGCATATTGTGACTAACTCGGTATCAGAAGTGCTGGGGGACAAAGAACGAGGAGAATGACTACCTTCATGATGTGTTCAATATTTGTCTCCGATAATGTATCATAACGATCACCATATCCATTGGCAGTGGCCAGTGACACAGCGAGGGACTGTGCTGCACAGATCACCTAGAAGCATATGAATAACCATTCGTCGTCAACCTCACTCGCTTACGACACTTGATGCTCTTACCATCGAGGCAATACTAAGATAATCATCTGTAGTCCACCGCCGAAAGATCCAGTATTTGGTCCCCAGTCGAGCAAAGACGCTAAGGATGGCGGTCACCATCAGAAGCCAAGTCAAGACATTGACAGCAGGTTTCCAGGTACCTATAAACCTCCCCATTGCTTGTGTGTAGCCAGAGGGAGAACACACGTAGTCAATTTCAGCGGCTGAAGGGGCTTATTAGAGAGGCTGAGAAACGCCGGGATACCACTGTTAACTACGTCTACTAATTAACCCAACAACCAACATGCCGGGCAGAACAGTTCCCGACGGGAACACATGGTGACAGGGGTCTAGTTTGGGCAAAACAGAGCTTACAAACCAAGACTATTTCCCTGTAGCAGGAGCAGTTAGGGCAACTGGAGTTTATACTGTAACTAAATTCCAGAAGGCATGGCTATGATTCCTTCGCACAGTGTTCTCCTCTCATGGATAGATGAGAAAATTAAAAACCTCCCAGCTTGGCCCCTGAGCAGGGATGTTGACACAATAGAATTATGAACCCTGCACTGGCGGTGGAGATATGTTGCATTGACACCTCGGGCCGCAAAGCCGCAAGGTCCGTGATACCGGCCTGTCCGCCTAGCGGCCAGAATCATGGAAAGAAGTACTGGCTTCTTGATTAGGCCATGTTCTCAGCGAGTAATCTTATTGGTATCATTGTTGTAGGACGCCTGTTGAACTGGCGCGGTTAGTCCGAACTCGATTCGGGGCTTGGCACAGAAACGGTGCATATAGGGCTCCGCCGCCAAGCGCGACTACACCACTACACCAACCCGCATTGGTAATCTCTTCAAGGTACAATTAATCGGGAAAAATAGAGAATAGGATCTAGTGAGCTGTAGAGTTTGCCCGGGCTCCTGCTGATGAGACATCGCAGGCAGATAGGAAATGCTGAGGCGGAAATCAGACGTGCGATCCACATTCACTTGGCTCAGGTGCAAACCGGCTCGGGCCAGGGTTACATAGAGCTTTGGACGGATCTCCAACGCCGTCCGCTAGCGCCGAAGACGTGTCCAATATTCATATAGTACGGAGCCCGGAAAGTGGTCCCAAGTGCAAGTATATGGCATCGTTCAAGGCTTGGGATATTGAAATCAGAGTAATAGGGTGAATGGGCTGATTTCAATATACCATGGAAGTCTTGGCTCGATCTAGTGCTTTGTTTAGCATAGGCGTAGTAGGACGGTAGAAGAATCGAAAAGCCGCGCGATTTCCTTTGTGTTCATGACCCTGATCATTATTGTGCTTGCCTATTCCATGTTAGCAACAACAGAATTTGCTCATAGGACAGTATACCCTCAAACCAATCTACACAGGTCAATCTTGAATATCATGTATCCAACTCACAAAGTGAATTCTCGACCCGGAGAACAGCGAACAGGCAAGATATATCATAGATAGAAGAGCTATGCCCGAGTTAAGCTGACATAAATAAGGAAATAAGAAGTGACAAGGTCGATCGTGTGCTTTTGTAAAGATAACAATAGGTGTGGGCTGTATCTTGCTGCTAGCACAAGGGACAATCCACGATCCTACTGTAAGCGATGAGATCGGTGCCTGATACGATACACAAGGCCAAATTCAGCACCCAGGCACCGACCGTCCTGTGGAGGCACAATCATTCCCTGACCAATCGTTATCGCTGCTCGCAAGAAGTACCATGACACAACGCATAACTAGCTCTCACAAAAACATAAGAAACATTTCGAATATTCCAAAAGGCACTAAAACAGTCCTACTTGCATTATGCACTCTATTTGGCAGTCGAGCTTTTTCTCCGCGCGTCACGACATGTGCCCCACCTACGCCATTCCTCCAGAACCGAATGTCTCTTTCGAAATGCTCATCAAGATCGACGACATTAATTCCACTCCAGCCGTGCTGGCCTTGATTTCCTTCATGTGACGGGAAACAATCGCATGGTCGATTCCTGTGATGTTCCTGAGGTTTCGAGCCTAGAAGCATCAAATGTCACTTTTTACTCTGCCTGGGAAGGCCATGCGTTAAGGGGAATTGTCACCAACACATGGTGAAGTGAAATCAATGAGGACAGTCGCACTGCACTTTCGCAAAGGAGGCGGCAGGGCTATCGTCGAGCATCTCATCAAGGTGGCGAAGGAAACAGGATATACCAGATTGAGCTTAGGGACTGGGAAAGACGCTTCGTTTGAAAGCGCAAGAGCTTTTTATATTAACATGGACTTTGAGCTTTGTGATCCTTATGGACATCTACCCCCATGCCCAGATAGTTCTTTCATGACTCTGAAGCTAGACCCCTGAAGTCGAAGTACCTGCAAGCTTCAGCGGGTGTCAGCAGCGAACTCCGATCCGCAATGTTTATATTGGTAGATAGACATAAGACATCATGAGCCATACTGCGATAGAAGAATTTAATTTAGATTAACCCCTACTAATAATCCGGCTGATGGGCTGAGCATATACAACTCCTCTGTCAAGGGTAATAACCAGAGAACAATGTACCATGGCCTGAATCCCAGGCCAGACAGGCAGCTACTGGAAGCTTCACGGAAATTGAAAGGTTCGTCCCGTCATCTATTCTATACTCCAACCAAATATTGGTCCGTGACACGATGTCCCCACACACGAACTTTGCCCAGAACTATTGCCTGGTTATTGGAGGATTTGAGACAGGGAGTGGGTAAGTGGAATGTTTACTTGTTGCGGATAAAATGTGGTTGTGACTGGTTGAGGGACTTGGCAGTGTGGCTGTGCAGCGAGTCTGGACTTTATATCAGGCGGGTCATCCCTTACCTCAACCTGATCTCAGAGGAATTGATTTGATTACACAATGATTAGGTCTCGCCGTTTTACGTCGACTTACTTATATGGTCTACTAATTCAATATGGACAGACTGACTCAATGCTCGTTCTACGAAAATTCAGATTGAATAACTGCAAATATGGCAATGTTCATAACTCGTAAATGCTGACAGAGACTCGGATCCGTCCAGCACAGCGCAACGACTCGCTGGCATCTATCTCATGGCAGCGCGCTGCATCGTCCGATCGGCGGCTAACACGCGGTATACCCGCATCAAGTCCTCCATCGAGGCCACCGTATCCGGATGTTCCTTCCCGAGGACCATCTCTCTACCGCGGACGGTCTGTTCCGCCACTTTCTCTGCATCGTTCCATCTCCCTTGGGACTGATAGATGGCACCGAGATTCGCCATTGTGGTCAGCGTATGGGGATGCGCTTCGCCAAGGGACCTCCGCATCAACTGCAGCACCTGGAAGGTCATCTGTTCCGCTTGAGGCGATCTGCCCTCCAGCTGATATGTCAACGCCAAGTTTGCCATCGCTGTCAAAGTATACGGATGCTCCTCTCCAAGGCTTGTCTTCATAGACGCCATGGCCGTTGCCCCCAGTCGCGCCGCATCCCCAAGCCGCCCCTGACACCGATACGTGGCGGCGAGATTGCCCACCGCCACCAGCGTCTCTGGATGATGCTCCCCTAGCACTGCTTTACTACCCTCCACGACCTTCACCTCCAGCTCCTCTGCCTCCTTCAACCGCTGCATGTCGCGATACGAGGTCGCCAGATTTGCCATGGAGCTTAGAGTCAGGGGATGCCTGCTCCCCAAACACGCCAAGCAGGTGTCTAGCACCGTCGACTGAAGCCGTACCGCCTCCTCCAACTTCCCCTGTTCACGGAACGTCACACCCAAATTCGATTTCCACGTCAACGTGGACGTGTGCGACTCGCCCAAGAGCATCTCGGACCGCTCTACTACCCGTCGCTCCCATCGCTCTGCGTCGTCGTACCGCCCCAGGCCGGTATATGTGGTCGCCAAATTCCCGATGGAACTCAACGTGGACGGATCGCCGTCTCCCCGCGTCCGTCCCTGAATCTCCAACAGTCGCAACCCAATCGCCTCTGCCTCGGCAAAGCGACCCTGTTTCGCATACGTGGACGCCAAATTTGACATGGAATTCAACGTCTGTGGATGTTCCTCGCCCAGTACTCGTGTCCGGATCTCAGTCACTCTTCGCCCCAGTTCCGCGGCTTCCGACCACCGACCCTGGCCCCAATACGCAGCCGCAAGATTACTCATCGCGGTCAGGGTGGAGGAATTCTCTGAGCCGAGTAGGGCGACCCGTGCATCGGCGACGAGTGTCCCAATATCAGCGGCCGCATCCCACTGTCCATTTTCCAGGAAGGCCACGACGAGAAGGCCGAATGTGTGAGTGGTCGCGATGGCGTCATCGTTCGGTGCGTCGCGCAGATTGGCGAGCGCGGAAATCAGGCGCGATGATTCGTCCGTGTGGCCGCGGGACTGATACGTGTTCGCTATGGTGGTTACGGCGGATAAGAGGGAGCCATTCGTGGGTGTGGCCATCGATTTCTTTCTTCCGTGATGGGGGATTTATTTATTGGAATTTATCGCAGTGAAACAGATAGAGATAGGGAAATAAGAAGGATAGCACGGAAGAATAAATCCCGCCAAGAAAAGGCACCGAAACCGCGGGGGAAAGATAAGGCAAACACGCAATCACCACTTCGATCAAACTTCAACTATCGCCAACTAAAGCACGTTGGTGGAATTGTCCTGGGTTCGCCGGTTGTCGGAATTTGCTAAGGTCTCGACGATGGAGGGATACGGCACTATCTCAAATTTGACCATAACAAGGGTTGGCCTGCAGTGGTCACCTGCCCTGGAGGAATTTCTTTTTTTATCCCGGGTGTCATCACCTCCTGAATTTGTATGGTGAACGGCTCTTCGCGGCTCCATACTGTAAAATTATCCTTTCTTCTCCACCCCCTCAGCCCTACTAGGCTATATTCTGCCGTTATAATTGGTGGAGAACGGCAATGTGGGGGTGGTTGTCAGGCAACCATATTTTGGCCAATGATAGGAGAGGATGGGGGTTTGCTCTGTTTGTCTGTTTCTGCTTCGTACCGTACATGATACCTGTATTGTATTTATGCAGCTGAGTCAGCTGTACTGCTTGTTCTGGGTTCTAGGCTATGCATGTGCGGGTTATATTGGATATGCATGGTGAGGATGTGGCCGCATATATACATGAGACATATACCTTGTAGAGTTAGGTACACCTTAACCGGTCTGTAGCATTGGTATATATTATCTTATCAGGTGGACATCTCCGCATATGCAAGAATAACTAACCACTTGAACCTATTTTATACATCGAGGCTCTAGGGGACACCGTCACATTTCTGGGCCCTCATGGTAACAGACAAGAGGAACACGTGGAGCTCTTCTAGCTCCAGCGTTGTTTGTCCATGCTGATATCTGTGCCACACAGGCTTGGTCAGAGCAGTTCGATGCATTGTCCATGAGGATAACCTCCGTGCAATAGTACATGATTCAAAGCGCACTCTTTCCACAGAGACCACGACATAATGTATAAATTAAAGTGCACTTCGGTCACCAACTGACAGAAGGCCTAGATGTCATTTTATGAACACAAGAAAGCCCTATGTGCAGGTGTAACCAAATCCTTCAATCCCGTAGCCAGGAATTTGTCTTTACTCAAGTATAGCCTACCCAATTCATCTCACCCATGAACTAAGATTAGTTTCTATACTTGTATTAGTCAATTAAACTGTATTACTGCAGTGCCACAGCCCCCTCAAAAGAAGAGCACTCCCGACTCCACAGCCCAGTCCCAAGATCATCAACAACAATCTCCAACGTCAAACCCGCATCCGCACAAGCCTTGCGCAAATCCTCCTGAAACTCCTCCCATCCAGTGCTATAATTCTGGTCCCACAATCTCCAGGTGATTCTCTCCAACTCAGGGGTGTAAACACGCCAGTTAGAAATAAACTTCCGAATCAGATCATTAACCTCATCCTGCTCCCACTCAAAATCATAAAAACATCTCAGATCCTCCCTCAGACATAAATGACGCAGTGACTTCGGCAAGAGGGGACCCAACTCGGGAGCATCTTGTATATACCAACCCATAAGAACAGAGAGGGGCAATTCTGCAGATACCAAATTCTGGAAAGAATGTAGGATATCCCGGAATGAGTCGTGAAAGTGATCCTCTGCGCCGTCCCAGTAGCGGTCTCCCAGGTTGGATGGGTAGAGTTCTACTCCCAGGGAGAGGTGGTGTAGGGTCTTGCTTACGGACTTTAGGGCGTTGGCTAGCGTGACTGGATCTTGAATGACTAGTTCTCTGCCCCAGGCGTAGGCCATCCCCAGATGTAGGTTTCTTAAATTGGGCGTCCGGGAGAGTAAAAAGGCGACGTCTTCTTCGGAGATGGTGGTTCGTGCGAGAATTAATGTTTCTAGTTTGCTGAGATCGAGATCTGGGACTGTTTCCCTTAGTCCTTCGATGTCTCGGAGCCATATATTCGAGTGACGTAACGAGGGTAGACAGAACCAGGCCATAAATTGGTCCGGATTATACGGAGGATAACTATCCGGGGATTCGTCACTGTATATATCCTCGCTTTCGGCGATGGGGACATTGCCCCCGTAGTCTACTACCTCGAGATGTTGGAATGTGGAGAGTACTCCGTTCGGGGAGAAGAGGGCTTGCTTGAGCATGATGCCTGGGTACCCATCCCACCAGACTAATGAATAGTCCAGACATAGGGACTTTAAGTTGGGAAGTTGTGACAGTAAGATGGCCGCGTAGCAGTAGATGTTTCCACCATTTAGGGGTAGGTGCCAGTCTTCCACGTCGGGGAATCCGGCCCGTCGGACAATGTCCATGGATTGGTCGATGACATCCCGGAAATTCTGGGACTCTGTTTGCCAATCTATCTCTGGTTGGGTGTCTTCCCAGTGTCCTGGTTCGGAAGATACAAGACTGACATGTTGGATGTAAGATGCTATATCGGGATTGTTGAATATCAATCGCAATAACTGCAGTAGTCGGCGCAGAGGCCGAGTGCTCCAGTCTAGGGCAATATCGCGGTAGGCAAACGGTGTAGCCGATGCGTGGAGGTCTTTGCAGGTAGTGGACACTGTTAACGAATCTTCTGAAGAGAGCTGATCCAGAATAGATACCAGACAATCCGTGGGAAGCTGAGAAAATGGCCTTGTTGGATTAGCAGTCTGCTGAGTGGAGAGGCAGAGGAGGGCCTTACTGGTCTTTTTGCAAGCTTATGCTGTTGGTAGCCATTTTGCAGAAATGGGAGGTAAAGGTCCTTGGAGAAAGAAGGCCGAGAAGGGTAAGCGTGAGACCCTTATTGTGATCCTGCAAGCGACAAGTGAGAGCTAGTGTCGATGATACGAGGCGAGTAACGTTGGGGCCAAGAAGTGGATTTGCGCAATTTCGGAAGGCAAAATTGCAGATTGGCTGCATATGGTGTATGGCTACACTTGACTAATTGCTAGAGGAGCTATCAAGCAGTAGGAATCGTCTCTCTCAATTGTCAAGTGAAGCCATTCGTGGGGAATGAAGAAACACGAAACTGACAATATTTGACACGTTCATGTGATGTATGGACCTGTATATAGATTCTAACCAATCTTAACGAGCCATTTAGTTGAAAATTAGCTCTTTCAGGGGTACAGCTGCAGCTGATCTGGACCCACGCCAAGGGTAACCGTCAAGCGAGCGTCTCAGCGGTTGTCAGGTTCTTTTCCCCTCGGCTCGTGCCGAAGCGTCGGGAAGCTGCCGATAATTGAGATCGGGTCGGCATCTCCCCGCACGTGCAAATCGATACCCTATAGTTATACCGAGTCCCAACTAACTGATTCACAGCCTCTGCAATCACCATTAGTGTTTCGGGAGTGTGTTTATTCATACTATACTAGTTACTAGCTCTAGCGTAACTATTCATCGTCTTAGCTTCCAGATATGCGTATGGTTTACGTAACGAAACGTAGTCCTTCTCATAGCATAGTTTCTTACGACTAGTAAAAGGAACGCTTTAGGGAGGTCATGCTCGCTGGTGCTCACAATTCAGTCACCTACTATATAAATGCAAGATTGAGTTACTATTGATGCATGACGCTCGTGCCCTTGACGTATTTCAAGAACCTTAATATGAGAGACATTAGATTTAAATAGAATCCCATAGAGTTAGGATAGGGGCCTTGAGCAAGCCATATCCACATCACTCTGGAACGACGATCTCTAGCTTGGCGGGCAGAGAAGGTCGCAATGATTCGGTTTCTACCCGATATGTTATATGTGTTTAACATGCTGGACCCTGGATCTCATGATGGTCTGTTCTCCTCGTTTATATGTCCGTGTAGAGGCATACAGGTAGTATAGTCCACGCCAAGTGGAATAGCAGTGCATAGCTCCACAGTCGGAAGGGAAGTCAGTCCCGCACGAGGAAAGATATGCAGGGCTGCTGAAGACATTGCTTGGCCGAGTGACAGAGTCCGAAATGGATTCAGCGATCAACATCGAATTAGCCGCATCTGTATCGAGAGCTGTTTCCTCGTGAGACCTCAATGTAGATAGCAACAGCTGGAAACGGGATAAATACCTCTCCATTGCGTCTGTCTTCACTTTAGGATCTCAACTATCATTCTTTCATTTATCATTCGTTCATTTATCTCTTTTATCTTTCTTCACCGCAGTCAATCATTGGAACAATCCTTTACTATACCCTAATCCCAACCCCTACGGGGCTAATTCCAAAATGCTCCCAAAAATCTGTTACTTCCTATTCTACCTCTTCCTCACCCTCGTCGCAGCCACCCCGGTAGCGTTGGAAGAGAGAGCCCCCAAGCCGGCCCCCTCAGATCTCCTCGGCATCAAGCTCCAGGAAATCAACGACGTCAACAAGCCTGCCAATGCAGACAAGAGCCAATTCATCGAGTACTCCTCCATCCTCACTTTCACAGACGGTAGCAAAATCACCAATGACCATATCGTCGGACTCGCCAAAGCCGCCTGGGAGGAGATGTACGTCAAGCACATGGCCAAATACAAGAACAAAGCTACCGTGCCCGGCGTCATGAGTGCAATGAAAGTCGGTAACGAGGTTCATCTTGCGTCTAGTATGAAGGGCGGTGGTAGTCGGTATATCTATGTGGCTAGGGAGGAGAATTTGAAGCCTGATTCTGGGAAGAAGACTCCTGGTACCGATAAGAAGCCTGGCTCGGATAAGAAGAATCCTGCAGACAAGAAAAATCCCGGTTCAGATAAGAAGACTCCTACAGATTCTCCTGCCGAAAACCAGGGTGTATTTACCAGTGTTTTGAAGGAAAATGCTAAGGATGTCATGGAAGCCTTGATCGACGTCAGCAAGCAGAGCCAGGGGCACAAGAATGGCAAGACGGCCGCTGTGGAACAGGCCGCATCGGGCTCAGCGAATGGTCAAGGTTCGAAGAACACGAAGGGGGGAAAGCCTCCATCAGATCCCACCATCATTCAGCATCGGACTAGTGCCAGCTGTGGCGAGGTCATGGTATCTCTCGAGTATCGCTTAGCTCACAAGCAAGACACGCTGAGAAAGAAGACTCCCAAGCCCAAGATTGTTGCATGGGTTGGGGATAAGGAGACGGGAAATAAGGGGAAGATCCTGGATCCTTGTGGTAAAAGTAAAAATCCGAAAAAGCAGGATGATGATGCATGCGGCGAGAATTGGGGTTGTGCTGCCTTTACCGGGCCAGCAGGCATGGATTTCGATGTTATCCCGTCGGCCAAGCCGATTGATCCTAGCACCAAGGGCTTTCCAAAGTTCACCCATAGGAATGTGGACTTTCCCACGCCTGCCAAGATTCCGTCGCAGTGAGCTTGAGTGCGCTATGAATTCGGCCAATAAGACATTTGTTCTAGGCAAACCTTGCAAGACGTTGCTATGGTATGTGGAGGACGACCGAATGTATTATTAATTATCTGGGCCATATTACTACAAAGCCCGGCTTCATATATCCATACACGGCCTCACACGAGGGAAACAACATAGTTGATTTAAGGGCTCTATGCTAATAATATTGGCAAGAATCGTATCAACATAGAGGAGCTATCGAGTAGTACACTGGTGCTTTAATGCTAATAGAGTAAACATTGTTAAACCTTCTGCAATATCAGAAATCAGTCTGAATTACGCCCGAATCCCCAACATCCCCATCGACATCGCAATACGATCCATCCAATCCTCATTCCCACTCGGATGAATCTGATACGAATCCCTCAGGTACTCAGGATCAAACCGAACCTGCCACTCCTGCGCATTCTCATCCAAGGAACTCCACGGATTCGGCGACGGCAGGCCAGGTGTCTCAGGATTCTCCCACGGCTCCGTGAGATAGTACCGCCGAAGGAGATCCGAGCGAAGCACGGTATGCAATTGATTTAACAGCGACATACCCAATCGCATACCATACAGCGAGGACTGCGCGAATGGATCGACAAAGTCCCACGGAATGGGACCGACGAATCTCTGCCAGGTTAAAATGGGCGATTGGCGTTGATGGGCGAGCGCACGTTGGAGCTCCTTTTGAAGCTTATTCAGTCGGAAATGGCCGAACTCAAGTTCACGCAGTAGACGCGATTTTGCACTGGGGTTATCGATTTTGATCATCTTCTGTGTTTCGACTAGCCATCCGGGACAGGAGGCGATCTCTATAAATGCTCGATCGACAATGAGTCCGAGCTCGCTTCGTTTTGGGCTCTGGCTTTCGATATCGGCCAACTCGCTCAGAAATGCCCTCCATTGTGGCTCGCCGAGGAAGCAGTGCTCCCCACGGATCAGAGAATCGGCGACCAAGAAGGCCCGGCACGATTTCAACAAGGTTAATCCAAACCCGGACCGGTGGACGTCTTGTCCACGCATCTGGATCATCGTCGCCAGTCCGCGCGTATGCGTCAGCCACGACGCTCCCGTAATTCCATCCACCATCTCATACATAGTCAACAGGATACCAGAGGCAAGAGCCTCCTCCGTAGTAGCGAACTTCGGATGCTGAATAACTCCAGCCAAATAGTTCAAAGCCCTGCTATACATATGTCGACTGCAAGTAACCTTCTCCATATCATTATACTTCCGACCAATGAAAACAGTCGCCAGCGCGCGGTACGCCCAGACCAGCGCCTGGGGTGCAGTGAGAAGCGGACGTCTCGCATAATCGATCCAGTTAACTTCCACGCGCTTGCCACAGGAGGCGAACTGGGCGGGGAAACTGGTTAGTAGGAACGTGC
This sequence comes from Aspergillus novoparasiticus, assembly GCA_009176405.1. NCBI lineage: Eukaryota > Fungi > Ascomycota > Eurotiomycetes > Eurotiales > Aspergillaceae > Aspergillus > Aspergillus novoparasiticus. The sequence goes on from ML733413.1 coordinate 187,517, forward strand.
AAAAGACCTCCTTCTGTTGCAGGTCTAGAGCTGCGGCCGCTAGGTTCGGCTCCACCCGTTCGTCGATGCTTTGGCGCGCTCGGACCAGGGCAGCTTCTGTGTGGGGTTGGAGCTGGCTCCGGGTGTTTCGTTGCTGGTCTTTTTGGATCGAGCCTTTGGTTTGATGCATGAATTTCCAGCGTTTTTCGTAGCCGGGGCAGTCGAGGTTCCGCTTGGTGCATTGATTACAGAATGGTTGGGTCAGGTCGCACTGTGAGTTTTAGACTTGTATTAGAGGAGATGCTTTCTTATTTCATGGATAAGACGTAGATCCCCGCCATTCTATCAGGAGAGAAGGAATCTGAGCCCTTAGTCCCCATCAAGGGAAATAGACTCAATAAGAGCTGAAACTAACCTTGACCCGCCTCCGCAAACATGTCCGACACGCATTGCTTTTCGGAACTCCGACCATTTTAGTGTACTCTATATGGAACGAGGATCGGGTGCTGTGTATGCAGTAGTTGACGATATGTCGCTGGTGTCAGCTCGAAGAGGAAATATGCTGAGAATACGACTGCAGGTGGGGCCCCTGACAGGGTCTTTTCCCTGCCCAGACCAACTCTACCTGATCGAGCATGGATTGGCATGGGAATCGCTTTATGGAGGTTATTAACTCTCGATAGGGTTAGTGGTTGTTGTTTCGATCGCGGGATTGGTCGAGAATACGAGGCCCACTTTATTGGGTGAGTGGACGGCTGCGTTGAGAAGTTTGGATCAGAGTATGCCATATAATCCCAGGGGAAAGAAAGATAGACCTCACTTGAGTAGTATACATGGGAAAAACTAAGAAGGGTGGGGGCCTGAGATTTCTTTCTCGTCGTTGATTTAGGGTTTGCGTTAGAGTTTCACGTGCTCAAGGATATATACTTCTGATCGCTCGTTCCTCAATAAGGACATAATTACCTACAACGTCTTGATTACAAAATCTCATAGTATACTCTATCAAGCATTAAAAAGTAGTAAACCTACCTAAACTCGCAGTCGTGTCACCAAAAGTCGCAGCACCCAGTTCGAGCACCCCATCTTATGTTCAAGGGACCCAATGTCCACCGTGATATCCTTCATTAGTTTACCCAGTATCGAGTGCGTATACTCCGTGCTTTCCGTCTGGTTCAGTTGTTCAAGGACACATTGCTTGAGGGGTAGACTCATGCCTTCCGTGTTTCGTGATTCCCGCAGGATGCCGCGCTGACGGAAGTTTTCTGGCTGCATGGTGAGTGCATGCACTAGTGGGAAGGAATATGTGCCCTCATCGAGGTCTTCGAGAAGCCTTTCTGGGTTGTATCCTGTAATACAATTATCAGTAATAGGGAGAAAGTCAATGGTTGGTAGCTTCTCACATCTTCTGTTAGATTCTTATAATCGTCGCGGATCTGGAAGTATTGACCTAGTAGGCTGACGAGAGAGTCAAGTGTGATAGTGCTATTGAGAAAGAGATTAGCATGGGACCTATACTATTTCCGACGGCTGATGAGGTTTCTACCTGTTGTGTTTTGTCGATGCTTTTTCGCCCATCAGCCGAGCGAGTAAACGAAAGAGACCACCTGTTTCTTAAAGGGAATGATCATCAGTACGCGACCACAGACAAGTAGAGAAGGAAAATTGACTTTCGGAAAGGCCCAGAGGCCTAGATACGGGGGATGTCCAGGATGGAAACAATGACGAAGTCACGTTACTGTAAGCTTTTCCGAAGCTACATGCCTGTACTTACGTTCTGAATGGACAAAAGGAGACGGTTTTTCAAAGCAGGTCGTCTCAACCCACGTAGAGCCCTCCAGCAGCTCGAAGAGTCAACCAGGTTTCGCGAAGGACAACGCGTCCTTCATCTGTATATGACAATCCATGTAGACGACTTTGAAGATACGCGCAAATTCGTTAGTCCTGCACTGTTCCCATCTTGCTGCTGTCGACTAACAGGATTGTAAAATAGTATCCCCATTGGACTGGCCACCGAGACAAACGTGGATTATCAATCCTGATAGTAGACATGGCACACTATGGCTAAGCCGCAATGGCTGAGTGGAGGAAAACGCGGGACATTTCTTCTTGCACTGACCCAATTGTTACCTCCACAGGTTGGCCGAACATGGCTCAGCGGGCGACAGTGTTTCATAATAGCTTGACCCGTTTCGTCCTTCCTCTTTGTTCGGCTATGGATGACCGGCCAAATCCGTCGATGCCTGTCAGCAATGCAGTGTATATCGTAGACGCATCTGTGGTTTCAGTTAAGCAAGCGTGGAATCTAAAAGATTTTACGCAGGAGGTCAGCTGGATATTGATGACATGTTATCCAGAGACGATTGAGCGTATCTTTGTGAGTTCATCAAGAGAGATGAGAGACGCATGCCCTAAACAATTCTGGTCTACGTTTGCAACGTCCCTTCGTATTTCTCCACGATATAGAACATCTTCAAGGAATGGGTGGATCCAGTTACAGCAGCTAAAGTGGTGGTTCTGAAGCAATCAGAGGTCTATGCGACCCTGGAAAGGTATATCGACAAAGAGAATATTCCGAAGAAGTTCGGAGGAGGCTTTGCGTTCCAGAATGGAATGCTCCCAGACCTTGATCATGGTATTCGGCAACGCCTGCAGTGGACTACACCAAGTGAATGCATACCACCTGGTCCTGTTAAATGGTTGCAGGCTGATTGCGGGAAGAGGATCGCGATTGCCACCGGAAGTGTGGACAAGAATGTACTAAGAAACGTTGAAATTGCTGCGTTGTATTAGTTTGAGAGAATGGGGTCAGTGGAATAAGTTGTGTAATCCTGAACACAGCGCCTTGTTTCACAGGCTGCGATTGTCAGCAAGGCAAAAAGGGCCTTTACTGGTGATTAACTGGCTCATATCATAGCGGAAGCTTTGTCTCTGTCTCCCCTTTTAGTCAAAGTTCCCATGGACAAGTTTTACCCCCACGAGAACAAATTGATAGAGCTTAGATGCATTGGAGGAAGATGATGGATTCTTTTATCTGATAGACAAAGGAATCGTAGAATATGGTTGTGCGTCAGGTGACCGCTTAAAAGAGCTGACCAGCTGACAGAGAATAATGTCGCTTCGGAATATAGAAAGTCTATAGGAACAAACACTAGATGGCCTTTTGAGAAGCATGGATTAAAATGCCTCATATTCTGTACAGCTAGCGATATTCGCCCGGATGTGTGATCCTAGCAGGTCTGAGATATGAAACATGAAGGTATTGTATTTGGTTATTAAGCTACACCTAACTTAGAACGCTATCCTATATTTGAAAACGCAATAGATACAGTCAAAGGACTGTATGGCCCCGAAAATCGTAAGACACCGAGAAGACTGTCTCTCCTTAGATTGTGCCAAGTTTGGGCGTCTGAGACTCCGTAACATCGAGGACCATCATTATGAGATCCATGGAGATTTCCTGCCCCTTATCCGCCGCCAAAGCTTTGCACAATCCAAATACATTCTTGATCTGGCGTCCGTTCAGCTCACGTTGTGCAAGTTGATGGTATTCTTGTTCAGACAGCTCAAGGCCGCCAATATGCAATCCGAAGTTCTGCCATATTTTGCCCCGAGCCTCAACACTCAGACTTGGGTATTTAAGGGTCATGTGGATACGGGAATGGAATGCATCATCGATGTTCTTCACTCGGTTTGTGGTGAGAATCAGGATGCCCTGGTAATACTCCAGGAGCCGGAGGAAAACTGCAACCAACGCATTATGTGCGATGTTCTTAGTCGATCGTTCTTCCATGAAGACGTCAGCCTCATCAAGAAGTAGTACGGCACGGAAGGCTTTCGCAATGTCAAGAGCACGGTTCAGATGCCGCTCGAGGTCTTCGGAGTCAGCACCCAATTCTCCAGATGTAACAGTATACAGTGGTCGCTGGCTATACTCGGCAACAGCTATTATAGGTTAGCTTATCCTGTTGTAAATGAGGATTCGAAATCACCTTCGGCCGTCATTGTCTTTCCTACCCCAGGAGGGCCATGTAGTAGCATGATAAGACCTTTTCCCTTGCCTAAGAGGATTAGCTGTATCAGTAACGCCTTCCCGCCCGGAATATGGAAACGGGGGCACAAACCCTTAGTAAAGTCGTCAAAATGCACGCCATTGACGTGGCTCTTTACCATAACACGCACTATTTCCTTCGTAGGCCCTGGGAGTACAAGCTGGTGAAAAAGCTGCCGGTTGAACAAAATGTCTTCGAGGTCATCAATGTTCACAGTAATGCTCCTCTTATCCTCGAAGGAGAACGCCGGAATTGTATCAGTACACAGCATGAGATGCTCCTCGGTCAATTGACCATCAATAAGTTCACGCTCGATATCGTGTACCCTGATGGAGCACGAGCCAAGGCGTTTCATAGCGGCAGTATCTACCATGACTCGGCGGAGCTTGTTCTGCGACACATCTCTGTGTGCTTTAAAATGTTGACCTTTTAAATCCACAAACCGCCGGCCTCGAGCCACAAGATTGTCGATGACGTGGGGGTAATTTGAGTGATACTTCAATGGGAACACATCAAGGTCAGAGAAATACCGAATCCCTGGGAAACCCCCAATGATGAATTCCTCCTTCCTCGTCCCAAACTCATTTCCATCGTAGTCGATATATACTGCTTTGATTTGGAGCCATTTCCTTCCGCGTTCATCGACTCTGTTATCAGCGGAAATGACCCGGTATGCTCGTGGTATGTCCGCATTTCCATCAACAATGATGTCCTTCGGAAAAAACGCTTCTCGCAAGATCTTGAAAGTAGTAGTCCCTCTGAAAGCCCCATGTTAAAGTGAGTCCAGCAAGTATGTTGGAAGAGATCGCTTACTTTGGAAACATGTGCTCCATGTCGCAAATAACCGACCCGTATTTCTCCTCGACAAGCTGCAGAAGCACATTTACGTGCTTAACACAGAGTTCACCCTTTTCTTCAGCAACATCTCTGATTAAGTTCCTCTAGTAGCAATTTAGCTGACTGCCTATTCATCTTATTGCCGCGTTCCGTGCTTACCCATCGAAAGATCCCGTCGTTTGGCCACGGTAAGGAAGATTCCACGTCGAGGGTGGCTCTTTCATTGCGGAGAGCCTGGTATAACACATCAAATACCAATGGGCTCTTGATATCGATGCAGACTTCGCTCAATGATTGGTCCCATCTGCTGAACACGCGTCTTAGTACCAACACCCACCTACCATAGTCGTCGCTTGGCAAGTTGTTGTCCTCTTCGATAGCTCCTCTCGTGGGATCATAAGGGAGGAAGGTGCGCTTCTTGAGCCTCTTGTCATAGACCTAGAGCGAACTTGTATGCTTAGCGTGGTGCGCTCACGGGGACTGAGTGCGCTTCATGCATTCAAGGGATCGGTCTCACATCGTCAATCTGACATAACGAAACCTCCATATCTTCTGGGGCCACGATTTCAGGTTCGGCCTCTTCTGGTGTGTCTTCTATTGTGCTTTCCGCAATTTGAGTAGGCTCAGGTTCAGGCTCGGTCTCGGGCTGAGTCGGGGTCTCAGATGTAGGTCCAAGCTCTTTAATAAAGCTTAGTGTTAGCAGGTTAATCATCCGCATTCCGGTTATACACTGATAAAAATGAACTCACCCTCAGAGCCAGTGAAACATGTACAGTCATCCACTGGAGCGTCCTTGGGACGAGAACAATCCCGAGCTTGCCGAATCTCCTCGTTAATGATGTCGGAGTACATGCCCGAAAGTGACGATAAAACGGAGTTGAGAAGGTCTTTGGTGGCCTTCTCTCCACCGAGAGAAGTGACAATGCTATTATCAATGGTCGATTTGGCCGTGAAAGCTAGATGATTGTGGGGGTTTGTCGCCGGAGTCTCATTGAGGGGACACTGAAGTTCGGCTGAGAACTCAAGGACTGGGTGGCTTTCACCAATTGGAGTACTCTGAACATTCTGCGCCACGGATTCTGCAGCCACGGTATCTTCGGTAGCATCATCTTGGGTCTTTTCGTGGTCGTTCAGAGAATCAACGCTTTGCTCTACCTGCAACTTCACTTCGTGGTGTGGGGTATTTTCAATTGCAATGGTCGCTTCCATTTTGTTTTTGTAGTGAGGAAATACCACCTTTTTTCATTTGTCTTTTTCTCTTTCTAAGTGAAATCAGATCAAATTTCAATGGGCGCACAGAGACAGGGCAGAATTAAGACGTCCTGGGAAAACCAACTATACTGATCGTGAGTAGCGTTTGAAACTTTCAGGCTTTCGTGATTTTTATATATAATGGGTCAGATATACATCACTGAGATATTATATCAGTCCCAATTGTGGTTGGCAGGCAGCTCCTTGTGATGCCTAAGGGTTTATAGTGTGACGACCAATGAAAGACATCCCCGCATGCCACCTGCCGCAGCTGCATCATGAAATCTGCCCAGGAGGCCAACCAAACCAAACCGTCCCAAGAGAGGAACTGCAAGGGCCTCTTCGGTCGCATTGCAGCCTTGGAGTAGCTATAACACAGCAACGGCCTTACCAATTGAGCCTCATTCTACTCCAGGCAGTAGTAGAGCAGCCTATCCCTTGGACACCCTCACCTGGTGGTGTACCTCCATGAGGGGACACATCACATTTAACACCAGCTGCTGACTAACACGGCATTTGACGAGGTCAAGGACCTTCACTGGGTACAATTGCCAGCTTTGTGTCCTTCTAGATAAGGCTCAGTAGACTGTTGCCTACGAGATGCATAATAATATACGCGATTCTACCACCGTTTGATGCTTTTTGAGTTAAGCAACCTGTATACCTTACCTGAACCTTGAGCAGCTACAAGAAAAATTGAACTCTTCTTCCCCACATCAACAATACATAAAAATCAGCCTTTGTGAGTAGGCAGATGACTCCTCATTGTCGAGCATTGCCGAATGCGGCTTCCATTCGGCATTTGATCAACACAGCTGAGCCAAGATAGCGAGCTTAGCGCTCGTCCCTAGCTAGGCAATCTTTCTTCCAGCATTTCCTTGGCTGTGTAGTGCCTGTACCTGGTCCTCAATTTATTTATTTTTAAAATTCTTTCTTTCTCTTCTATCTAGATCGGTTAGACACAAGCCACGGATGTGGCTTGTGTCGAGTTGGGAGTATCAGTACCTCCTTACGAGACTCCCCAGACCTCAGATTTATTTGCCCATATGACTTGTGATTCATGTAGCTCTGGATTTAGTGATGTATGCAGCATGTACGCAATCTTTCTAAGTGAAAAGGCTTTTAGTTGTGGGGTAATACCAGTTACTAGAGAAGTTAAACTATACATAATTCTACATTGGTGAACTGAGATAATATTCCGAGACAGAAGAAACCCCATCAGATGAGGTATTTCCGAAGAACCAGAGGAACGATCTTTTAGTGATATCATAGAGTCTTAAAAATTACTTCCAGCGTATGTTTCTTTTTCATATCATGTTTTAACCAGATGAAGCGCGCCGAGCGCGATTGATTTGTTTGGGAAATCGAGTTCGCCGGAAGTTTCCGGCTTTCCGAGTAAAACAATATTGTTCCGGGGAAAAGGACTTAAATAAAAAAAAAAGATAGAAAGAAAAGAAAAAAAAATTTGGGACGAGGAAAGAATGCTGCTTGGTACCCAGACACTGGAGACACCTTTCCTTCGTGTACCTAAAGTAAACATGGTCTAACATGATCATATCACGATGTTGGAAGAAATAGTACTTGTCATTGGTGGAACAACATGTTCAATACGAGGAGTTCTATGAATATAGATATATTGACTCTTCGGTGAAAGGTCCATGTCATTGATTTATGGAGAATGATCATCTTGCAATGATGATCTATTTGTCCCCTACCTTACGTCCTTGTTTCCCTTTAAGATGTTAGAGATGCCTACGAAGTAGTAAGAGAAGGATGGTAATGTAGGTGGGATGAATCGTAGCGTCGAATCTAAGATCCTTGTAAACTCTATTCAGGATGTTTTCTTTTGCTCTTGGACTGCTCGTGGGGGTACGATGCTCGATTTGATCGTCCATCACGAGTCAGTGCATCCTAACCCTATGTCAGAGCACATACATTACTTTTTCCTTCTGTTACAGCAAAACGATCAACGTTGTGCACAGATACAATGCAATTGTTTTTACAGGTAGGTCTACCTGTCGACAAGGTTAAGGACTTAATTAAGAAATTAATGGCGTAAAGCCACGAGGGGCAGGAGGGGCCCGCACGTAATATCGGTTGTGCCTGTCAGATTTTAGTGGCCCATATCACACTACACTAATTTTTTTTTCTCTATTTTTTTCTTGCCTCTGCTCCATTGACCTCCTTATGTCCGACGGCGCCCGTGATTAATTTCCCGTCCCAGCAGTGTGAGCCGACAGTATCTGACTAGCTCGATCACATCTGGGAGCCTTCCCACATGGCGTTATGCCAGTCAAGAACCCCTCCAACTGCGCTTGACTATCTTCCTGGCCGATCTTGACATGGTGACGGCGGTCGCGTGGGATGGGCCACACGAGAAGCGAAGTCGGATGGAGGCCAGCACTGGGAAGTGGGTTTTATTAGTCAATGTGCGCGTTCAGCTGGAGGAACTAAGCCTCGAAGGCCGTCGATCACTATCTTATTGGGATGAGGCCCCACCAATGAAAGCGAAATTTATCTGATCCGAAACCTAACCCTGGTTATCTGATCAAACCTGAATTAACCCAACGGCTGCCGTCATTGGATGAGTTCCTCTCTGTCTAGGGAACTTTGATCCCCATCGGGAAGCGCGTCTTGCGGCAATAATTTGACCACACCACCGTTGCTTTTTGTACACCGATGGGCAGATCGAATCTCTCTAGACCAGTTATGTAGAAAAGAGTTGCGACCCCCGGTCGTTCGTTCTTGTTGCCAGCCATCTGTCCCGTCGCACATACCAGGAAACACAGTCGACCGTCGAGTCCACATCGAGGTGTACAATACTTTCTTCAATACCATGGCGGGCCCAAATATTGTGCGAGGCCGGAACGACATGCACTTGGCCCAGAGTGTTGTCGGTGCGGATTTTAAAGACCTCAAGTATGAGGTCAGTGTATCATCCGCGAACAACAGCCACAATCCCGATGCGATCAGTCTGGAAAGTCCACAGAAACAGCCCTCTCGGAGGCCGTCCGAGGAGGTCACTCAAGGCGCACAACTGGGTATTCGAAAGGCCGAAGCAGCTGCACTCGCCTGGAGTAAGAAGACTGCTTATCTGACCTATGCTTTGTAAGTCACACAATGCTGTCATTTACCTTCTGTTTCCCTTCTGTGACTACCTAGTAACTTGTGGCCGACTTGAAAGAGTCTGGCTCGGCTTCTTTATGCTAGCCCTACAGTCCGCCGTCAGTACTAATGTCATCCACAACGCATTCGCCCACTTCGAAGAAGCGCCCGCCGTGAGTACATCCAGCATTGTTGCAAGTGTGGTCAGTGGGGTAGTTCGGCTTCCTGCTGCAAAGCTTCTGAATATCTGGGGGCGTCCAGAAGGCCTTTCGCTGTTCCTCGCCGTTTACCTCCTTGGGTTGATCATTCTGGCCTCTTGCAACAACCCAAGCTCCTTCGCCGTGGGTTATGTTCTATACTGGGTTGGATACGACGCCATATTCTTGATCCTCGACGTGTTCATGGCTGATACATCCGGACTACGCAATCGAGCCTTTGCATTTGGTTTCGCCAGTACGCCTTTTATTTGTACGGCCTTTACTGGCCCGATCGCAGCCCAGTCATTTGTGGATCACTCAACGTGGCGCTGGGCGTATGGGACCTTTGCCATCGCGCAGGTGTTTGTTTTTCTTCCCTTGATTGCCGTGTTCAAGTTCTACCAGCGCAAAGCCGAGAAGATGTTCATCTTTGTGCGGGAGCCTAGCGGTCGCACATGGACGCAGTCCATCATCTTCTGGCTGAATGAATTCGATGGTATGCGTCAGTTGCGATAATTGACGAACTCGGCTAACTATGGTTCTCTATAGTGGTCGGCACCCTCCTCCTTACCGCTGCCTTCCTTTTAGTCCTCCTTCCTTTTAGCCTACAATCCTACGGTCGAGCCGAGTATAACAGTCCGACATTCATCGTCATGCTGGTGGTTGGCGTCGTTCTCTTCGTCATATTTGCGGCCTGGGAACGGTACGGCACTGCAACGCCTTTCATCCAATACGCATTGTTCAAGGACCGCAGCGTTCTCGGTGCCTGTATCGTGGCGGCTAGTCTATTCTTCAGTTACTATGCGTGGGAGCTCTACTTCTATAACTTCTGCATGGTCGTCTACGGGCTCAGCGTTAGTATGACAGGATATGTCGGACAGATTTACAATGTTGGGTCGTGCTTCTGGTCGGCAGTGTTTGGAGTGGTGGTGTACGTCACGAAGCAGTTCAAATACAGCTGCTTATGTTTCGGCCTACCACTCGTCATGCTGGGCGCCGGTCTGATGATCCATTTCCGGTCCGCCGGTGGAAACATCGGATACATTGTGATGTGTCAGATCTTCATCGCCTTCGGTGGCGGAACACTTGTCATCGGTCAAGACATGGCCGTCATGGCCGCTTCCGACCGTGAAGGCGTCCCAATGATGCTATCAATGATCGGCCTGTTCTCCAGCTTAGGTGGTGCGATCGGCAACGCGGCCTCGGCTGCCATTTTCTCCAGTACCTTTCCATCTGCGCTCCGGGATGCCCTCCCTGCCGAGAACAAGTCTCAATACATGGATATTTACCTCGGAGGCTACCTCAAGCAGCTCGAGTACCCTGTCGGGTCTGAGATTCGAGACGCCGTCAATCAGGCCTACGGAGCCTACATGAAATATGGGTGTATCGCAGCGGTGGCGGTCATGGCCGTCGGGCTTCCGGCTATCGCTATGTGGAGGAACTACAGGGTTGACAAGAAGCAGAACAAGGGTGCGATGATGTGATGGTTTCTTTTTGTTTCAGGTCTTTCTTTTGTAATTTGGATTACGTTTATACCCCTATACCCCTGTGCTTTTATCGTTGCATTCGCTTTTCTCTGTCTTGTTCACGTGTATATCATATGGGCTGATAGGGAGGCTTTTTGATTATTACAAGCTATTGAACCATTTACTTAGAGAATTAGACACAATTTACAACTTCAATGACTCTTAACCTAACTTTCTCATGCGAACTCTCATTGTAGATCCCAAATTCAGTTCACCGAGGCGTTCGTCCGAAAAGGTACCAACCAAGCGGAACCCGGAGTCTCAGCGAGCTTGAGAGTGCCCCTCCATGGCAGTGAAATTAACTACCGAGTTGACAGGCCGGGCATCAACTGCTCCGGATCACAGTCTATCCAAACTAGGGTCGTTAAACGCGTCATTGGCGGCTTGGCAGAGATACTGAATGGTGGAATAGGGGCAGCCAACACCCACCGGGGCCATGCATCGAACCATTGGGGCACGCCAGGCAACAGACGACAGGCCGCCAAATTTTTGTCCGTGCAAAGAAAAAATAGCTCATGTGGAGTGGAGTCCCAAAACGTACGTAGTATCCGAGTCCAGCAGTTGATCGTCCCGGCGATAAGATTGATAACTCTCTTAGGGCGAAGTCGGACCCGTTCAACGTACTTTTCCGCCGATGACATGCCACTTGCTCTGTTTGATTTTGGTTCATTTAATGTCTTTTGCGCATTTATGGCGGGAGTTTGACGGGGTTTTTCTTTGTTAAATTTTTATTCTCACACTCGCTGCTCTGCTAATGAATCCCACGGCTCCCGTTTCAACCGTGTATTCTTTTCTAAGAAGTCGCGTGCGGACATCATGCATGAGGCTACCTTACCTGTGCGCGCTAGGACGCAATCTTTGTCGGCTGATGTCCCCTGGTTTCTGAAATTGGATCATGAGAATGAGGTGGTTTACGAAACGACAGACCGGCCGCTGTTGAAGAGCGGTAGCTTGACTGGACTCGTGGAACAATTGACGCGCCATGACCGACTGGACCATACCTTTAACGAGACCTTCCTAATCACCTATCCTACCTTTGTATCCGCTGCGGACCTCTTCGATGCCCTCCTCCAACGATTCCACGTCGATCCACCAGGTCAATTGACTCAATCTGAAACGCAGCTGTGGACTCAACACAAACAAAAGGCAATTCGTCTCCGGGTGGTCAATATTATGAAGACATGGCTGGAACGTTTCTGGATGGAACCACGTGAAGAAGCGACAACGGATTTCCTCAGAAAGATGCACGCCCAGATCAAGAGCTCGGCGGATGTAATGGAGACGCCTACAGCCCCGCAATTGTTAAGCGCCATCGATCAGCGAATACAGGGCCAAGAGATCACGAAACGTCTGGCGACACCCCCGAACTCCAATATTCCCAAACCGATCACCCCGAAGAGTATGAAAAAGCTGAAGATACTGGACCTCGATCCTACCGAACTCGCTCGCCAGCTGACGATCATCGAATTTAACCACCACGCCCGAATTAGGCCGAATGAATGTCTTAGTCAGAAATGGAAGAAGAGGAGGTCCAATAGCACCGAGCCGTCGACGGGTGTCAATGCCATGATTCTGCATTCGAATCGGCTAGCCAATTACGTGGGGGAGCTTGTGTTGGCTCAGGATGAGTTGAAGAAGAGGGTGTCGATAATCAAGCTGTTTGTGCAGGCTGCTGATGTAGGTCTTGTTTCCTTGGGTGCGTGTGTTCTATCTAATATGAGACTGGTTAGGTATGTCGTTCGATGAATAATTATGCTACTTTGATGTCCATTGTCTCCGGGTTAGGGCAGTCGCCTGTCTTCCGACTCCGGCAGACTTGGGGTCTTGTCAATCCGCGCATTCGCAATCTGCTTGAGGAGCTGCGCGACTTGATGTCGAGCGAGAAGAATTGGGCCAAGTATCGGGAAGTGTTACGGCAGGCTAGTCCGCCTTGTGTTCCTTTTCTGGGTATGTAATGCATAGTTACCTACTTCTTCCCCTAGCCTTCTCTCTGCTTTTTCTTTATTTCCCTTTGTGTGAGAGTTTCCACTAACATGGGAATAGGCATCTACCTCACAGACCTAACATTCATTGACGACGGCATCCCCGATCTCACCCAATCAAGCCAGATCAACTTCGCCAAGCGCATCAAAGTAGCAGAAGTCCTGCAAGATATCCAACAGTACCAAAACATGCCATACAGCCTGCAACCCGTCCCAGAGATTCAGGATTTCCTGATTAGGAATCTTAGGGCCACGAAGGATGTAAGCGACATGTATGACCGAAGTCTTCAGTTGGAGCCGCGCATGGCGAACGAGGAGATTGTCGTCAGACGTGGTGCTCATACGGCTACGGGTAGCAATATGAGCTCGGTGATTATTGCTAGTATGGCTATGCGGTGATATTGGGTTTTTGGGTCAGTTTATTCTGGCTATTACTTCAGTGGGGAGGTGTACCTCGGTTTGGTCTTCTTTTGGTTTCTTCTTTTTGATACCTTGTTTTTCTTTATTTCCTTCTTGATGATGATGAAGTTACGATTTCGTGATAGCACGGCTTTATGGTAATGTATATAGAAAAACATATCCAATCTTTCGGTTCAAAAATAATAGGACAAAGGGATTCATAATTATCTCACTTACCTAGAACCTATCTCCAATTGCAACCACCACCCATGACCTTGTAGCCCAGATAAGAGCCCGTTACTCGGCTAAATCTCTAGGTAGAGGAGTGTAATCTGGCAACGGGGATGATTAATTTGTTTCACCTCCCGAGGGCTCTGGTAAGACAAAGATTGTACCGCCCGTTATGACTAGCGTTTTATTTATACATATTCGGGCTGTGGCGAGGGTATCCATGGCCGTGATTTCGAGCTCCAGGATGTCGCTGTATGGTATGTTCCTGTCATGGCAGAGGCGAGGTGGAATATCATGTCTGCTGATGTGGCTTCCTCGGTTGGGATGGAGTTGTCGCTTAGCGTGCCACGTACTGGGGTTGCACCGAAGCTATGTAGAAGAGTATACCCTGCTGTGCTGCGAGAGAGACTGCGGATGGTGTGTCCTGCTGCGACACATTGTTATGCGGTTGTTAAGTGGTGGGTGTTTGATATGTGAGGGAGGGCTCCTATACATATGTGGTGGTGGAATATTGGGACGATTTGCCATCTATCTGAATTCACTGTGATCTCAGTCTCCGAGTTGGAGTTTGGAAGAGATTCACTTTCACCTTTCTTTGTCATTGATATCAGCTGGTACCGTGGGTTCCACGTAGCACAGTGTCATTCTGTGAAGTGATATTCTGTATCCAGCGTTTCATCTATGAACCTAACCTCGCATCTTTATATATCAGTTGAACAGGTGCGGTTAATTGACTATATGTTCCAACCTTCAGGGTTGCATGTACAGGTTAAATAACCGAAACATCTTATACATACATATAATCACACATTTATGTATTCTCTACGGATAGGACCTGTCTCCATTTCATGATATTCCATCGAAAGTTGACCGGAGTAAAGATGGCTGAAGCTTGAGCTGGACAATGTATGGAGCTAACCGTGTTAGGTTAGCGTTTCCAGGATGGGAGGTTATGCCGCGTACATAAATGACTAAGCATATTAATGAAAGGTAGGGTGATGTTACCCTAACTGGGGTATTTCAAGTTGGGGTGCGATGTCATTGTATTTGACTACTTCTATTTCATAGATCCTGTCAGATGGACTCGGCGATAGTAAGTTATGGGATCGAGAAGGAGTACGGTGTGAATGATAGATCATATATTGATTGACCCTCACCAGTGGAGATGTAGTACGGTTAACCGATCACTCCCATGTACAAAGTGGAATGTGAATGTAGAGGGGACCCTCCCAGATTCACTTTGGGAGCTAGCCATATACAACATCTGGATGTGCTAGGTAGACAGTATGAATGAGTCTATCTGCTATATCATTCCTGATGAACAAGTGCAGACTATGTACAACCGGTTCGCTTGGACGTCGAGACTGATTTGGTACAGCGACAAAAAACAGACATTGTAGTGAGCCCAACTAGTCTTGATATCCTCTACACAATACGCGACCGCACATCGACGGTAATATCTCCCTGACCTTGAACAACTTTTCAAAGATCATTGGTACAACATGCATGCGTATAGCGCGTCACCGACCAATAACAATAAGAGTGTAACCTCCATGCGACTGCCGACCCCACACCGGCGCCTAACCACGTCGACTTCGAAGAAGCAAACACACACCATAACTCAACCTTCTTCGTAGCCATCTATCCCACACAGTGTACTAAACTCTTCATAAACTGGACAAGCCATACCGGCACAGCTCATCTATACTCTCCCAATGTCCCCCCTCCGCTCCACATACACTGGAGTCACAATCGACGCAGAGGAAACCCTCCTTTGCAAATGTGGCTATCCCATGAAGAGGTACACAGTTAGGGACGAGAAGAGCCCATACCGAGGGGAACAATGTATATCCTTCCGTCTATTCTCATCAGACCCAATCGCTTCTCCAAGACTAATAATGTGTAGATCTGGCATGTAGAAGACATTCCAAAGACGAAGAACACTGTAAGAGCTGGGTATGGTTGGACGAAGCGTCTCAGGTAGAACGGCTCGTTCCTCGCCTTTCTGTTCCACAGACCCCGAAGAAACAGAGAGATATACGGGAGTTTGGGCAGTTCACGCCGCCGAAATCCTCTGGTTTCAAGAGAAAGCGGGTGAACGTAGATCCTGGGATTTTGGACGAGCTCCCCGGGGATGAGATTGAGGACAGTGGTACGTCCGCCTTGTTTATCATGTGTTAGGAATAGGAACGATGAGAGTAACCTATATCTAGATTCGTCAGAAGACACCCTGTGCTCGCCGTCTCGCAGAAGGCAAAGGCTGTCGAGGAAGGATATTTCGACGCCGGTAGCTCGTTCGCTATTTGTATGGCAGGAAGGTATGGATACCGTGCGACGTCAGCCTCTTCGAAGACCTGAGACTCCGCCCCATCGAGTCGCGGATTCGAGCACACCACGGCCCGAGCTTGTCAGCTCTGGGCTGTTTACTCCAGGCTCAGGTGGCCGTGGCCAGAAAAAGGGATGGCTCGCTATGGATGCACCGATAACACCAACTAAGCAGAATCATATTTTTGCATCTCCAGCGTGTGTGGATGATGATATCAGTGATTCGGCATATGGCTGGGATGATGAGCTGGTTGCTGCCATGTTAGATAAATCGGACCAGATGCCGCCATCAGCATAAGATCCATGCAGGGAGGTTAGATAAATACGTATGTTAGGGTCTCAAATTACCATCCTCAACGCCGGGTTTGGAGATACAGTCTCATTTCCAAGAAATAGTGATATATAACAGAGTAGCATGAACGTGCAACAGAATCAGGGTTCAGACCGCTGACCTTGGCGAAGGCCACTCCACCATGAGCGGCACATTCTGAACTTTAATAGATGTTTCGAGTGCCACGACCATAATCTGTTTCGTTATCAAACATCTTTGCTACAAATTTCTGGGTGCAAATCGCTTATACTGATCTCCTGGTACTATAATGGTAGTACACTTTCCTGGCTATCGCATGTTGGTTGGTAGCTGATCAGTGGGTTACTGAAAGAGAAGGAGAGGGCTATAAGTAGATACATACGGTGACGCAGGTGTGATGCGTTGCCAAATAGAGACCGGAATACTCTTCGCCACCTCCGCAGTGTGGCTTTCGAGATGATAATTACTTTCATCCAATTTATCTTGGTTGTCGACCTCTTTCCTAGTTCGGTGTGGATTGGCATTTCTGCTCGCTCGAGCCGAGCAGTAATATGTCGATTGACATGTGCGTAGGGACGTTATAGGACTCGAGGATGAGATGGAAGCCCTATAGGACATTCATAGCTCGTAAATCCTGTCCGTAAAGTTGAGGAATGCATTAGAGCTTAGTCAATGCATCGCTATGCCGAGTGTGCTCTATGGTTAAGAAGCTTATACCATGTGACTTGAAGCTACCAGCGGCCTTGCATTTGTCTCTGTGATAGCACAGAGTCTGCCAAAAGAGCGTTTGTCTCGTCTGATAACTCCTTCCGCACGTCTACCGTAATGCCATCCAACGGAACCTCTCATCCCCAACTACCCTTCGATTCAGCATTCCTGCTCAATCTAGATCTCTTCCGAGTCTCAACCGACGATGCGACCAGAGACGAGAAGATCGCCCTCGCTTACCACCGAGCCCGCGCTATAGCCAGAGCCTACGGTACGTTTCCTTACCACCTTTTCAGCGGCGACTAACTTAGTATACAGCATTCAAGGTGGAAGATATACTGTATCTGAGTGACAAGTTCTGGAAGTTCCACCAGGACATGATCCACACGCAGGATTCGGCGGCGTTCAGTCTGTTGGCGATCCAGTTCAATCTTTGTGTGGGGACTCTGGCTCCCTTTCTTAGACATAGAGAGGACCTTGAGTGTCTTATCGAACCACTACTCAACTTCGAGGTTTCGTAAGTGCGCTATCCGCCGGGTGGACCTCCATAATACGCTGACAGGCATTAGAGGACAATTCCTTCTTACAGAGGTCGGACATGGTTTGGATGCTCAAGCTATTGAGACAGTGGCTACGTTGCTTCCCGATGGCGCCTTCGACCTTCATACACCCAGTCCAGACGCAGCCAAGTAATAGATCCCTTTACTTACTAGTGATGACAGTGGCTGACCTCTTAGGTTTATGCCAGCAACATCCCCTATACCAGGCTTTCCCCGCGTCGGGATTGTCATCGCCAGACTGCTTGTCGATGACGAAGATCGTGGTGTCAGACCATTTTTCGTCTGGCTGAATGATGGTCATGAAATGAGTGCAGGCGTATACGCGAGGTAAATACCTTCCGAACCCATCCAGTATCCATGATCTAACCCCTTTAATCAAACTCCAGAGTCCTCCCTGGACGAGCCGGATCCAAACCTCTCGACCATTGTATCACATCCTTCAAGCACGTCCGACTCCCACACTCAGCCCTTCTCGGATCGCTCGAGGCACCAAAAGACCCACGAAAGAGCTTCCGATCCGCCATTTACCGCGTCTACATTGGCACACTCTCTCTATCTACAGTTCTCATATCAGCGTTGAAACGATCCGTTTTCGTAGCGGGAAAATACAGTTTCCGTCGATATATATGGGGACCCAGTAATCATCCACGACCGATTATATCGTTCCGGACACAACAACGTCCGATTCTTCATACATTAGCTCAGATCGCTGTCTTCGACCCCTACGCTCAGGAGAGCATCCAGCAATACATGGACCCGAGAATCCCATATATCGTGCGTCAGGGTATCGCAGCCGCTTTCAAAGCCGTTCTCACTCGCGCTACGCAGGAGAGCCTGCATCAACTAGCCGAGCGCTGCGGTCCGCAGGGTCTGTTCGCGTATAACAACATCATCGATAACCAGATTGAAGCTCGTGGGAACTCGATCGCCGAAGGAGATACCCTGGCTCTTTGCATAAGTGCATATCACTTTGAACAACAGGCTAGGTCGATAGCTAACGTGTTATACAGGGCTTGCCTCCGAGTTAATACTAGGACGATATAGCATGCCGGCACCCCGTTATCCATTCTCCCTCCTAGCCGTATTCGAAACCGGTCTGTTCCAACATGCTCGAGATATCGTGAACTCACTTGGGGGCGCTTATAGAAAGGCGGAATTCAATACCCGTATACTCCCCCGCTGCCAGACGCTCGTTGAGGCTGTTGGTCACCGACTGGCATACGAGGCGGCCTTGGATGCTGGTGTGGCGTCAGAATTACTCGATCTTTATGAAGCTGGTGTCGTGATTCGTCATTCTGGGTGGTTTGTGGAGAATCTGGCTCTGGATACTGAAACGCAGTTTAATATGGAGATGCAAGCGATGAATTCAATCTTGCCGCGGCTTGGGGATTTGTTGAATGCAACTGGCGCGGAACCTTATTGTACGGCGCCTATCGTGTCTGATGAGGCTTGGATGGAGTTTACTCGCAGCCTTGAAGTCCATCATGGGAATGCTCGGATGGACATCTGTGAATATGATGCGGAATTGGCAGAGAGTGTAAGTATATTTGGATTTCTTCAAGACTATGAATAGGTTGGTATATTTGAAATTGGACTGTTGTTAGTGTCGATGGCATTACTGTATATTATAATGGGAAGTCTTTTAACGTCAATTGTTATCTCTGTCATATGTAAGCATCTGAGCCCTCCACGCCCTTCTTTCTTCTCCTCTTCTCCCGACCAATTCATGAATCCTGGGCCAGCAATTTATATTTATTCTTATAAGAGAATCTAAAGAATTAATTATGATTAATGTTACTTAATTATTTACAAATATATAAAGATTTCTCATTGGTTCTATTATAAAGTTTAGTAATCGCTCGAAGAGACTGCGAAACACCGTTATAGCTTGGTCTTTGTGTCGGGTATCCCTCCAAACAGGGCCTTTGACTTTGAAGATAGGCTGACGACTGAAATCGTGGCAAGCTGCGGGCTCTTGGGAAAAGTCCCATTGACGAACTGATTGCATCCCGTCACGATCCAGAGATAATGTTGAAGATGGTTAATATCTCGCGGAAGCTCAAGTAGCACGGGATTTGGATCGCTGGCCAACTTTGATATGCACGTTGGTGTTTGTAGAGAGCTCACAAGGCCTTGCAAACATGAATACGCGGATTCTATGTATTCGCGTGTTTGTGTTGCCCCCTCCCTATGTGCTTTTAAACGCCTATAGTTAACAAGTCTGCTCAACAGTTCACAGACCTTGCGCAGCTTGATTTGACAATGCTTGAAGACATCCATCTGCAAATCGAGGTCTCGATCCAGAACCGCGCGTAAGGCCCTGACTCTCACCTGGCTCCGTCGACACACTAGGTTCATAGTATGTTTTTCCTTCCTCAAGGGGCACTGCTATAGCTTGGAGCAAACGCCACTCGTGACATTCATTCAGGAATGGCATTTCCGAAACATAGCGGTGGCAATTAATGTACGAGGATGACCTGTGGGTATTAACCTTGCGACAAGGGCATTTCAGACTCATTGAGGTCGTCCTTAGTTGGCTGAGGTTCAAGTGAGATCCCGTGCACAGTCAAACATGCAGTACGACATAAAACATGGCCAGTTGAAGGTACCCCACCTACACTTTCATGCACCCACCAAAAGCCGACGGCACGAGCATCGTTTCCTGTGAGTGGTGCTCGGAGCCCCTGGATGAAAAGACCATGTCTGGAAGAGATTGGCGGTAAGAGAGACACATTCCAGAAGATCTATGCCACCAATTCCCTAACCAGTACTAGGAAATATGTAGACCATGACCTGAAACTCTATATGTGCATATCGGAGGAGTGTTACGAAGGATACCCATCTTTTGCAACTTTTCATGAGTGGCTACACCATATGATGGGTCATAGTCGGCGTTGGCATCGTGAGATATATAGCGATCCGTGGTGGGTATGTGCTATATGCGAGTATCGCGACGATGTCTTCAGTAGCTCAGACACCTTATCAACACATACCAAAGAGGTTTATTCTCCAGAGTTAACTACTGATCAGCTTAATGCCATATCGCGGTTGAGTAATACAATACTCCCATGACCCCGAGATGCTTGTCCATTATGCGGCTACAGAGTGGCAGGAAACAGCTTCCAAACGCAGCAAATACGACCATCTCCCCACGATTGCGCGAAGCGTAGTCTGGAACCGTCAAGGGAGGAGAATAGCAAAAGCGCGAGAACGAGTCCCGAAAACCGCCATGCCGTGCCTCATAGCTCTATCGACAGCTCCTCTAGTAGCTCTGCTGAAGATGAAGATCTAGAGGTTTTTACAGTCCCAGCCCACACAGAGATGACCGACATGGTCGCCCGACATGTCGCAGCTCATTTGCAGGTAGTGATGCTCCTGACAATCCGCCTAGCCTCAATACAGGTTGAAAATGAGGACACACTTGAGAAAGTCAGGAGTGATCTTTGCGATACTGAGGGTAGTGAAAGATCACCAATTGACCGGTTGACTGTCGAAATGTCAGATGTCAGTATATTGCACTCAGTCGATGGAGGTGTGTGTACAGATAGTGAGCCTCCAACGGAAGGTGCAACTACGCCGAGACACTACCTATAACTCACATATGAGCGATGGTACCCGTGGACATGTCAAAGGTAAGACCTATTGTCCGATTTATTGTACAACTGGAGTCGTGACTTCTTCAACTAGTGGTCCCTCACACCTTTCTTCATTGTGGTGTAATGTCAATTCCAAGTGTTATCACAGTTGAATATAATTTTAACCATAGACGTGCAATAGCTACTGTAGGTCCGAGCACAAGTACTTCCGATGATTTATGGTCCATCCGTAATGTACATAGAGCCACTCTAGGCCGATATCAATACAGCTGTGGTAACCAAGGTTCGAAACGTAAGTGAGCAGCTGAATGACTAAGTCATGGATACCTATTTCCTCAGTCAAAGGGCACATGAATCCGGAAGGAGCCACACAGAGCGCAAGAAATTACTTTAAGAAGACATGTCACTCAGCCCATCCAGCTGAGTTCGCTCCGTGCTACACAGCAGCAACAACTACAACTACTATCATAGCATCAACTACTACTACTACTACTGATATCACTACCCATTCACTTCATCATCTTTAGATTTATTCAACATCTTGCACTCTCCATCAGGCCGTACATCTCAATCGATATACCGTCCAGATTCTCTCTTGTGGACTTTCGTGAGAGCAAGGGACTACTCTCAAGGGACGGAACTCGAACAATCAAGGATCAGGAATCGAGTCCTGGTCTGCTGTCACCGTAATAACCATGAGCGAAGGCCCAGGTCAGAACGACAATCCTCGGGCTAGAAACATCCGTGAGCGTACAAAAAGAATTTTCAGTGGTCCTCGAAAGGTTGCCCACAGAATTTATGTGTTGGGTTACCGTGTGTATGAACGCACGTTTGACAACCTGCATGAGGCCTTCCCTACCAGAGTCCGTGCTCCCGTCGGAGAGCTTTTAAAGGACGCCCGTCCGCACTTAACACTGTTTCAACTAAGGGATGCAACACCAGCCGTGGAGATTACATCTCCAGCAGAATCGACAAGAATCATAAACTTTTTCCTGCGGAGCCTTGGGCTACGCCATGTATTTTATGGAGTTCACGATCGAGGACCCTGGCAGTTGGGAGTGGAGGCATTTCCAATCCTCATGGGCGAAGCAGGTGAGTCGAGTGACTTCCAATTAAGACGTAATAAACCTCCAATACTAAGAAAGGCCGCAGACGAAATGCCTTCTCGAGGGATCAACCTCCCAAAAGGGGATGAATTTGTACGATATGTCACTGCTAGGATGCCGTTCACAGTCAATATCGTTCAGCGCCAGGCAGCACGACGGCTCGTTGACGCCTTAGGCACAGATCGGGCAAGACAATTCCTAAGGATGACCCTTTGGGAGTCCAATCAAATCGTCCACACAGAATTTACCATGAGGAACACCCAATATCGACTGCAGTGCCAGACTAACTATGTACTGTGGTACGGCTACAAAAGAAATTGGGACCTGAACCTAATAATCTGCCACCAAAGGCGCGAAGAGGAATTTCATCCAATGACGGTACTTGCAGCCATGAGTATGCTTACCCAGCCTATGTCCATGTACTTTTCATTGCCGGCTAATGGCAACAGCGTTGGTTTATCATCGTCGGCAGACCGCTGATAGGGATAGGGAAATCTGGGGCCTCTATACAAACAGCCTACAGTACTATTACTTCCATATCAATGAACAGGGAGAGGTAGGAATGCCATCTTGGTTTATGCTTGGGTCACAAAGCTTACCTGTCATTATCACAAGTACTCTGCCGAATACTATGCCAATGGAGAGGTACGTATGTTTCAAGGCATACGGATGCTGTTGCAAATATATGCTCGAGGATATGAATTGGCTAGAGGCCTGAAGGAACCCACTTCAAAGCCCACAGAGCCCACAGAGCTCGAGATAGGAAGAACTCCGGAGACTGTTTACGAACCCGTAGCCCTGGTTTTCCGGGATGAGTATCATGCTGATTTGGGATGACACGATGCTCCTCGCCGTCTTTGCAAGGCTAGACTTGATTTACGTATTTTTAATATTGTGTTGAAAATTGTCGGGAAAGCCTATCATTGGGTTTACGTGGATGAATACTAATATGGATTGAATTGTCCGCATGCAACATTATTTCTTTGGACGTGAAGATTAGTCAATAAATGACTACCTATGACCTCCCCAGTCCTTTACCCTTATCGTAACATAGTATCTCTTGACTAGTGGCAAATCCCCCGATCGCCTGTCGTACTGAGCTACTCTAAACGCAGCATCTTAGCACACCTAGAGCAAGTCCTGTTAGATTCAATATGCATGTCAAGTCCCACAGCCGGATGTTACAACCCAGTAGTACGGAGCTCGGCCTTTAGTTGATTTGCGATCATAGTGCAGATGATGATTGCACATGTCAGCCCGCAGACCTGCTAGGAGAATATCCAGCCATTGTTGAGGTAAAACGCCAAGTAGCAGGGTGAAACTGATTTATCGCTCAATGAGTATCTAAACTGTGATGGGATATTGTCACCTACCCCTATCTTCAGCGGACGCCAAGCAGTGGCATATAATGAACATCACTAGCAGTAGTGCTACTCCGAGGCTAAGGTACATTTATCAGCTTAGGCATTTACCACGTGCTGGCCTACTAATTTCAATTATCCGTTAGTGATGTACCAGCATGTGAGTATAGAGCATCGTAACAGGGTATATTAGTAGCCTTGGTACGATTAACCATCTCCCTTAGTCTAGACCTTGAAGGGGGGATTAATGCGTCAAATGTAATTGGATTATATGATAATGGAGGTCAAGGATACTGACTTAGGTTATAATTTACCCAGAAAGTCATTTTTCTGCTATTTATACAGTGCTACATGCACACAACACAGACGCTTGAAAGTTCCATACGAAGGAAGAGTATATGCTCTGCATCCAGTGATCTTCTTTAACATATGTACACCTCACACACATCCTGAAAAGCAACCTATTCCAATTCTCCTAACAACAAACCCTTTAACCAGAGCAGTATCCAACCTTGCTCGGCTCACAATCACCCTCACACCCGTCATACAGAACACAGGGATGATCAGCATCAGTGCAGACATTGACCAGAGTAGCAGTGTCTCCAAAGCTCTGGTTGATACCAACAACCTCACCACCATCGCGGGCAGTGGTACCCTCGACATAGACGTTGCGCTTGCACTGACTAGAGCAGTTTCCGCAGGAACGGTACACTTTGCCGTAGTCTTCGGCGTAGAAGTTGATGATCTTTGATTGTTAGTTTCGGTTTCACTGGGGTGATATAAGGGTGAGGAAGTCTTACGTTCACAGTACCGCAGCCGTTGTGCTGGACGACCTTGTCATCGGCGTGGTATGCTCCACCGCCGATAATCCAGGTTTCTTCTCCTTCTTTGTCATTTTTCTGGGTGTATTGTTAGTGGGGAAGTGAAGCATGTGGTGGACTTGGAACGTACGATGCTGATGGCATCCTCGCAGACGTCCTCGAACCAGACGTATTCAAGGGTACAAGCGCCATCGCAGTGAACACCTTCGGCTTGGTCGGCACCGATGATAACGTTCTTCAAAGTAGCGCCGGAGTGAAGGTAAAAGACTGCATCTTTCCAGTCTCCCTCTGTTTGGCCACCACAGGCACCAGACCCGCGGTCGTATTTGGCCCATCCGGCGTCGAAGACCTCGCCGGCTGCGATCTCAATCACCGCACTGTTAGAGTAATGGGCTGTTGGTGTGGGAACACCTCCCTCGTAGCCCAGACAGGCCAAAGCCACGGGGACAAACGCAGGGAGAAGAGCAATGCGAGAGAACATGGTTGACCGCACCTGATTGCTTTATTTTGGATCTCTGAGAAGACTAACAAAGCTCATCTGAAGAACTCCGACCTTTATATAGCCATACCCATCTCGCCCTCATTCATTAAGTCTAACCCCATCCTGGCAATTCGCCGGCGGCAAGAAAGAAAACCTGATAGAGAGTCATTCAGCAACCATCCTGTCTCAACCTGAAGCCACCCGGTCCAATATCGAGGCCCAATTCAAACGCATTCCTCCAATCAATGCCTAGCATTCACGATGCCAACTCTTGGGAGTAATCTTCAAGTCGCGGAAACCAGCAATCTCCGGACGCAGACTAACCCTGCCCAGATTCTTGGCGGCGGAGCACTACCGCTTCCAGTCCTCCACTTTCTGCACGAATTGCATTGCCGAAGCTCGGTACTCCCGGAATTAACCCTGCGCTAGACGATAGATTGTGGCTGTGTAGAGTACTCATGCATTGTGACTGGTACTTCCATGTTCGACCTCTGTAGCCGAGTGGGAGTTGGTCCTGGAATATCTCCACTAATGGGGTCTGTGTGTCGATATTATTGCTAGTGCTGGTACTCCGTATGTTCAGTAATTTTGCTTGATTTGTTGCTGGCCAAGCACGAGGCCCATGGTCAATAGTGAAGGTGAATATTTGTCCAGTTCTACTCTTCATGGTCTCATTGAAGAGTTGAGAAACTCATGATCTGAAAGGATGGAGTGACCATGCTATGCTCGAGCCTCAATGCACCTCTAGCAATGAAGAATCAAATAAGGTTGCGAACCAATGGAATCCGACAGTTGTATCTCCTTAAGTGAAGTAACTCCACCAACCACGATTGCCAAGTACTAGAGTGTAGGATAGTAATAGATCACGGTGGACGGTCTAGACCGGTTGTTGGAACCGTTAAAGTCCTGTTCATTTCAGCGGTTCAGAGATTCGGTTTCAGGCAATATTATTCTATATTTCAATCCCTTAGCATGGTTTCTTTCATTGGGATTAGATACTCTAGGAATTATAACCCAGCTATATCAACCCCTTACCATAGTTCAGGGAATGATAGGACAGTTGAAATCCTTTTGAGTGAATCATAGAGCGATGTAATGAATTACATTCGCGTGTCTCCATGTCTACAAGACCCTCAGAAGCGACCATGGATAATACGTTATGGAAGACATGGCAGATGGCTTTTAGGATATGCCGGCGACTGATGTTCGTGGAAGGGAGATAGACTGTTATTTTTTCTCTCGCTCTCCTTGTTTTCCTGAGCTCATAATATTAGTGTCGGTATATTGAAATGGAATCAAAAGACTATGGAGAGATTACCAAATATACTCCAACTCATGGTCGAAAAAAAGGACCCGGGTCCTAAATAAGAATCGTCCTAGCATTATTATCACATCATCGACATTTATATATTAGTTGACTCTTACATCAGAGCATTTCTTATTCTGAAATCACTTGCGACGAACTGCATATTTGGTACTATAGCAATAGTAAACAAACTACAGGAACCAGTCAAGAGCGAGGCATATCCCTAGCATACTCCTATACTCGACGAATATTTCCGGAACCCTAGAACCCTTCACCCATTGCGTGAAATGTTGAGCTTGATGCTTTACAACTGTTTATACTCTAAAATAGCAAAAGTCAGAATATACAATTGGCCGGATGGTGTAGTTGGTTATCACGTATCGTTAACACCGATAAGGTCCTGGGATCGAGCCCCAGTCTGGTCATATCTTTTTGCTGGTTTTCATTCTGCTCCCGGCGTCTTCGGAGTCGATTTGTGGATACCTTCTTTTTGCCAAGACATTGTTTTTCCGAGGTCGCCGAAAGGTTCATTGTAGTTGTCTGGGAACTTGTATTGGGATTGTGGTGCAATGGATTTACCGGGACATTATCATATTATTTATAAGATGTCCTGTTTTAGGGCTTCGTCGTATAGGCGTCCAGAAGGTCACAATGTATGTTAATACTCTGCCTACACGCTTATATATATTTTCGCCAGGCTGCTTTCCAGGACTCAGTACATATATGGTCTCATTAGATTCTCACCATGCCTCTGCAGTGATGATAGTATCAGAAAGATCGTAAGCTCTTCGGGGAGGTCCAGTGCACTCCAGCACGAATATCCCGCACGACAGCGTTTGACATGAGACGTACATCTTCCTCACAGCCCATAACTTCACTCAATATTTTACAAGCTCATTGTTGCAAACTATTCGTAGTCTAGTTATGTCCCGTTTGAAAATGCAAATCAGTGAATAAATTTATATTTGTATCAAACAGACACTAATATATTAAGTACAAGAAAAAGATTGAATACAGTCACCGAATCAGCACGAACGGGCAAGACCAAGTCGGCCTAGTGGAGGCTCACGATGGACACCATGCCAGACGATCCGTTTAGCAGTCGGTGCACTCCTTAACGTAGAGGTTGGCAGCGCGGTAGGTGGAGCTGTGGCGACCGTACCAGTAGACAGTCTTGACGGGGTTGTCGCCGTAGCCCTCAACGGCGAAGTAAGCGTTGGCGCCGTGGGCGAAGAGACCTTCCTCGTTGACGCTGAAGTCGGTGGTGCTAGCGCCCTCGGGGACAGCAGCGGAGTGAGGACGAGTGAGGCCGACGGGAGCGGTATCCTTCTCCACGACGTACAGGTTCTGCCAGCCGGTGGGTGTCTGGTCTTTGGCAGTGTAGGAGACAGCGCCGGTGTCGGGGGTGGCGTGGACTAGACGAAGAGGTTAGTTAACTATTGGTGATGTCGATGTGGTGCGATTGGTGGCTTACAGATGGCAATGTCCTTGCTGGCGTCGGTGCCATTGCCGCCGTAGTAGAGGTACTCTGCAATTTGTTAGCGAATCATTAGATATGCTGACAAGGCGACAGTAACGTACCTCCGTCGGTCAAGACGGTGAGGCCACCCTCAGCAACGAGGGTAAAGGCAGCGGGGAGAGAAGCAGCGCTAACGGCACTGAGGAGACCAGCAACAGCGGCAATGGAGAACTTCATTTTGACGGTGGTGGACTTGAGAAAGAAGGCAGCAAAAGCTTTGCACGTGGATTGGATTGGAGTTTGTTGAATGAGTGACCTCGATGAAAGACATGAACTGGCCTCATTATATACCTTGAGCCTGCTATTTTGGGCGAGACATGTTTTACCCCAAGAAGCAAGTTAACATCACCATCTTTCAGCATATTGCCTCAGTGGCCCTCTGTTTCTGATCACTACCGTCCGATTGGCAGCTAATTCTGGTGCTATATAAACTTGTTTCAGAGTCCCTCATTCTCTGACGATCATTACCCCATTTTTCTCCATCACCGCTCCCTCATGCCATCGATCTCATGGCCCGGGAGACCCCGACGAACGCTATATTGCCTTCGACATATTAATGTATGGGATTTTATGAAAAACATGCCCCTTCAATATGAGTCGCATGTCTTAGGTATTGAGACGTGAGAAATGAATAGTATGTAGGGCAAGGAAAGCATCCCTGAAATGTGGAGTCACGGCGGGATATGATCGGGTCCACACTGAAGTCATATAGCAGGCTTTAATATAACCGCCCAGTTATGCAACTCTCATGCCATTTTTTCAAAATCAAGATGCATAGGTGATACTTTCAGATGGATAGGCGGGTATACTGCACTCCCAAGTATACAATACCATTCTTACCCTTTTCAGCCCCTTTTGTTGTGGCATAGTTTCCCCTCGTATGTTAAAGCCTCGGCATTTATGCCAGGCTCTTTAGCCGCCTGTCTTTCTCAATTATCCGCCGATGATCCAAAGTGGAGTCCCGCTAGGCATCTATAGTGTCGGTCAAAACACCGGTTGTCTTCTAGAACCAATATTGGGCAGTATCTACCAGATGAGGGCTACATAGCGTGATTTACTAGTACGATCTTCAGGGCTATTTTGAACCCTAACTGAACTATGCCGCTTGAACTTTGAACAGGGCGCAGCGATCAGCGTTCCTAGTGCGGTTCCTCCCTGAATGTCCTTCAGGCTTCCCGAGGATGCTAGCCAACACTCGATGGTACAAGGTCTGATAGCTATCATAGAGTATCCAATATATTACCTCATGATTTGGTTCCTCGGTAATATGGAAATCCCAGCCATAAGATGATCCCTCGCGGTCAATAAGTCACTTCTCAAGTCGCTTACGGAGTCGTGGAAGCCAATAGCGAACGGCGCTGGAATCACCTTTATAGTTCAGGTAATTCACAAAAGTCGCTGGACGCATTGATTAGATAGGTTCAGGCGGTTTCAGGCAATATTAATAGTTATGAATATCACTGGGAGGTCCCTGTACAGCCGGTCGCAGGATGAGACACAGGCATGGCGAAGCTTCCACAACGAAAATATGCGCTTTGTAATGTCATGTACCCGCCTGGACAAACTTGATCGCTGATGGCTTTACGAAGGGGGTCATCCGTGAACGGCTGCATTGTGTCTTAAGATATGCTTTCCCTAATTGTATAACGGCGCCCGCGTCGGAGGTGCAATATTGCGTATCAAGCTTAATTGTTATTTTACAGATGCCCCCTGTCGTGAGTTAGAAGACGAGTAACTTCGGGAGAGTCCTAGCAGGCCACATTGATTTTGAATAGTTATATGCTAGCTATTTTAGGATGTGGAGTCCTGAATGTTGTGTTGCGCATTACCGTCTCCTCCCTGAGTACTCATCTACGGGCCCTGATTTTCAAGTATGCCATGAACTCGACTGGTGGCGGAAGATGCAAAACGGTTTGAATCTCTAAGCTCCCGCGGTGCAAGTTCCAAATTATCCAGAATCATCCTGTCACTACCAAGAATATCCGAGTACAACTCGACTCCGCAGGCATAATGATTCAAACTTGACAGTTCTTTACAGGACTAAAGGTCCACCACCTGTGTACGTACACACCTCCACTCAAGCCGGCAGTTGCCAGGCCTTAACTTCTGCCGTATTTCTATACGCCTGAGAGCACACTCATGGGGATACTAGGCAACCACCGAACAAGCCAACTAAGCAATTGGCATATGGGGATCGCCCGCTCCGGCGTGCTTAACCTGATCTCAGCCCATGGGACCACTTTTAGCTCATACGAGAGAGCTCGTATAACAGCTTTTGGAACTTCGTTGAGGGAACTCACATGCCCGAGTGATACTGTGCATGTTGCATGGACGACTAAATACTGCTCGTTCACATATATCAAGGCTGTCAGGCCTTTAATTAATAGTCAAATGGTCAATTAGTCCGTTATTCTGCATTGATTAATGGACGTTAGTAGTGCATTTGTCTCAGTTAGCCTAGCATAGCCTCCATAGTGCACTGAGATTTAGTCTTTCATAAAGTCATATGGACTTTACATCCAGCCATTGCATGAAAACAGAAATACTAAATCAGATGCTGAGGCCACCGTTAAGTGACACGGTAAAATCGTTACACCACAGCTCACACTTTCATTTGGACATCGTATATCATGAAGTACGCTGCATATTCACCAGGCCCACCATACATCGAATCATCCTGAATAACTCTATCGATCTCCTGAAATCCAAGTCTCGCGTAAATTCCGCGCCCTGCTTTGAAAGCCAGGGTAAAAATGGGGACCCCGGCCTTTTCAGCATACTTGATCCCGCTTGCAACAAGTGCCGTGCCGATCCCCTTTCCCTTGTTCTCCGGGTGAACAGCCAGATAGTCGAGCTCTAACCATGAATTAGGTATTTACCTTTCTGTTGCCAAAGGCCATCGGTGAACACTTACTGATATACGCTTTCTCTGCTAGGATGCGGTCCATAATAATGTGGTTCTTATCGTCAAGACTATTCATATCCTCTCTCGGACTCCACCAAGCCGATTCAGCCAGCTTTTGGTATTGCTTTTCCTCATCTTCACTAACATCTGGTACCTGTGCCTCAGCCCACGCTGGACTGCCATCCTCTGCGATGCAGTGCCCGGATGGAAGTATCCAGCGCGCATAACCAACCACGGCACCCGTAACGGGGTCTACAGCCTTCTGATGTCGTACTTTCTCGCGGTCGCGTAGAAGATTGCGCGGCTGACGCTTTGCGGATTGCTCGATAATAAACTCCTGTTTCATGTCTTTCGGCCACAGGATAACCCAGTTCGCATCCTCCCAGAAGGCGGCCATATTGTTTCGCGCTAGAGCGGCGCCATCACTGACGAAACAGGGCTCAATTTCCCAAGTTGTCATGATTGTATATTGAAGAGCCAAGTGAGGTTGCCTTTAGACAAACAGGGTGAGGAAGTTTCCAGAGAAACTGCGGTCTTGGCGATGGTTTTAGTGAGGATGCTTCGCGCGGCTTATATTAAAAAGGGTTCTCCTTATCACAGTACAAAGTCCTTATAGGCCACAGATAAGTACTGGCCAGGTGTACTTTAGCGTCCTTCGGAGCGGATAGGGCAACATCGCCTTCACGATTTCTTGCTTCATGCAACGCACTGACATTGGTTCATCTTTACTCGTGGCTGTCTAGCGAACGATTGCAGATCGCCGTTTCATCTATATCGTCGATAGCATGTGCTTCGGTGGCCCTAAGATCACTTTTTAAATAGGCATCAGTAGATATATTAGCCGTTTTGTTTGCCCAGTTGGACGATTCAATGCGTACATATTTAGCGCAGCTAGTCTCTACAATCTCAGTATTTAAAGTAAACAAATGTACATTTTTAGGCTCCCCATTTTTAGGTTATCAAATACCATTCATTGTACATGAACACACCACAAGCTACACTCTCCCAGTAGACAGTTAATGACACAAAAGCGGATCACCTAGACTAAGTGCGTCCACGGATTGACCACACCTATGAATAATTATTAAGAGCATATCATTTTCGCTACAGATACTATGCCTCGCTATTTCTCTAAGCCGTTACATTAGTTTGTATCAATGTGTCGAATCGGACGAGGAATCAAAAGCTAGATTGTCAAAGACCTAAAGCTAAATGAGTGACAACACCAAACAGCAAGCGCTTACTGCGATAGAAAAGTGGAAAGAACACAAGTAGACGGCGGACAATGTGTACAACGGCCGCGTACAAGAAAAAAGCAGGGGCTCAGTGAGTAGCGCTAGGGATCAACAATACCTACATCCCAGTGGTCACACAATGGGATCAGAACAACCATGGTTTAACAGTTGTAAACCAACATGAAGCCGATATCCGCGCCATTACCAACAGAGTTCTGGAAATTGACGCTTCCGGCTGAGCTCTGCCATTCACTCAACTGCACCAACCAGCTCATGGTGGTTGAGCAAGTGTTAGAAGCCAAAACAGTGTGGGCCGACTTTGTGGTGGGTCCCTTGGGGAAGATGTAGGTCGCGACCATTTCTCTTTTGTGTGGTGGATGGTTATACGTGGGGACCGAACTGCCGTCTCCGGGGTCGGCAGACCAGACATCTGCCTGGGTGTCGCTGGGAGCGATTTGACCGTCGCTCAGTGGAGGAAGTTCGATTTCGAGTCGACAGCCGGTGGCGCCAGCGGGGATGTTGCTGAAGGTCAGCACGGAGATCTTGTTGTCGACCAAGGGAGAGCCGCTGCGCTCGAGGGTAAACTGCTGTCCAGAGTAGGGGGTGTTGGGATTTGCTGCGTCGAGAGTATTGATGACAGCGGGGGCTAGAGTGGTGCACGCCCGAGGTAGGAGCTCGGTTGGGGTTGGGACAGCAATTGCTGTGGAGAATAGAAGGGCGATGAAAGCAATGGATTTGATCATTTTGAACTAGAGAAGAATTGGATGAAGCTTTTGGACTTTTAGCGTTGAGGTATTCTCGTAAAACTGCGCTAGATTGGTTTGACTAGATTTCCAAGAAGCAGGATGGCTCCCACATATTTATGTTCTTTCCAACCCATACTGATCTGTCTACAACACTCACACCTTTCAACCTGAAGCCTGTCTGGAAATTCCCTCATGTGGCTTCCCATACTATACGTAATCCTATCCAATCAATATCCTCTTTAACCCATGGTGGCTGAGACATAGACACCCGGCAGTAGTAAACCAACATAGAACCAGTAACATTTGGCCAAAATGAGGGTCCGACGTATACGAGTCACTGAAAATTACGAGCCAGGCTAACCCAAGAAAGGGTCTTGAGCTCATACACGTCGACTAGAGGGTGTAGCTCGCATGAAGCTGCATGAAACGCCGGATCTAGCCATTTCTATGTCGCAGTTGAGGATGACAACATCCAAGGCATAAGCATCCATGGCAAGGTATAGATGTATCACGTTACACAAATGTACATCCAATACTTTGTGAGGACTCTGATGTTATAAGGGAACACGAGATACACACTCTTGGCATTCCTGCGGCTCAGCAATCTATCGGCTCCCTTGCATCATGACGTCGTAGACCCGTCGAATAGGGCTCGGGGGCATGTACATTAGCAGCAAGTGGTGGTACAATTTATAATAAACCATTGTAAAATTAGGTTACATTCGTATAACGTGACCACTTTAGCTAGCATATTGTTGATCCACGTAGAGGACGCAGCGGGAAAGACCCTTGCATTGATGTCAGGATTGATGATCAGCTACGCTAATTTTGACCTTGCGATCCGAAAGCTTATACAACACTCTAGAACGTTATTGACATGCGTAAGTGAACCTCCTGGTCGTACAAGTTCATGTAGTGTCAAAGGATGTATTATCGATTGCCGCGGAATAGTACTCTTCTACCCGGTCTAAGCGGCATTGACGTTCGACAGAAGAATGGGTAATCGTGTGCTTCCAACACTTGCTATCAGTGTCCCATATCAAAAATGGAATAGTGCCCCTACAAGTAGGATTTTATCACAACCAGGCTAAGGAAGCGTAATCTCACTGCTGAGTATGGTACACGGTGCCCTGTCTCCCATGGGGGCTGAAAATGAAACACCCGCAATCAACGTCTACGAATGTGTCGTATTGATTTTACTTTCACCCAATGTCAGAAATCAGTAGAGTTGTGCGAGAATATTATATTTGTCGGTTGTGGCTGAGAGGCATGTTATTCAATCAATTAGTTCGCCCCAGTATATCGCCCTATCTTAGTCACAACACGTCCGATGGGGCCTAAGCCACCACAGAACGGTCTAGAATGAGCATGTACTGGCTCAGGTACGACATAGCTCCCTGGAAATACATTATTCAATTGGTAGATATTCTATTCACCTTCTAATCAAGCTCCAAGTGTAAATGAAAGCGCGTTTGCATGGCTGATAGGTTCCCCCATGGGCTCCACCGTTGCAGGGCAGGGTTCCACACAGACGAAACAATAACAACATGTTATCTAGAAGTGGATGGACTGATATACACAGGCTTATTCTCGGTAACATCTCAGGTATGTTGTACATATGTTGGTGGCGTAGATATTCCCCAGATCAGGGGTTCTTAAGCTGTTCCAGATTTTCATGGCATGCAACTAGGGTGACCGGGTATCATTTATGAATTCAAATTGTTGGCAGGTGCATATATTAAGCTCTGCTTTGGGCGTGTCAGAAGTATACAGCGGCATAAATATGCAATAGATTTTACTCAGGTATACATACCAGTGAATTGTAGATGTCTCAAAACCCATCCACAGATATAGATTAACGTACGTAGCTGGTACAGCAAATTGCGAACTTGAGTCACTAGCAAAGGCTTACGTTTACTAACCTGATTACTTCACCCTCAGTTGAGACAACGCCATCCAACGTACCTGTCTTCCTACGGCCCTGATGAAACTGAAACACAAATGTCCCCACCTTTCAAGGGTAGCCCAACAATACGTCCTCTCACAAGGACTTTTATGGCTTGCCATATTATAAGCGCAACCCGCGGAAGACTATCGAGAAATCTCACAAACGCCTCATGCGTAACATGGAGTACCTATGAGCGCCTGAGGGAGGCTGCGGCCGTTGGCATTTATCTGCCCCCTTATAATACCGTTAATTGTGTAAATAGGCAACTTCTTAGTCACCTATGAACCGCGAGTTCCGCTGAGGGAGCAGAAGAGCCAGACCAAATGTGAATTCTATGCCACGGTATGATGCAACTATAACAGTGTTGGTAACACGGTGTACCGGAGATGGCGCCAACATCTAAACGCTTTGAATTATGATCCAAGATACGTTATTACTCATGGACTTCACTAGTGGCAAAATACCATGCTGAGGTATTTTTGCTGGTATGTGGAGCATAGCCTGATCGCTTTGAGATATCCTGGCAGCATGTTGCTCCTCTTTCTTAGATGCATCCCCAAACATAGTACAAGAGTTGATTTAGGGTTAGGTGCTCATCAGGTGAGCGCTGCGATGGATCGACCAAATATTGTAGCCCAAGTCAGCTGATGTTGAACTAGGGATAGCCCCGGACTACACTTTGGCCTTTCCCTATATCAACCCCTACCCTCAAGGATTCGAAGGTCGATCATGCCGTTATGTCTCACTTGTGTACAACATCTGTTGTGGTGGAATTGGATTCTCCTATATTTATCGATATCACGACACCATCGACTGTCATCATAAGTTCTACTACACATTAAATGGACGTGGAAAGATGTTACCATTCATGTTACATACAGCTATCCGACAAGCATTGCAACAGTACACATTGTGCACCCTCAATGGAGTCTGGGCAACATCAAAGCCCGTCCAATGGTCGAAAAACCTTCATCCAGCGCTAAAACTAGGATTAGCAACATTTCGTATGCTCGACCAAGAAAGAGCTCACCTTATCATATGACTTAGTAGAGTCCACAAATCTCAAGTCAGTTGCCAATCGAATCCGCCTTTGGGGATCCTTATTCTTGCAACTAGCGTGGACCATCCAGGGATTATGGAAGATGACATCCCCGACCTCATACTCCCCAATCAGCCACTTCCGATCAGCCTCCTGGCCGTACTCAACCGTATCCCGACTCAAGAATCCACCGTCATTCATATTCTTATTGAACGCAGACACACGCTCCTCATCAGTGAGATTGCTTGCGTTTCGACTAAACTCCTCTTCCGTCTTCTGTCCAATATCAGTCGAGCCTTCAAGATACATCAACCCGCCACCTTCAAGAGAGATATCCCCAATAGGCACCCATGCAGTGAGACTAGTAGGTGGTCCGGCGCGAAGATACATCTGATCGAAGTGAACGGGTGTTAGTTCGCTATCTGGCACAAATGCTCTCAACAGCGTCCGTTGCAACATGGTAATGTGTTCCCACCCTGCGAACCGTCGGATAAATGCTCGCAGCTCTTCTATCTCACAGAAGTCGAGGTAGAATTGAGCCTCGTGTGCGCTGATCATGAGCTCCAGGTACTTTTCCGACTCCTCGTCATCTTTCAGTCCGAAAAGTCGGCGGAGGTTCCCTGGTGGCAGGTACTTGCGACTGTCCTTTTCGCTGAAGATCCCGTCGACTGTGTCCGTGCCGGGTTTAAGGAGGCCAGATGAGGACATGTACTCGAAGTATTCGCGGCGACATTTGAGGACGGGTTCTTTGGGGAGGAGGCCTTTTACCTATTTTGTACCAATACTGTGTTAGAAAAGTATAGATGGACTGTGGCTAGGATAGGGTACCAGAAGATATCCATCACGGTTAAACCGCTCCCGCATGACTTCCAGAGGGGTATCCTTGGAAGTCGGCTGCAAGTAGCCAATTCTCTCCGGGTCCATGGGCCCGAAATTACCCTCCAATCTGAGATTCTTTGGGTGGGTGGGATAATATTTGCCATAGATGTCGTCCTTGGGGAGAGTTTGTTGTTGCTCTGTGGCGAATATAGACGTGGAGACCTCGGATTCAACCATCGTAGCCATTTTCAGGCGTTCTGTAGTGACTTATGAAAGAAATGATAAGTGATCGCAGTCTGAATCTATGAAACAATCGAGCTACATTTAGGGAGTATGTTGTTCTTATAACTTGAGCATATCTGAGAAGATATCCCACGCTCAACCAATCAGATTCTGCTGCCGTCTATAGCCGAACTACAGCCGTGGGCGGGTTTCTATAGCCGCTGCAGCAGAATCACTTCTCCCCCGCATTAATTTTCGACATCCCACCATGAACCACTGATATCAAATCACCAAGTTGACTATGACGAAAAGTAAAGGGGAACGTCTCTACCGAGCTTGCATTCGCTGCAGGCAGCGGAAAACGAAATGCGATCTGTACGTCCTATAATCCATAATACGAATTGTCGGTTGACGGAGTTAGACAATACACCACTGAATACAATTATTATCCTTGTTCCAAGTGCTTTTCTGAAGGCCATAGATGCGTTATAGCCACTTCACGGCGAGGCGGTGATTACTCTCGGTTTCGTGTCCGGAAATCCCAGAAACACCGAGAGGAGGAGGTTCGAGGATGCGATCGCTCGGAGCACACCATTGAATCCAGAGCTGTAGATTCAGCCAATACGGAGACCACGGCAGCAGACCACAGTCTTGGGGGTATTCAGAATCCGCTAGAAGCTCTTCAGATTCTTGCACAGACGGCTGCGACTGAAAGGAGTGCAGAAAGGAGAAAAACATCAATATCTCAAGTTCACATTAATCAGATGTCTGCGAGAGAAGAGAGTAGTGCTCAGGGTGGCTCCGTTACTCATTCAGCAAGGAATTCCTCGAGTCTTCTTACTAGTGAGCTTATCCAGAATGGCATCGTGGATATTCAACTGCTGGAGCCTTTACTTCAATAGTATGTAATATATCCAGTTGCGCCCGCTTCAGACTAACCTTTTACCCAGCTATGTCCAAAACTTCCATCCATATCTGCCAATTGTTCCCGGCCATCTGTCTTCTTTGGATAATATCATACAATCATGGGCAAATGACACATTTCTTCTAACAGCTGTGATGACCATCGCAACAAAGGACCGAGTGGGCCTGGAAGGCTTGCATGCCAGAATATCTCAGTACATGGAAAAGCTACTACTGCGAGTTGTGTTGGGTGCTGCCAGTGTTCGGCATGTTAGCTCAGTGGAAGGACTGCTGCTCCTCGCCGAGTGGGTTCCACACATCAGTACCGAGGAATGCGCAAGGGATGCTGCAGCCAGCAATGGTCCGTCTCATCAGGTGCAAGTGACCGCAGAGGATAGTGTTTCATGGAATCTCATTGGACTGGCAGTCCGTCAAGCTTATCTGTTACATTTGGAAAGGTACTCGTTTCGAAGCGAATCCAAGGATGACGATAAATTGGATTATCATCGCAATAGACTGGCATGGATCTGTAAGAAACATCTCCACATTCCATTATTCTAAGCTGACATACTTAGTCACGTACCTTGCCGACCGTCAGATTTCTATACAGATGGGCCAAGCATTCTGGTGTCGCGGGCCTGGTTTATCCACTCGGTTCACGATAGAAGACTACCCCTACCTACGGCCTCAGAAGGCGAATGGGGTCGATTATGCGAGTTTTGTCCAGGCTCAAGTTGAGCTAACCACTATCTTCGGAAATATCCATGATATCCTATACGCATCGAAAACTCGCACTGTGCAGCTGATGCTCATGGGCGACTACACCAAGTATCTTGATGATGGCTCCAAGGCACTGGCTATGTGGAAAGAGGCCTGGACCAGTGTCGATCTACCTCCTCACCTAAGCGGTCTTCAATGTCTCCAGCTCGAGTACCTCCGTCTCTACATCAACGCGTTCGCTTTCCAGGCGGTACTTTATCGAACGCCCAAGAGCCCTGTTGGATGCGATAATGGAAAGAGTTCATACTTCCCCTACAGCGTCATGGCTAGTGCCGATGGTAGGCACATCTATATTGCTATCGATGCAGCTAAAAGCGTGCTCAAGTACCTCATGGAGCGGTTGAACCCCACAAAGCACCTCAGGTATATTCCTGTACGGTTCCACCTGTAAGGCTAATGCACCTACTGCTACCACAAAATAACCATCCTAACCAGTGTACAGATACGAGATACATGCTTCGGTGTTCCTCTTCAAAGCGTTGACTGTTGGAGCTTTAAGCTCCGAGGAACAACAGACCTGTACCACGCTCGTTCGCCAATTTATCTCCATGCTCAAAAATGCAGCCACAAGCCCATCTCATATCGCTTCTAGATACAGCAAGCTGCTCACAAGTCTGTGGTTCCAAGGACAAACTACCCCCGAGACAGCCGATGACACCGTCCAGTCAAGTCGCCCTGCGCAAAACCCGCTACCAAACCCCATAGACGTCGAAGATTTCGCAAACAGTTCCGTGATAGACAGTGCAGGCCCTTTTCAGGATGATTTCCAGACCCAGCAGGGATTATCGTTCCTAGAGTCAACTGAAGGTTTGGAATGCCCTGACACCTTCCTATCGAACTTGCCATTTCTTCGCGGCGGGTTCCCTGACTTGGATACCCATGGCGTGGGTCAGCTTCTGATGGATTTGTAATTGATGGCATTTTATTCGGTAATCCTAGCAGCACGGATAGTAGTATGATGAAATGAATATCTATAGCCGACGCTAATTCCCCGCAGAATCATGCCCGTGACTATGTCTACCCCAGATTCCAATTCAGGAATAGTGTTATCCCGCATCATCATGATTGTCGATCGATGGTACATGCTTCCTCTAATCATGGTAGGGAATGCGGAGAGTGAACACTATCCAAAGCTATGCCAACATTGTTCGGCCAGCTAGTCAAAGAACGAGGCAAACCTTCACAATGGCCGTCTACAGCCGTACTCTTGGCGTAGATAGACATATCGTGCCTCCATTGATACTTAAAGGGCCCTCCTATATCTATTTTGTAGATTTAAACTCTGTACAGTAGAAGCGCACCATCCAAATGACAATCCTTCAGAGAATTATTCGAAATGATACCATCAAGTCGGACCCCCCGGAGATATACAATTTCCGGGTAGTCCTAATCAGCCTTTCGGTATGCTCAACGTCCCCTTGGTGTAGCATAGGTTCAAAGAAGCTGATGACATCTAGGCATGTGGAGCTTCTATGCTTTTTGGTTTTGACATGGGTGTCATTGGAGGTGTCTTGACCATGAACTCCTTCAAAGAGTGAGTCCCTCTTCTAAGGCAACCACTTGCACAAGACTAACCGAACGGAAGACAATACGGGCTCATAGGAAAGGAAGACACTGTTCTAGCAAACCTCGAGTCTAACATCGTCTCCGTCATCCAAGCGGGGTCTTTTCTGGGTGCACTAGTCTCCACCTACGTTGCCAATGCCATTGGACGCCGCTTGTCACTGATACTCTCTGCATTGATATTGTTCGTGGGCGTTGCTATGCAAGCCAGTGCTAGTGGCATCATTGGAGCTTTTTATGCAGGACGGTAAGTGAACCGTCGACTTTAGTCTCTTTCATTAGCTAATGTGGTCTATAGATTCATCGGGGGAGTCTCCATCGGGATAGCATCTTCCGTGTGTCCAATATATATCGCTGAAAACGCACCACG
This sequence comes from Aspergillus novoparasiticus, assembly GCA_009176405.1. Classification (NCBI taxonomy): domain Eukaryota; kingdom Fungi; phylum Ascomycota; class Eurotiomycetes; order Eurotiales; family Aspergillaceae; genus Aspergillus; species Aspergillus novoparasiticus. The sequence continues at coordinate 227,696 of ML733413.1, forward strand.
CGGCATCCGAGGGTTATTGACGGGATTCTATCAATTGACTCTAGTTTTTGGCCTCACGGTATGTCTAGACTTTATGATATAGATCTAAACCTTTTCAACACGTTACATATATCTAACATGGGTACTGCAGTTAGCATTTTGGATCAACTACGGCTGCGAACGTCACCTAACAGGAAAGGAGCAATTCATCATTCCTCTTTCTCTTCAAGCATTTCCCGCCGTGATTCTTTTGGTCGGTATGCTTCTTGCAAATGAGTCACCGCGATACCTCGCGATGAAGTGGCCAGAGAGAGCACCACACGTTCTCGCTACCCTCCGCGGGTTACCTGAAGACCATCCATATATGATAGAGGAGTTAAATAACCTGCGGCTTCAACTGGAAGAGGAGTCGCAGCACTCCGAATCATCAAGGTGGTCCCTTCTCAAAAAATCCTTTTCGAAGAAGTCCTACCGCCGGCGATCAATCCTATGCATTACCCTCATGATGTGGAGCAATATGACGGGGACCAACGCGATGACATATTACAGTCCAACAATATTCGCCAGTGTTGGTCTTTCATCCTCCTCGGTGGGTCTGTTTGCCACGGGGATATACGGTATCGTCAAATTTATAGCCTGTGGCATCTTTATTGTTTTTGTATCGGACACACTCGGTCGCAGGAAATCCTTGTTATGGACAGGAATTGTTCAGGTATGCAATATCATATCCCGGAGTTGAACAATCTATTTACAACCAGACATAGGGCATCATGCTGTTTTATGTCGGTTTTTACGTCCAATTTGATACGATATCGGAAAACGCCCCAATCACACCGCAAGGATATATCGCCCTGATAGCGATATACCTCTTTGCCGCCGTATATCAATTCGGATGGGGACCAGTGGTATGGTCATACTGCGCAGTAAGTCTTACGCGTCGCACTTTAGTATGCATCTGCTAACAGGCGGAGCTAGGAAATTCCCCCGGCACGCCTTAGGGCCCTGAATATGGGCATGGCAACAGCCTCGCAGTGGTTCTTTAATTTTGTCGTTGCAAAATCCACGCCAACGATGTTCGCGACGTTGGGGAAGAATGGATACGGGACCTATTTTGTGTACGGGAGTTTCTGTTTCGTGATGGTGATATATACTTGGTTCTTTGTGCCGGAAACTAAGGGTATGATTCCGGTTGTGTTGTTGATTTTTAATAGTCAGAAAAAAAGGGACTAATACTGAGTGATCTTATAATTAGGGCTATCATTGGAGTTTATGGACGAGCTTTTCGAGCGGGATACCGTGCGTGGCAAGTTTATGCCGACGCGTGATCTTCATTACCTGACGGGTAAGGAGCAGGAGTAAATCATCGCCGTAGAATAGCAATATATACCTACGCTTGACGGCAGTCTCAAATACTGTACCTAAGGGTTATTATCTAACCTATTTAGGCCTAGTAGAGAACCTTAATATCAATGCTACATATGGTCAATAAATAACACAGGCATATATAGAACTGTTTGTTACGCATATAGTATACAAGGCACAGCCTAGCAGCTATATGATTGTTTTGGTCGACTGGTAGCGACTGATATTAATGGGACTCTGTGAAATTCATGTTCAAACCTCATCCGCATCGCTTATTTGCGGCTGAGTAGGTAACTAGCTCCAGCTGAGCTCCAGCTGCCGGTTCGTATCCAATAGTGGAATCTATTTCCGGGATCGACGGAAATTCTGTGGCTTGTAGTAGTACACGAGCCCACTTGGACCAGATTTCGATTGCAATGAAGGACTGATCGGCAGACAAATGCCCGTCTAGACTCTAGTAAAGCAATAGATCTCAGCTACCCCACCTTGTCGGCATATTCCTATAAATACCATACCTTCGAGGCACCCGTCTCTTCTTTTTTTCTCTTAGTCTGTCTAGATAATTTTGGGGCTTCCTACTTCCTTGGTCCTCAGAAGACTACTACGGGTACCCAAGTCACAAATCCTTTCACGATGGGGTAAGCTACCCCAATCTCAAGTATGCTTCCGAAGATGAAAGTCATTGACATCTCTCTCTAATCTGACAGCAAACTTGAAATCAATCTCGCTGTCATCGGTGATGACGGCTTTGGCAAGTCAGCGCTTATCAGTAGGTTTCAAACCAAACGTTACTCTAATCATACCATGGTACTAATATGCTCTGATACAGGTAAACTAGCCTCCTTAGTGGGCGCCCCAGATTACGATCCAGAAGGGGATGCATATGCGACGATTGAGACTCCAAAATATATCTGTAATCTTTACGGTACTATAGCCCCTATGTATTGGAAGGATAATCTACTAACTAACACAACTTTAGAGGTCCATGACCTTGACGACTTCTCAGAAATTCAGGATGTCAATATTGAAGGGGCTATCTTTGTCCTTTCCTGTGGGCATACAGACGGAGTTTCCGATTTCCATTCCCTTGATAATCTCAAGTGGGTGAAGGCTGCAAAGCAACATGGAGTCCCCAAAGTTATCGTGGCTCTGAACAAGATGGATGTCGTTAATTATGCTGAAAGCCGTTACATGGAAGTTGTGAAGGACTGTTCCAACGGTATACGCCGCGATTATCGTCCGCCAGAAGTCCCATTTGTTCCAGTGGATTGTACTTATGGCACTAATCTGATCAACCCATCTCCGGATACGCCATGGTACAAAGGATGGTACAGGCGAAATCAAGACCGGAGCGAATTGACGGGTCGTACGTTGGTGGACGCCATCGACGTCCTAGAGTGGTAGATCTCTCCGAGACTCCCGTGAGGGTCTGAACTCTGGACCCTTCGTCCGATTCCCTCTACCCTCGGAGGAGATGCTTAAGAAGCTTATAAAGGGCATAGAAGTTAGAGTACAAGATGTTGTTTTATTAAAAAGGAAGTTCAACCAGATAAATATCCTACCGGTTTACCCCTCCACACCAGATGTGACGCCTTGGGCAAATACGATTTGACCAGTACGTAGTGCGTACGTGGGGCGTGGTGTGTCGATTGAAAGTCAAGCTGTGCACAGACGACAATGTATGGCGCTAGGGAGATGAGGAAGATGGATAGTGGAGAAGTCTAAGCGAGGTGGGGTTCTATACGCCTATGGTCGCGCAATCTACAGTGTTTCTCTGCGAACGCGAGCCGAGCACTGCCTCCGCATGCTGATAAGCGCACAGAGTGCTGCACACTAGCTTGGCTGGTCCATTATCTCGTATCCCAGCTTCGACGATCGTTGTTGGGATCTGGTACGATTGTTGACCCACTGATATACTAACCCCACTATATTCAGTTCCGTAGATCGGCAAATAAGGTCCTCAGTTTGTCGGTGTGATGAAGAGAAATGAAGTACTGGAGACTAGTAGGTAGTCTAGACACCGGTGATCATGCAGTAGTCATGTCACTTTAGATAAATATAAACAAGTAACTAGCCCATTGGGTCGGTGGTCAATCGATGCATTATCGTAGTTATTGTCTTGATTCAAATGTATTCTTTCAAAGGAGGTATCAGGGATATTGGTGATCGATATGTTTCCGGGGGTTTTATGTGAGGTTCATCAGAGGATGGCCAACACCCCTGCACAGCTCTTCACGCTCACATTCGGAGGTCTAGTGGTCAGACGTTGAAGAGTACGTAACAGCATGTGCGCTGAATAAATGCTGCCTAGTTAGGTAAAGAATATAGGCACAAGTAAAGTATGACGAGATATGACAGAACATAACATATCTACTGACATCAGATTCACTGCTATTGCTGTCTTCTGGTTGTCAGGGATACATGACAAGGCGCCTAACAACACATTCTCTGACAATATCCTTTTGTCCTCAGGCTTCTTCTCTCAGAGGTCTCCAAGTTCCAGCCGACCCATACTCATCTCCTATCACAATGGATCGACTCCCTTCAGAGATTGTTCCGGAGATTCTGAAGTGCGCAAAGAACAGAATAGCCCCACTTCTACGACTCAACTCGGAATGGTTCAACTGTGGAATTTCGCTATCATGGCAAGAAGTGAGATTAATACAACTCGCCAAAGTGCACGAGAACTGCCGACAGATATACGCCTCTGTGATTAGCATATTGTATCTCGAAGCAAAAGGGGGACAATATCTAGGACCTTTCCGTTATCTCACCTTTCCGAAATTGGCACACCTAAGTATCGAATTTGGTCATCCTAGATATGGTGAAACTCAAAGCCCAGACTCCACAGTCTTACAGGGCGAATCATATCTTCAACCATACTTGCATTTGGGATTGCAATATCTTCGGGTCGTTGGACACTTCGACGAAGACTTACTTGCTTCTCTCCAAACGTACTGTTCCCAGTTACGGACGCTACATATCATCGATATCAATGCAGACCCATATCCTACGTCAGAGGTCCTCCCGAGGTTCCTCCGCAACAATGCCACCTATCCACCGTCAGCCTTACTTTGGGTTACCTAGGCAGGTGGATGATGGCGGACATTTTCAACGCTTTGGCCGAACGTAATAATCTGTGGTCCCTTTCCACCGACGGGGTGGTCGATAAATGTCTACTGGAAACCCTGGGCCACCCATCCCTTTTTGTAGCTTTACAATATTTAAGTATCTCAGTTACGGGCGTTGCCCTTCCGTCGCTAATGAAATGGTAGGATCATTACGAGGCCTCAGTTTACATCTCAGGTTGACTGAAACTGGTGACTCCACTGTCGTTGACGGCACCGCATTTGACACATCTCCAAGCTAACGGGGCTGTGCAGCGTTGAGGTTTTCATCTACGGCCATATGGGAGTAACGTCGAATGAGGATCTTCTGCCACTCGGTAGCCTGACGCAACTGACAAAACTAGATATTCACTCAATCAGTGAGTTACCTCTCTGGGCACCATATTTCACAGATAGTCACTTCGAAAGTTTGGTCGCAAAATTTCCCCATCTACAAACAATCTATTTTGAGCCCACCCGTTCCATGATCACCGCAGCCTGCCTGAGTACCCTAGGCAAACACTGCCCATCACTCAGTTTTGTCTACCTTGTGGTAGCCGTTGACATGATGGGGCTCAAACCTGAAAAGTTTCCTTTATTTCCTCGGCTTAACGAACTTGTTGTTGGGTCATTTACCAATACACAATCGAAGATCAAGTAAGCTTGGCGCCTTTTCTGGGGACTGATTTTTGTTTTTATATTTCCTCTAACCTATCATTCCCTAGGTAACCTTACGAACACGTCCGGCAAGTTGAACGGTTATTCCCCAAGCTCCATTCGCTAGAGAATAGTCCATATGAGGCTTCTCCTATTGATCAGCGCTTCTCAGATCGGGTCATAGATCTCTGGGCAGAGAGAAACCCGGGATAATAAAATGGCAGCACGAGAAGAGGTAAACTCAGCGTATTCAACTTCAATGTGACCACTCCATACAAGTTGCTACAAGAGAGTCTTTTATGTACTTCGGAAGATTCCTAACATGAGAGAAAACTGCGTCAACGGAGTGCGATAGGGACTAATTATCTTCTCCACTCTTATTCAATGCAAATTCAAAGTATTGAATCTAATTGATTATTTTCTGTCATATCCCGTAACCTCCCCAGACCATAATAAGTCGCATATTTGCGCCAGTATTATGCCGTAGTATTATGCGCGAGATATGTAGTCATTAAAGGTATGCCATTAATCCCATTTGTAGAAGGGTAGTCCCTATTCATAATACCCATCGCAAATGCATTATAAGACTTGTATCATGGATGCAGCTGCCTGTGATACGTTTGCCTCTATTAGCCTCCGTAACAATTGCTATCCAAGCAATTTCATATCTCATTGAAGTTTTCAACGTGTCGAGAGCGTAATCAGTCGATCTGGGTTAAGCTATTCAATTTAGACCCTCGAGATGTTCGTTCTTACTCAGTTAGCTATTTGTGTGGGAAGCTTATAGCAGGTAGAAAAATATGTGTGATATCACTTTTCGCACCTTTTTTTTTTCAGGATGTTTGCATATATAAATCCCTACCATTTTATCCCCCACTGCCAACCTGGTCTCAGGTCAAAGGAGATGTTTATCTCGGAGATGAGGACATGTCGATCTGACGCTAATGCATGGTGCCGGTATAAGGCTACCAGAGATCTGGATAGTGCATGCTCCATACGATGTGGGGCTATATGCACTTAGTACTAGTTACCTAAATGCAAGCGAGCTGAGCTCCGCTGATCAGCGTATACCTGGCCAGTGTCTACACGGTACTGGCCGATACATATTTGTGTTTAGCGTGCGAGTAATGTCGATAGTATGTTGTCGTTTGGTTCTTTGTGGGCGCGGGTGGGATCTATGGCTTGGGCTGTTATGTCTTAACTATTTTTAATGGAAGGTTGCGTTTGTAGAGGAATCTGGAAAATTATTGTATAGTCTATTGCAGTCTATTCTAGCTAATGATGAAATAAGTGCAAAGTCTGTCTATCGCTATATCATACGAGATATGCACGCTGTGGTAGGGAAGAATGTAAGGATCTGTACATCAATCGGGGAATCCCCATGTCTTCGAAGAAAGGAAAAGGGAAAATGAGGGAGGGAAAGCAAAGGGTAAAGTAGGTCTATATACAGTCTATCAAGATGAAATAAAAACAAGAGAAGGGAAAGGGAAGCAGTACCTAACCTTCATTTGGAAGGTAACCCCTATGCATGACAGAGAAAGCCAAACTCTCTCATGTCGATATAAAAGTATTCTTGGCACGGGAACTTGTGATGAAGAATGTGACGATACGCGCAAGGAGCATGTATAAAGTCGAGATATAAAGTAGCGCATCATCTATTCAGCCTTCTTCGAAGCCTTGGTTCTGAGCTTCATCAAGACAAAAACCAAAGCGTATCCACTGATCGCGAAGATAACGCAGATACCGGCGTCTCTCCATCCATAGTAGTAATGATTGATGTTGAGGGTAGTCAGGAAGTCACTACCACTGCGGTATTCGCAGACCCTGCACCCCGATGTAGCGTCAGGATTGGTCAGGTTGATCCTCGAGCCACTACCGGCCATATAGTCGGCAAGATAATCGCCGCAGGTGCCGTTGACCGGGTCAAAGATCGCAAATTCGTCCTCGTTGCAGGTCACCTTTGCGCCCCACATGCCGAACACTAACATTCCCGAGGTAACGTAGTTGAACGGGTTCAGGTAGTACATCCAGTATCTCCAGAACACAGTCAATTGGGTGTAAGGCACGAAAATGCCACACATCAATGTGAGTGTGCTGATGATCAGAGGGTTGACAAGCGCGGCAAAGGTCGGGTTGGGCGCGTAGGCTGCAACGAACTGGCCAATGCCGGTATAGATAAACTCATAGATGAGCATGATAAAGAACGTGGCACCAGACCGGTTGGAGTCATGAGGCAGTCCCACACAGTAATACCAGCAGGCAAAATAGAGCACGGCACAGACACAAAGATAAGGAAATTCGGAGACAATCAGTCCAGTAACGAAGGCAACCCATGAATACATCTTAGACTTCTTTTCACGAGCATCGTAGATATCACGGCGCTGGATAAACAATGGCTGAAGTTGGTTAATGACACCAGGCGCAACGAATACAAAGTTGAAGATTGTGAACATCTTCAAGTTCAGAGCCGATACACTGGGACCGGTGTGCCAGAAGGAGAATCCGTTAAGCAGGGCAGAAATAATGTGCAATGAGAACTTGTTATTGACGTAGTTAGTGTTCCGGAATAGGGCAACATTCATGCGGTGGGTGACAATCTTGACTTGATCCCACAATGGCATCGAGAACTCATAGCCATCGTCGTGAGTTCCAGGGGGCTTCGCAGCGGCGTCGGCAATCAAATGATCAAGCTCGACCATCATGCGTTCATGTTCAGGGGATTCAAGCCAGATCTGATGCCAGTCCTTATCTTTCACCTCTTCGATACCTCCGGTCACCACATCAATCATGAACTCGGCAGGGTTCGCCTCAATAGGACATGAAGCACCGTACTTGCCAAAGTATTGCTTGATTGCTGCGCCGTTGTCACCAATGTCGCCGAAATACACTGTCTTTCCGCCCCTGGCAAGCAGAAGTAAAGTATCGAATTGGGCGAAAAGCTGAGCGGAGGGCTGATGAATCGTTACTAGCACTGCCTGACCGACGTCTGCAAGCTTCCGAAGGAATCTAACTGTGTTATAGGCTGATTGACCATCCAAACCAGATGTGGGTTCGTCTAAGAAAATTAGGATACTGGGCTTCGATACCAGCTCCACTCCGATAGTGACACGCTTTCTCTGCTCAACACTAAGTCCATTGCCGACTGTTCCGATCAAGGTATCTGCCAGGTCGTGAAGCTCAAGTAGATCAATAATCGTATCAACGTACTTCAGCTTTTCTTCTCTGGGGATGTCTCTGGATTGCCTTAGTAGTGCAGAAAACTCCAATGCCTCTCGGACAGTTGCGTATGGCTCATGAACATCCAACTGCTCGCAGTACCCTGCCATTCTTTGGAATGACACGGGCAACTCACGACCATCAACCAGCACCGAACCCTTGATTGTGCCTTCAGTTTTGCGCTGGGCGAGAACATCGAGTAATGTCGTTTTGCCTGCACCGGAAGACCCCATCAAAGCGCCTAACATACCAGGCTTCACCCATCCATGGATATTGTCTAGTAAAACCCTCTCGCCAGTAGGGGTATTAACCGTGTATGTAAGGTTCTTCCAGGTGAATATAGACGTATTGTGGGTCAGATTTCCCTCATCGGCAGAGGTCAGGGCATCACCAGAGCCTTTTTCGCGTGCAGGATCTTTCTCCTTCTGCGCCTCTGCATCCAGATGGGCGCGATGGGCCTTGAGCTTCTCCCGGGGGATAAGGAGAGAGGCTCCGGCGGCGGCTCCACCCTTCCAGAAGCAGGTACAAATAATAGTCAATACGGCGAAGAATCCCCACCAGCCCCAAAGGACGCCATAGTTTCTCCACATTTGCGAATGCTTATAGTGAAGGGAAAGGAGATATTGGTCGCCAGTCACGTAGTCAGCCCCAGGAAGCGCACCCCCAACACCTGTACAAGCTTTGTTCGCAGAGCTGACATTTTCGTATCCCGGTCCACTGGGCACGAGGTTAATCCCGACGCAGGGAATAGTTTGCCCGTGAAATTCGTTTGATAGAGCCGCTTGGAACGCATAGGCAAATGGGTTGGTATAGTACAACTCAAGGAACCAGTTCTTGATGTGTCCTTTAGGAATCATATAACCAGCATACATGACAATGCCCTTAACGGCGGTGCCTGAGATCTTCGACGCAGCTTCGAATGTGCTGAAGCCAGCGCCAATACATCTGAATAAGGCTGTGATGCACAAGGTTGTGGTAAATAGGATAGCCCAGAAGGTGAAGAAAGCGGCTGCAGTATGTTTCAAACCCGTCATCCAGTAGATGACAACGGCGAATAGCGTGCATTGCACCAGAAGGACAGGAAGATCGGCGGTAATCTGCGCGAGGCAGAAGGCGGATGGGTGATACATGGCGAAAGACTTGTGCTTAATTAACACAGGACGGCCTTTGAAGGATTCGGTGACTTCAGACATGGCAACGATACAGTTGTACAAGAGCGCAAAGAAGACAGCACCACCCTTTGTGAATAAACCAGCTGTTGTATCAGGGGAGTTGTAGAAGCAGGATCCAGCGATTAGAGCCATAGCAACAGAGAGCACCTGTTTTATGAGGAAGGTAGACTTCTCACCCCACAAAATCTGATATTGGCGAATGGTACAAGCGATGAGCTGATCCCAAAAGCCAACGGTGAGTGTGCTACTATTAGGGAGGTGTTTTGCCTTTTCCCAGGCCACAGACTCCTTCAACTCCTCCGTTCGCTGCCGGGCAGCGTCAGAGCTGGGATAATCATACTCCCTAGTCATAGTCTGGTATAACGTGGATCGCTGGTATTCTGCCAGAATTGCCTCGGCATTCTTTGGGAATCGGTTCTCATATCCGGGTCGGATCTTTCGCTCGGTCGGGACAGTCACACCGGTCAAATAGTCACCTAGAATATCTATCAGTATATCCACACATACAGGATCTGGGGACTATGGGTTACGTACCAACATTGGCGCCGTCGGAGTACACAAAGCCCAGATCTTCCATGAACGGCTTTGCAGAGGCAGCTGGGCCATAGTAGATCTGTTTTCCTTCGTCCAGCACTAGGACCTTATCGAACAGGTTGTAGATACCGTTTCCAGCCTGGTATAGGGTCACGATAGTGGAAAGCCCCATTACATTGGTCATTGCTCTGAGGGCTTTAGCCCACTCTAAGGCTGTGCTTGCATCAAGACCCCGGGTGCTGTTGTCCCAGGTGAAAATAGAGCCATTGGTGGCCATGCATTCGATAATGGAAACTCTTTTTCTCTCACCACCAGAAACACCACGGACAAATTCATTGCCCACCTTAGTATCGGCCGTGTGTGCAATCTTCATGGATTCTAATAGAAACTGTTTCGTCTCGGCAACATAATCGTTCACTGATTTGGTTTCAGCGGGAAGATGCGCCGGGACTTTGAGTTTAGTTGCAAAATCCATGGTTTGGCCAACGGTTAGACGAGGATAAAAAAGCTCCTCCTCGGTATTCATGACAATCTGACCCCGGTAATGGGCTGCTTCCTCTGAATTCATGTTTCCAAAGGATACATCACCGTGGATAGAGTGATATCCCTCGCGCCGGTTGGCCAGCATCTTAAGAAGCGTAGTACATCCCGATCCCGGCCGACCCAAAACCAGCAACATTTCACCTGGTTTAACGCAGCCATGGCTGTCCTGCAGGATGGCTTTGAGGGGTGGCTTCCGGCGCCAGTCCTGAATGAGCTGAATGATATTATACTGACTGAACTGGTTTTCCTTGACTGCGGCCTCGGCTGCCAGAACTTCAACGGTGAGGTTCTGCCATGTCACACCCAGCTCACGCTTTTTGTACCCGGCCGCTTCTGAACGCTCTTTGTTCCGAATGACTTGATCTGTCATACTCCATTCTGCATCTCTACCGGGAGGAGGCGTAATATGTGGGCTACCGTGGACGGCCAGGGTTTCGGCACTGGTGGCCTCACGGACGTTGTTATCTGGGACGCCAAGGGTTGGCTTTTCGCTATATGCTTCGAACTCTTCGCCAGATTGGTCTCCGTATTCTGTTGGCGCTGTTGAGGCTGGAGGGGCCTCGTCGTGAAGATGGAACTCCATCTTGCACGTGCGGTTGGTGAGGGTAGCAACAGCGATATCAGAAAGGTCGGTTCATGCACGCAGATGAGGACGACAGGCTATTGACATGCAGTTGATATTAGTAGAGTCTAAACTCTGATCTCTTCTCAAAAGGGAGTAGCGAGAAGTGGAAATGGCTATGTATATCTATAATTCCTGAAAATATGGAACAGACCCGTCAAAAGTGGGAATGCTTGTGGGAGAGTGTTTGTCACCCAGTCCCACCAAGCATAATCTTGTAATTATCGTGTTCCCACATAGTCCCAACTGAGTAAAAGGAGTGCTGAAGCCGAGTACCCGGGCAGAAAGACAAGCGAAAGATAAACAGCCAAGACGTGGTAGTCTCGACAGTGCGAAGAATATAACGCATATCTGCCAAAGCGGATCTAGGGGAACCAAAGGCTGCGGCCTGATTCGCGAGTTCGTGCTCCATACTGTCGATAGCGCAGAGATATTGACATTCTAGAATGTGATTCCTCGTGGCATCGTTCCCCACTGTGTCTGAGATAACTGCTAAAAACCCCATATCTTCTTGTCGGGTATGGATGCGGGAAACGTCCCGATCGAGCCGATCTGCCACATTGAATTTCGTGAGCCACATTGCTGGGTCCTGGAGCCACATAGGACGTATGCCATGCGGGGCTACCGATGTCGTGCTAATGTACTGTTTCTGTTTCATATTCTCGAACAAGATAGATTGGACTCCACAATGTGGCGCCCTGCCGCGGTTGATCAGCTTAGTCTTGGCTGCCGATATTTTTCGGCCTCCCGACTCGGCAATGCCCGCGTAGAGCTCGGCGCCTATTCAATTGTATTTTTATCAACATGAACTATCTCACACAGTAGTTGTCTTCAGAGGTTCGAGTTACATATGGAGAAGTTTGCAGTGAATATACATAGAATAGTCGCACTCGTGCACAACCTCCGCGCAGTTAAATGGTACTACTTCTCACTGGTCCCCTATAAGGGCGCAAGAAACCCCAGTTTAGTATCCACGTCTGGTCTATAACAATCCATGAGTGTATCATTTGCAAGGCACAGATGAATCTCCGCAGTTTGTCCCAGTAGATATCTAAAAATAAAACCCGAATTGCTACAGAACTACAAGAGGAAAAAAGTGATAACCTACAGAGAGACCTATCTACTTAGAAAGTATACGTACATTGTCATGATCCATATCAAACATACTAACACTGACCCGAAAAAGTATAAGCATTGGTCTGCCATCGTTCAAACAACAGTGACTCAGCAGAAATATATCAAGTGCGCTTCGTAACAAGTCCCAGCTAGATGTACATAATCATAAACCGTAGATATCAGGCACGCTTGGTGCAATCGCTTCGTCAAATGACGTAGTCATGTAGTCAAAGCCCGATATAAAATCCATACTATTGAAGTCAAAAGGATCATCTGGCCAATGCTGTGAAGTCTGCCATGGTATCAAATTTACCCCATTTTCCATTGATATATGGGGCGCAAAAAGACCAGCTGGTGTTTGCGGCACTGATGATTCGGTCTTGAAGCTTGGGCCTTGTTGTGGTAAATAAGTCGCAATCGGCGGTGCGAGTGAATCTTGTCCAGGAAACTCTTCCGATGTGATGGATGGAAAACGCACTGTTTGCGTGGTCTCTGATGTAGTAGCGGTTGACTCTGGACTTGTTCTATACTCCGTACTATGCGTATTGTCCACCTTATTCTCTAACAGATGGCGTTCTGATCGTCCAAGGACTCCCAACTGGCAGAGTATGTCGTGGGTTAATGGATGGCCATTATCTTCGCATCGTAAAGGTCCTCCAGGCCACCCTTCACCTTGTGTTGTATGTCGATATAGTTTCTGTAGTGCATAGACTAGCCATTTCTGCTGTTCCTCTAACATCTCAGCGTATCTGTGTTGAGGAAGACTGGTTAGATACCAGGGCCACAGGCGATATAAGAGAATAAGCTGAAATACGAGTAGACACTCACCCATTAGGATATACCTTCTCACGGCCCGACTTCCTCTCTCCATAGTTACAGTTGGTCTTGTCCAGCGCACAACGGCTACAGGGGCTTTCCCCATCGCACTGTGAAGGTCAGCCCATTGCGAGATGGCGCATACGGGGCTTTCATCATGCTTACCTTGGCTTTCTTTGACCTACATCGGTCGCATGCCTTACATACTCGCTTTCGAGGACGATTATCAGGAGCAGATTCTTGAGCAGAGGATGATGACGCTTGGCGTTTATTCATTTTGGTCTTGGAGTGTTACTGATTCAGCCTTACATCTTCAGAATGATGCTTATCGGACAAGCTAGTTTGATAATTAGTGGATCGGGATAGATAGGCGGCCATTAGTCATATGTGCAGTATTTATGCACATCCTTGGATAAATCTCCTTCCGGGCCCGCAGAGAGCCACATCGTATGTGGGGATACCCAGGATGAGATTGTTTAATTGGCTGAATGCCGCCACTTGGTGAGTTCAGAACAACTTCATGGTGGATCTTGAGGGCCTCGGTGTTCTGTCCGGATTACTTGATCATCCTATCATTCCTCCGTCTGTTCACATTTTCCTACCACCAGAAGTAGATCTGAGGCATTTCTGTGAAGAGAAAAGGGGTTGAACTTTTATCGGAATGAATGCTCTCCGAATATTAATCGTAGAGCCGACTTTACTTCTCGCCAGGGTCTTCATAGCATTCTTCTGCATAGAGTCGGGGCTATCACTAGTCTTTTTTTCCTTTTTTTCCTTTTTGGAAGTCAGATTCTGCTTTGTGGGAGGCCAATTGTGGCATCCAATCCACTGCAGTCATACAGTAAACTGTTTGAAGAATAGGTTGATCCTAGACCAAGCCCTACTTCATGGGAGTGATAAGGATAACATGTAGAATGTCTCCTTTAATTTCCTTAAATAGAACTTATATTTGACACCTTTTCGTCTTTACTAGCAGCTTGTATTGAGATATGTTACTTGCCTTTGTGCAAAGACTTAATTGATCGGAAGAGAGAGATATATATTTACATGTTTACCAGCCACGATGAGCACACTACCGCAGCGAAACTACAGCTGTCAGGAAACTAAACCCATAGTTTGACCTTTGCTATGCCACTCTGAGCTTACTCCAATTAAACAGATTTCCATATTCTCAAGTGCTTTAACTTAATCTCAATTATCATTAAGTCAATTTCACGGAATTCGGCACCGTTCTCAGGAAGATCCTCCAGATCTTATCGATAAGCGCACAGAGACGGTTAACTGCGGAAAAGGGTTCATTCTGCAAGCGAGTTGAACATTCCAATGCTAAAATAAAAACAAAACACAGAGACCTTTTCCAATGGAATCCGCCCGGTTGGTTGGTGACGTTGAGATCGGGCCGAGACCCGGCACAAGATCCCGAAAATGCAACATCGGCATTCCAGAAGATTGCTTACCCTACCATCTACTTATTGGTTTGTCAACCTTGCCGAGGTCCGCGGCGCGCACACTAAGAATCAGTAATGATTTCTTAGGAATTTTGGTTGTTGCTTTTAATATCCAACTGCCTCTACTAACTCTTACTCACTACTCACACTCTAGTTGTAGACCGCAGGTGAATGCTTCAGCCCTAAGGGGCTATGGCAAGTCAATAATGACGACATCATTCGTAGGAGAGTCAAAAATGCTGACTAAAACAATCTTTATCCGGAAAACCGTCCGTGTTACCCGAATCTCGCCCTAACCTTCAAGATATCTTCCTTGGTTTGTTGATAAGTTTTTGTACTCTAAGCGGGCAGGTTGCCTGGCTTCGCGCAAACAGGACTATGGCCCAGCGAGTATCCTGCCCACAATGCAATAAAACATTTTCCAAAAGAGAACATTTAAATCGACACCGGCTGTCCCGTAAGCTCTTTGTCCCGGATGGAATGCCATATTAAGGCTATGGGAGACAGGGGCTAAATGCGAATGAATTGTTCCAAGTCTAGATACGGGAGAGCGGCCCTTTCAATGTCAGATCTGCTCTAAGCCATTTTCTAGGAGGTGACGGCACTCGACGCTTTAAGAAAATGGTTGGATGGATGACTGACGGTTGTCAATAGAGATGTCCTCCTTCGTCATCAACGAGGCCATTTTGAACTGGCGTCATCGCCGTCGAATACCAATGGTGCTCGCCTGAATAGAAAGAGAGCATTGCGCGATGAATTGGCCGAAGTGTCTGGCTACGAGACGAGTGAGGAAGTCCCAGGTTATGCTGTGGATCAAGTATGATAGCCATGGCTATTTGTTCATTGCGTGGATTATATGGCATATAACTAACATGATAGAGCAGCAGACAGAGAACATTGTTCGTGGTGGGTTACGATCAAGTCCATTGGCCTTGTCGCCATCAAATCATGCATATGAGCCTAGCAGAGGATTGTCGCACGAGTTACCTGTGAGGCGGCAGACAGTTTCCTGGGATGGAGGTCCTACAAAGATGGTCCCTTCTTTAGCTACGCCTAATCTGTCTCCACCACATGTTCAGCCCGATGGAAGTGGTGGCTATGGCTCGTACCCAACACATAACCAGCCTTTACTCCCTGTCACCGACCAAGTTCACTTGTCTACTGCAACGGCACCGGAGTTCAACCGCAGCCCACTCATGTTTGGTGACATAGACTCTGGGACTGCCTTCCTTGATATGTTGTTGGGTCTCCCAAGTGGCCAGGCGACAGGGACCCCAAGAGAAAACACTGAAGAATTAGCTATACGTTGGGCTGAGAACGCAATTTCCGATCGATTAACCATTAGTCCCCCAGTTGAAACCCGACCAAGATGTTATCCTGCTCATGTCCGTCAGAATGTGAAAAAGGTTCAAAGTTTCTGGTCGACCCCGCAACGTCTTCCTGCCGAGACGCAGATCTGGTACGACATTATATCGGGGTCATCGGACAATATCTTCTCAAGGCATGACTATGGAGCATTCACAGAATCTTCACGAGAGAACCAGCACGCTGGAAATGCCGAGATCTGCTTAAACCATGAAATTAGGTCACAGCTTCAAAGTTTGAAACGAAGTCTGCTCAAGAGGCAATGCCACTGTTCTAGCAGTGAAGGCCAAATCGGTGATACATGTGATGAACATTATTTTTGTGAAAACTTCAATGGCATGTTTGAACAAGGCCTTTATCTTTATCTAGATAAATATCAACCTACCTATCCCATATTGCATGTACCTACGTTCAAACCGCAGACCGTCCACACTGTTCTGTTGTTTACTATGTGCATTATGGGCTTGTCATTTGTTAAGACAGAGGAGGCAGTGCGGTTTATTTATCACATATATCCGGTAGGTGCTATTTCTACCCTTTTGTCTCTCGACGTGCGACTGAACCTGGCCTCGGTGCCGCTAGGCACTCTTAGATGAAGTTTATATACGCGTTATATCTACGACTCCCAATGCTGCCTACCCATCGGCGATGCTAAGTCACTTTACACTAGCACATCACATGTTATTTCTACTCGTCGTGACTGAGGTTTGTTGTACTGTCTCATGATGTCTTGTATGTTTCCGCGTCTAACGCCTCTTCACAGGGAAACATCTGTCCAACTAAGTCGCAGATGCTGTACGGATATACTCTAACGGTAGGTCTTTTTACACCCTGCACCCTAGTATATATTCCTTATAACAACATAGGCAGCTCAAAATATCGGCCTATTTCATCTAGCCGTTGGACAAATATCAGACACGATCTTCTCAACTACCACCGACGAACACAGCCGATGGAAATCATGGAGTCGAATCGAGTCAATAAAAAAGTACTTCCTTCCCTATACTTACCATAAACTCCTCTAAAAATGTCTCCAGCTTAATCATCGGGTTGCTCCTCTACGACTCATCCTTATCCGGAATCTTCTCAACGAGCCCCGTCATATCAACAAGCACACTCCACGTCGCCCTCCCATGCGATTTCGCCCTCTACCGAGCCCAATCTCCACCCGACTGGATGACCTTAATCCAAAAAGGCTCCAGCATCACCACGCCCACCGTAAAGCTATCCCACAACGAATTCTACCTCCCAACCCTCCCCCACCAAGTCCACCTCTCATCTCTATACGGAATCATGTCCGCCATCCTCGTCCGCTTAACAGCAAACTACCACCGACTCATCATTGAATCCGATCTCGGCCAAGAAGATTGGCACCAGCATATACCCTGGCGGATATATAACCTCGATAAACGCGCCAGTTCGATAACCAAGGTGGTTATACATTTCATCCAACTTTACGATACCATTCTTGCAAACTCGAACCCAAATTGTATCGTTATCTGGCATAATCTATGTCTACTCTTAACAACCGATATCCGTCTCCATGAACGTGCTGCCGGAAGAGAAGGTCTTGAGGCTATGCAAACTGCACGACAAGCGATAGCCTTATGGGCGAAGACCCCCGCCGCACGGCGAGCGTGTTTACATGCCGCTCAGATATTTCATACGCTGTCTAATTGGAAGCCGATGGATGGGATGGGATTTCAGCCTGCAAGGTGTTTGCTGAATTCTGCGCTTGTTCTTGCTTTGTATACCCTTGTTAGTCCGGGGGCTACGGAGACTAGGCACGCTGATTCGTTCGATCTCGCTACGGCGGATATTGACTGGAAGATTGTGGGGGAAGAGGGCATGGCTGATAGCACCCCTGAAGGTGAACGATCGAGGACGGATGATCCGGCTGTCAACTTTATTCGCTTTGGGGGCCCGGTTGTTCTATGTGGGAAAACGTATTTCGGGGGCGCTAGTTATGCGCGTCGGCTTTTGTTGGATTTTGCGAGTCTTTTGGATGAGGTGGGGAGGCATTGGATGGCGAAATATCCGAGGCTTTTGTATATGATTCATGATACTATGGTGGATGTGGATGTTGGTGGTGAGATGAGGGAGGGAACTGCTTGAATGAGGTTCTGATTGGGAAATATATGCTGTCTCAGCTGACGAAATATTTCAGCGTTAACTTATATTAGAAGATAAATTCTCTGAACTGAGACTCTGTTCGACTCATGGTAGCTGTAATACCTATACATCTTGTAGGCTTGGAGCTTTGTGACATGTAATACATAAAACACGCTCGTAAAGATCTCTTCGACTCCCATACATATGAACGGTCATTTAAGTTTCAACATGGGCCGCATTTTGGTTTAGAGAAGGGGCAGTAGCACCGCCAGTTGTGCATAGTACACCCAACTCCATTAACGCCTGCATCAATGGTCATACAAACATGAATCCACCATTCTCGAAGTTCTCATTCTGTTCAAACGCAGCAGCACTTCTCTCCTCCATAAGCTTCAATCTGAATGCCTTGGCCTCATCCATAGTCATGTACCGAATATCTAAATCATCGTACACCATATCCTTGAGCTCTTGTGGTAGCGGCCGGAGAGCCTGCCGAATGGACCTTTCCCTCTCCATGGCCCAAATCTCTTGTTGTGGTGGCACGTTTGACGATGAGATGATTGGCAGATAAGGATCAACCAAAAGCAACGCCAGGATTTTGCGATGACCAGGCATGGAGCGGTCTGCCAATGAGAAAGGGGATACACGATGTTGCAGAATGTTTGGGAACGTAAGAAGACGCCCTTCCTTTGTGACCACGCTGCCAAGCTCTTGAGTGACATTCATAGATTCGTCCCCGAAGGCACTTTCAGGAAAGCCGAAGACCTTTTGTAACATCTGATCAAATTCTTCCTCGCAATTTAGACCCACCATTGTATTTACACGCTGACGGAAAGAGAGCGTGCTCTCGGTGATATTATCGCTGTCATAGTAGTAAATTGCTGTTGCGCAGATGTGCTCATTCTGGATATGCTTGGTTAATTGGATGAGTTGAGAAAAGCTGAGGGAGAGAAAGGAATAACAGCAAATACAAGAAAAGAGAAAAGGAAGTCAAAGACGAAGACGAAGACGAAAGCCCAATACTAACTAGTTGCCCTTTCACATGCCATGACCCCCCTTGGTATTCAGGTTTCTGAGGCGTCAACTCGATGTTAGCGAGCTTGACTATTATCTGCAAGCCCGTATAGCGGAACTCATCATGTAGGTTAAATTTGGAACTGTTCCACCTAGGTGGGGAGAACTTTCCGGGCTCAGGAATTTTGATAGTCTTTACTGGCCGCGACTGCTCGCCCTCCGACGAGTCATCACCGGAGCCCTCATGTTCAACTCCATTGTATGGGATTCGCCAATAGTTATAACCCACACAGGTCAATGTTGTACTCCAAAGTGGAATAACCTGGGCGATGATTTTCTCGATAACATGGTAGAGGCGTGCATTCTGCTGCGGATGAAGATTGTTGATATAAGATACTATGGCGCATGAACCATTATCGAGGAGATCCACGTCGCAAGGCAGCCACTGAAACTCCCAGCTATATTGTTTAAGGCCGCCCGATGTGAAGCATTCTTCTTCGGGAACAGGAAGAACTGTTCCTTGTCCGATAATATCGAGGCAACGCTCAAGTTTAATCAAAGAATCAGAGATAGCCTTTGTTCGGCCAAAGACAACCGGAAAAAGGGATGGATGTACGAGGTCCACAATCTTGTCGTCGGAACCTGGATGATAGTACTTTTCTGTAATACTATCTTCTAGCTTTCGCACGCCATCTTTCAATGCGTTCTGTAGTTCCTCTGAAATTGCAATGTCCGACTTGACCACTCCAGCATCAAATACGACAACATGGCCAGTAGCGAAATAGTGATCCACTTTCCACTTCACCTCGTCTATAATCCAGTCTATCATGTTTGGAGTGATGTCCTTGTCACTAGCAACGATTTCGCTGCGCCACTTGGCGGTTATGGCCTCGTCAAAAACCTAAAAGGACAATTGTCAGTCTATGTCGTAGTCACTCTACCAGGAGCGGCAAGAAGCATGTGTGATATTACTTTCCTGTTCCATTCAGGCTCGTCCGTAATAGCATTTATGACTCTCATGATGAGGATTTCTCGATATGTACACCATTTCCTGTCACGGTAATCAGCAACACGATGTGCTTTCGGAGCTGTCCTACCTTACTCGATAAGCTGGACGTCTTCCTGTTGCAGAATATGCGGGTGATAGATTTCTATGGAGTCATAATAGTAATCTAACGGTAAGCCAAAGCCAGGAAGCTCTGCTTCAGGCATTTTCGTGTCTCAATGTAACCGGTATCAAAATTATGAACTGTCACTGTAGCGTAATCTTTAGTTAAGGTTGGATTATGGAAATTTTAGATAAGTGTCACATAGTTAGAAGCAAATAGCCAGCGTGTTGCAAAGGAAGCAAACTCGCACTAGTAATATTGGCCTCAGGCAAGGTGAAGACTGTACTGGAACACAACCTGCACGACGTACTCCGCATTCACCACGGTCAAAACGCAGGCATTGAGCACTTACTTGTGACGTCAAACTCAGCATATCACGAGTGCTATATGTTCTTAACGAGACTTCTGCTTCTTTATATTCCCATGCAATTTCAAGCCCAAGCCTTCATAGCGTTCTATAAAGATCCTCTAAAATGCATTTTGCCTTCCTTGCAGAGAGCTGACAAGACCTGATAAACTCAATTCAAACTAAAAAAGTGAGAAAACTGTTAATCATTGCGGGAGCTATCGCAAGGTATTTATGAGTCATTCTAAACTCACAAAGTGCGACTATATACGACATTTTATATGGTTTCAACTGAAAGTCAAGCGTTATTCAAATGACCCATTCCACAGGTACTGCCTCAGAATACAAACAGCCCGTCTCTCGCATCCTGCCTAGTAAGACAAGCTCGTAAATGGTCTGACTCTGATATGAAAAGTATTTCCCATTACCGCCACCGTCTTCCTCAGTTACGCCAATTGCGTAGATATCTTTCCCCGAGCGTCGTTCTTTGTTCACAAGGTGGACGATCTCCAGAGCCTGGGAGATAGGAAAACTTCCTTCCTCGAGGATTGGTACGGATAAGAAATCCTGTAGCCAGTTTTGAATCCATAGACCAATGTCCAAATGAGAACATCGGAGGATGCAGGCGACCAACAGATTTGAAATACCAATCGTGTGGACGTTTCGTGTGGCACACTCCGCTTTACTCAAACCAGCTACAATACGAAGGAGAATTCGCATCCAACAGGTGATAGATTCGTCATTGACCGGTACTGCCTGATCACTGGACGCACATTGCTGGAGAGCATCTAGAAAACACGCGCATTGCATAATTCGCGCAACAACATAATAAGCATAGTTCATGGCGAATGGGTGACGATGAAATCGAAGGGGTCGTATGTGCCCATTACTAGGGTGAGCTTCACCAAGGCTAGTAAATGACTCCGTTGGAAGCTCGAGTGGTGTCAGTTGTGAATGCCATTCGTTAAGTTTCTTTTCTTCTGTCCTTAAAAGAGAAATGCAGTCATCAATTGAGCTTGACCTGCTGTCAATGGCAGGTCCATAAGCATTCTTCCAGAGAGAAAGCACTGCAGCGGTATTGACCCGATGTGACTCGGACACAATAGATGTAATTATGGCTCTTCGGGCTTTTGGTGAATATAGGACAGAAACTATCTCCAACGGAGCAGATAACGATGTTTGATAGCGCTGAAAATCCAGCGTACTAAAATACATCCTCAGCCACCAGCCTTGATACTTCGACTGTAGCCATGCTGCAATGAGATTGCTTCCGAGCCCGTCCGACGATAGGCGCGAAAGATGCAGTTGGATGAATCTGCCAATACCGTCGTGATGCCAATTGAGAGCACTAAAATTTCCTAGAACTGACTCCATATAGCAAAAGAGAATCAATGTCGCTAAGATCTGTGTCGGGCTTGAACACATTTTGCTTCCGTGTAGCATACGGGCAATTTCTCCGACTGCGGCACCATAATGCTCTTGGCTATAGAGTAGGTGATCTTTGTTGGGTTTGAAGAACATTCCGTTGCTTTTAATTACTTGCCTTTCTGGTAGCGAGCGACTCAGATTGCAAGCAGATAATGCTAGGAGGGAGTTCTTGAGAGGTTGGAAACCATGTGCTAGTGCGCTGAGGTCGTGAGAGAGTAGGCGTAGGGCTCTAACACATTTGTCTTCCCAATGTGCAATATAGAAATGCTCTTTCTCCGACTGGTTTAACTGCATCAGGCTATTTGTCAAAGCCAGGTCTAGCGATATACTATTTTCCGCTGTCCCCGGGATCAAGTCATCAAAGAAGAGAGAAGTTTCTGTATAATGGAAAGTATCGTTGCGGCTATCGTTATCATTAATTTGCCGGCAAGTATTCGAGGGCTTTTTAGGTGACACTTCTACATGGCGAAACTGGAAATCGAGCTCATATTTCTCACAGATCCGACCCAAACGCGTGCATGCAGTACATGATGGCTTTTTCTCGTCGCACTGTGAACGATCAGTTCAGTAGCTCCAAGAGTGGGGTCAGAGCATCATAGACCTTCACTCGGCGCTGACGACATGGTTTGCATCCTGAGCGTGTACGAATGATATTGGTCTTCTTGGGTCTTGGGGGTGCCGGCTTATACATGGTTGTAGTTGCGGTTAACTTAAGATTTAGTCTGGTGAGAGTAAGATTGGCGAACGTTATGGAAAGCTCTTCACCTGACCCCACTTACCTCTACCCCAACTTACCCCAACAACAACTCCTACCTACCAGATAACACCTTTGTTTCCCGTATTGAAGGCAGTCGATTGCTCTTCATTTGTTCCACTGGATAGCATAGTGAGGGATAATATAAGGCTGAGAATTCCGGCAAATCTATCAACCGGGCGTCTGTGTGGGACGGAGCCACGAGGACGGCATTCTATACTCCAACTCGCGTCCAAGTCAACGAGTAGCTCAAGTCTAAGCGTCGTACTCCTAATTTCCGGAGAAAAGATAAGACTCACAACTTCACAAGAGATATCGCTTATCGGGACAGACAATACGAGTAGTGGAGTCGATCCACCTTCCTAATGAGGTGCGCGGGAGCGACGACATCCGGAACGTCTAGAATTTAAACGAGGACATGGGAGCGGATCAAATTGGGACAACAGTTTTTCTTTCTTTTCTCCTCCACGTCAACTGGGAGAAATTGTAAAATGGTACCTCCATACCACTGTCGACCTCTCACTCGTAGAATTCAGCAACTAACATAAGTCATCAGGATACAACAGAGCTCCTCTATTTAAATGACGCCTCCCTACAGAAATGGACAACTACAGTCCTCTCGTGTCAGCCGATATCGCAATTGACAGAGAGTGAGAAGAGTCTTGCAAAGACACTCACACCAGAAAGCTTCGCTCTCACAACTCGTGAAACGGTGTTCTACCCACAAGGCGGAGGTCAACCCAGCGATACAGGCGTGATTACTCTCGCAGACACGAGCAACGGCTCCACTTTCAAGGTTCTACTTGTCCGCAAAACCTTAGAGGGCACTGTTCTTCACCTGGGGGAGTTCACCGATCAGCCTTGTTTTACGGACGGCCAGTTAGTCTCGCAGGCTATTGACTGGGCGAAACGCGACTACCACTCCCGGCTCCATACAGCGGGCCATATCATTGGTCTGGCTATGCGACTTCTAGCTCCTGTGCTTGGAGAACGGAAGAAGGTCAAGGCGAATCATGCGCCGGGGCAGGCCTGTATGGAGTTCGAGGGTTTGCTGTATACTGAGCATAAGTCAGTTATTGAGGATAAGGTGAACGAATTGGTGGGTATGAAACTTCCTGTCACTACTGAGTGGTGGGACGAAGATCGCATTCAAAATGCCGACCTGAATATGGTGGAGGGGTTGCAATTAGGGAAGAATGGACAGGCGAGAATCGCTTTAATTGGAGATATTGACGCCAATCCATGTGGTGGGACGCATGTAGAACATACTGGTCTGACAGGGTTCATTACCATTCGGAAGATTGCCAGGCAAAAGGGGGTCAGCAAACTATCGTATGAAGTGCCTGTTTCGATGTGAAAAAAATGCATTATACCTTCATAGCGCTGAGTTCAGAGCGGGACTTCATGTCCATATCAGTAGCAGCGTTAAAAACACCTCGACTTTGACTGTTGAGAGAAATGTTGTGAGTTATTCTTATGACCCGGCCCTTGTAACTTCCTTGAACTATTTCGAACTCCAATGATTACTTCGACTTCTCAACAATTTACAGTAGAGTGGTTGCGATGCGAATGCTCTCTGCGGAAGTCCACTCTGTCCCATCACAATCTTTTTCGCCTAGCTCGTTCAACCAGGTAATTGGGTGAAAAATAACAACTATTCACCTAGATTAACTGACATGTTGTGGCAGTAACACAGCATTGCTAGATTCCCAGTACTTGTCCTCATCAAGATGTATAGCTGGTGCCATCATGCTGGACTTTTGCGATATCATAGATGCGTGGGCTAGAGCAACAAGTGACATGTACCGACAAAAACGGCAGAGCGCATAGTCGGTTCTAGCAAACTAAAGCCCATAGACCTTTCTATGTGTGTCACCCTGAGAGACCTATTCACGTAGATGGTTAGTCAATAAGTTAGATGTGAGTTGGAGTACAGCCGGCGTAATCGTGATCTAACTAGCAGTCTGTCCTACATTGGACTTTTGCCCCTCATCACCATCCATCTCTACTTTGTAAAGACTAAAAATTCGGTCTTCAATTACTCAAAATCCCTTCAGAATAAACAATCACCAAACGTCATCATAATGTGCCTCATCCCCATCCCAGTTGTTAAATACTTATGCGACCATTGCATAAGAGATGATCCGCACCGCCCACTACCGTGCTCTACAGCAAGGAAGACAGATCCACCGGCCATCTGTGACAGTTTTGTAGAGGAGGAAGTGGTCCGAAGCCGCATAAGACAGCCTTGTGATGACTGCATTGAAGAGGGGATGTGGACTGAACACCCCGAGGCCCGCAGAGACTATTGGGGAAGAGCATTGACGTGGAACAAGACGACGGAGACCTGAAAGTATAGGTGAGACATCTGTTCTCCTGGGCCTAGGATAGCCCCCATCCTACAGTATACTAACATGAAGTGAATAGGAAGGAGTCATTTTATGAACATGTGGCAACCATAGTATGATACTTCGCTGGTTTACGAATAATACTCATTTACGCATGAACACAAATGGAGTGTGTGGAGGGAGGTTTATCGTGATACGATATATGATATATCAAGCAATCTATGGATAATATTTTGGGTACTGAGCTCAGGAGTGAGGACTTTCCCTATACTTATTGCCTTGTCAAATTGTCGGACTTGTGATATGTGAATACCACTTCTAGCCTTTGGGATAGGAGAGGAAGCTTGTTTAGAATTTCACAAAAAGCCAAAGGATAGCTTGAGCGATGACTATGTTTCTCTTGCACTATCTTGGATTAATCGCCATACAACCTACTGTCTTGCGTTGCTCGAATTCATACTGAAACGATCCTGAGGGATACTCCCGAATATTAGTGCGGGCCAGTAGGCTACAGTAACATATCATGTTTCGTAAACCAGTTATATGTATGATCTTTCGCAATTATGCTTCGAGCTCTAATCTTACACTCAGTCCTTGCGATTCTATAACCAACCCGGCGACTAGGCTATAAAACCGAACTACTAACTACCTACCCGAATTAACTGACCTTGGGCAGAAGGTCCATCTCTTTCCGGACTGTCTCAGAAAAAGAAACTACAGATTCTGAAGACGAAGGAAGGAAAATAAAATGTGGGAAGAAAACACACATAATAGCCACTGTTCGATGGTGGCCCTCGTGCCAAGTGGCTATACAAAGCAACCAAAAAGGAAACTGGTCCTTCTACCAGCCGAAAGACCCAAACATCAGCTGTCACAACAAACCTCTATGTAATCAAGCGCACAGCCAAGAGCTCCCAGAAGTACTAATGGCCCCTTACATATCAAAGTCTCAGGGTCCGGGTGGTTAGGGAAATGTCAGATATTACGCCCCCAAGTCCCACATACCGAATCCTTCTAAGGCAACAATTTTCCCCGATCGTCAGCAGCTGAATACGATTGCACCAATTATGGCGTCGTGTCTCTCTAAATATGCATGTTGGCTTACATTCTTCATGTAGCTTACCCCAAGTTACAGTAAGCGCTAACATTCTGGGCTGAGGCAGTGTGACCCGCGCTGCGTCAGTGATGTAACATCCTTATGAGAACCTGGTGCTTGGCGATCCACACACCTGCATATTCAGTTCGTCAGCTCCAACACTTCCCCGCACACGCTGAGGTATATTTTGAGGAAGTTATGAGCCTTACCAGTTGGTAGATCATTGGCTAGTTATCCAAAGGTACCCTAACTCAGCGGGGATCGCTTCCTGCTATGGTATCGTAGGAGTTGCTTACACGCATTCACTTCTGTTATTGCTTTTTCCAGGCTACGCGCGTCCCTTCCGTAATCAATAACTTGGTATAATAGTTTCTCCTAATGAGGCTGGCTCAGATACCCCACAATAAGCAAGTACGCAACTGTTTGACCCTGATCGGCACGGGTTAGTACTTTCTCTGCCATCGTGTTGATGGGGGCCGTGAACCCAATGAGGCTATTGACTTACCAACAACATGTCTGAGACGCAGAAGGGTTTCGTTTTCCTTGGTTTCGAGGCAGTGAGTGATTGTTACTTGTGATCCTTGGCGACATTGTATTATTCGTGAGGACTTTCCTGGGCCAGGGCCGTACCTATAAAGGAGGCATTGGGATCGAGCAAACAGAAGACAACACAGCTCAGGACCAGCACATTCTTCGCATTATCCAGAGCCTACATCGGCGTCACTCTTAAATCCCATCTCAATCAATCATAACCTCAACTGTTACGAGGCAATATGAAGATTTCTACTACTTTTCTCTATACCTTCCTCGCCATCACCACCCTGGGTGTCGCGAGCCCCACGGGCAACAACGCCGTTGCCGCCGATAATGTCTCGCCTGCTTACGCTGAAGCCGAGTCTTTCTTCGAGAAGCGTAAGGGCTGTAGCGGCGACAGGAAAGATTCAGACGTGTGTGGCGGAAAGAAGCTCGCAGAACAGAACTCCTTTCATAACTGGTATATCGCCCTTACTTTCTGAGGGACTTGGAATACTTTGCTAATGTAACCCGACAGTAAGGGGAAGAGCAAGGGCAAATGCTGCGCTAAGAATTCAGACGGGACCGGAGGAATCGACGTGAACAAGGGTGGTGGTGAAACTTGTGGCTATTGCTTCAGTGGCAAATGCTCGGGCTGATTGGCCTCAGCATGGGGATATCTCACATGGAATCGGAAAGAGGATGTCCAGAAGTTCGTTATATAGAGGACCTTTGAAATTGCTGTCTAGTCGGTGGTAGATAGCCCATGCTTGATTCTACCATATTCGAGTTTGTCATGTGTGTCTAGTAAAACAATTCATTTGAAACAGTTTCCATATGGCCAAGTTTCGCATCCCCACGCCTTGTACACTATGAGTTGTATTCGTTACCAGTTTGGACTTTGAAAGCTGTCACTACCTTCTTAGAAAATTCATCATGATCCTGGAGGTATAATTCTTCCAACTTCGGCGCATGCTCCATGATCAAATGTGCGAGCAACTGGGCATCTATAACAAATGAAGATGACCTTAAATTCATAGAAGTTGTCAGAAGATGAACTGCTCTATACAAGCCATAGGGGAGTACGCTTACTGTGATTCTTGTTCTCTGGTCACTGTTGCACCAAGGTCAAGACGTCGTAACTGTGGGAAGAGCGGTCGTTCGATGGTTGACCAGCCGTGCAAGTCATATGAACCAAATATCTCACAAGATTCAAGTTGGCGACAATGCGTTCCTAGTGAAGTGATCGCTACTGTTGACAAGTTGCACTGGACTTGGAATATCAAATCCTGAAGTTGACCCATACTCTCAAAAAGCTGGATGAACTCATGATCTGTCAATGTGGGGAATGCTGGCGGCCCCTCTATTGAATAGATACACAGTCTGCGTAAATTCTTCAATCCTCTGAGTGCAAGTAAGTCTGTGGCCGGCCAAATTGCCTCCTGACAAAATACGATCTCAAGTTCAGTGAGGTTTATAAGTGACCTGACCGGTGGCAAAGGGCTCAACTCGTTATCTTCAACGGTAAGTAGAAGGTTGGTAGCGGACTTCATGGCTGCAATGAGTGGTTCAACTGCTTTTGACTTCAGTTGAACTGTGAGGCGTTGGATGGACCTGAAAGGGGCATCTGCTCCTTCAAAGGCCTTCTCAATCATCTCGTAAGTGATGGTCTGTCCCAATTCCAGGTCCTCAAGACCATCACGACGTGCAAGGTAGGTAAGCATCTGGTCGTCGACAAAGTCGTCCATAAAAGAAGGAAGACATATTGATCTCAGAGATCTGCAACAGTCAAAGAACTTTATTAAGCGTTTGGTGCTTATCCCCTCGAATGCATAATCGATCAGAATGCTCTGCAATCGTGGGCAACGAGTTTCCAGTAGGTCAAGTAAGTCTTCAGCTGGCTCAGATCCATAGAACCTAAACTCCTCCAAGCTCCGCTGTATGTATTGACCAAGCCGTACCTTTTCTCCGTCCCTTGGGCTGCAATAATCGATTGTCAGACGCTTAAGCCTTGGGAACTCTAGGGTACGAAAACGTGAATGTTGATCTCCGTCCGTTGGACCCCCAAAATCTAGCTCACGGACCTGGCTCGCGTAGAATTGGCGGTGGTCATCTGAGCACGAGGCCAAGGCTGTCACCGGCGGCTTCTGCCAAAGGACACTGATTGCTTCTGCAGCCCAGGACTTGTTCACCAAGATTGCCGATCGCAGAGTAGTGAAATCATCACTAAGATATTCCATAACTCGGCGTAACAACTCCGGTAGAAGCGGCCCACTGAAAATGGCCGAGCTGATGTCAACGTCTAACATTTTCTCTAGATACGCTCATTAGTTGTTTGGAAGAGAAAAGGGTAAGAGATTAAATAGACAGGATAGGATAAACGTGTTCATTGGCCTACCATTGGCTGCGCCCCCTTCCATAACAACTGATAGCTTGAAGTGTGTTAAGCCGCCAGACCGAGTGTTCTGACTCTAAGCTTCCCTTGATGAGCAACTACCGAGGGATTTCCTGAGGTGGGTGATTCAATGGATAACGGGAGAATAAAGGAGATATACGTACAGAGACTTAGAGAAGAGAGAAAGTAAGAAATGTGATCTTGAGAGGCCAAGTGCGGGACAAATCATCAGCTGACATAAGTTGCTTTTTTTTGTTATGATCGCCATGGGGGCGAATAAAGAAACAAATAGCTATACCAGAGATGTTAGATAGCGTTCCCGCCCAAATATATATTCCGAATCAATCAGTACATAATTATATATTATACACATTGAGATCTATGTGGGAACTCACATTATATGAGAACTATCATCTTCCAGTTTCAACAGCTAGTTGAATCTTCAGGCTGAGGCCTTCCCGTAACACACCTTACTGTAATAATGTTTCTATCTCAATGTATGCTACACTAAACCCTCGAACGGTGAATATCACCAAGCTTGGGGGATTTGTCAACTCTTTCTAGTCATCGCTCTGCTTTATATAGAGGTTTCATGACAGTGTATAACAAGGGAAAGAAACAAAAGGCAAAGTGAAGATCGCTTACTCACTAATACGCTGAATAACATCTGTCAATACACCAGCCTCAGTTGGCTGTTTAGCGTCAGTCGTCCTCAAGCGACTGGCCATAGAAGGTGCCTTTGATTTCCTTAGCGAGCTCACACTTGGCTTAAATACTCCTTGAGTGTACAGAAAGCCCTGTTTTTTACATCTTATAGTCATAAGTACTAGGTTGGTATAGAGTAGAGAATTATCTCCACTACTCTTCTTACTGATTTCAGAGGGCTAGAAGAAATAGTGACTATTGTCTAGTGGTAGTCGAAGGAGCTCCGCATACCCACCACTATTCCATGGTTTAGCGCCAGAAGCGACTATCATTAGAAGCATGAGCATCTCCTAGGACCAAACTATTCAACACTTCAGTCGGCAACACAGGACTATGGTGTTTGAACCTCCGTTGTTTCACGGATTGTATGTGTCCAGTGGATCCCAATCAAAACTACCTTGTCGCTCTAAGCTTATATTAGCTTGAGCCTCAAAGTATCCACAGCCATGTAAGGCGAGGGCACCTATTGTCATTCTTCTCGGCTTGTCCGAATATATAAAGTCTCTCGGTTGGTGTCCCGATCGACCTCCTTGGATATAGACTTGGGTTCGGGTCGGGTCGGGCTGGGTTGAATCTCCAAGGGTTCAACGGTTCAACCTGAGCCGTACCGAACCGAACCGCGTCCGTAAGCCAGACTACCTTCACTTCGGCAGCTCCAGTGTCCTGATTTTCTATTCCTCTTCGGGCTCGGGAAATCCGACATTTATGCCTTCCTTTAGAGGCATGAATACTCTTACGCCCCTCTCCCCCACCCTGGAAATTCAAGCATGGCAACAATCAGGTTTCGACGGTGGTTTTGCCGGGAAAGCAGCAGGATTAAAGGGGATGAATGGGACGTGGGTCACCAACACCAGTGTCTAGGGTGCGAAGGGTGTAATACCATATAATGGCAGACACTCAATATGAAAATATTATAGCTGTATATATGTATACCTCAGGTCGCGTGGCAATATGGGCTTAATAGTAGACCAGATATAGTCTCAACTGCTCGGACCGGTCATTGGACAATGAACGTACTACCAGGTTAGGGTTATAGTGTCAGAGACGGGCTCAGTTTCGCATCTAGGCTTGAAAAACCATTGTAAGCTCCATGAGTTTGAGCCGGTTATGAAGTTTTGCTGCTTCTAGAAGATGGGAAAGACTATTGGCCGAGTGTAGGCGAATGAAGTTGGAGGGAGTTGAGCCAAGTGACTTCGTATGACCGAATCAATTGTAAGTGGCAAAATCAGTTTCAGATCAAGGTACAATTTCTATGTTCCTAGTGTTTTCTAGATTCTACTAAAAATGGGAAGTCAAAAGAAGGCATATGAGCGGACTGGGTTCACGCGAGCATAACTGGTATATACCATCAGCGTACAAGAACATGTAGAGGAAGATCTGATACTTACTTTCCCAGTTCCAATCTTCCATGACCCTAAGCCAATGTAGCTCACCCTTAATGGTGTAGTTAATGAACCCAGCCCTAGTGACAGGATCGGTCCCTTTCTGAAATGCAGCCGAGTCTGGAAAGTCGGATAACCTTGGACCTGACCGTGTTTCCACGGAAGACGATTTCCCCGGGCCCTCATGACTCCTAGTGCTGTCGATATTGCTCTTAGGAACACTAAGTGAATCGTAAAGCGTCGAGGTATCCATTGCACGACGGCTTATTATTGGAAAAGGCCGGTGAGCTTTGATCAAGTCACGTAGGCCGTGGCGTGTTTCAAATTCGTCCCTTCTTCGCCAGACTTCCATTGTCATATCTCTACATCGATCTGGTATTGCGGTCATCAAGCGCCGGGACATAACCTCCCAGCGCTGACGGACCCATTCTCGATCGTCCTCATCGAACGTCTCACAGCCCGCTATCATCAACGGGAATATTTGCGCATGTATCGTCCGAGATGACGGCGGTGTAGTGGCGAGAAAGACGAGAGTTTTCTGTGCTAACTTCGACATTGAACATGAGGTGGGAAGCTCCGGAACTGCTTGACGAAGAAGCAGGAGCGCAGCGCCTCGGTAAGCCTCTGCGGTCTGTATCAAGTCCGAAATATTTGAGCTCGGGTTGTCGGAGTCTACAGGCGAGGCCCAGTCTTCTATAGCGATCTTTATTTCAATGGCTTGGGAGATGATCGCAGGAGAATTACGATTCTCTGGCCGGCCACGGACGCGACGGACAAGCTCCACCAGGCGACCAATCGACGGAAAGAGTGCAGTACCACAACCCATGAGCGGGTCAATCTCCTTTTCATCTATATGAGGTATTATACAAGTGTATATGGTCGTGGCTTCGGCGACCGTGGTATTTGTAGTTTCGGTGCATGTCAAGCGAGCAATGACGTTCCTGTATAACCAGGTGCTGACAAGGAATTTCAGACATTCCAATTCACCGTTTACTGTTCCGGAAGTAAAACTACCCTGTAGAGCTTGTTGAATGAGTGCTTTAGCGTCATTGAGATGAGTGATTCCCGTTGCTGGTGTGTGACAGTCCCAGGACTCAGCGAAGGCAAGGGCGAGCCTGGTGGCAAGTGCAGCCTCCAAAGGCATACTGCCGTTGTCCATGCTAATGACAAGAGCTTGAATGCTGAGATTGAAGTGTTTCATGCCGAGTAGATTAAGTTGCTGTTGGCTCTTGCTTATGTGTGCACAGGTCATTGCAGCTAGAGCATGGTAGAGCGCAGGGCAATCGCGCGCCATATGCCAGATAAACGTTTGCCATGGGTCCATGGTATCGCCGCCGTCCCTGATAGACAGTATGTTGGACGTATGCCCCACAAATAAGCGCCTGATCATTCGCTGCCTATTATCGGGGAACTGTAACTGCTGGATAAAAGTATCCATTTCACTTGGATCCAAATTGTCAGTTCTAAATATATCGGCAGAGAAGCCCCCGCCCGACTGGATGTCATGTTGCCACTGGGCCCCCTCAATATCAACACTCTGGAATCTCTCATCTCTTTGGATAATCTCTTCATGGCTTTGAATGGCCCTGCATAGGTCATCGTCGCTTACTGAAGCATCTCCAGGTATTTCCAAGTCCAAATCATGAAGACCTGTCAATTCGTGGTTAGCCGGATTCACTGCAACTGCGGATGAGAAACAGTCAAGGTTGGGAGGCTCCGTAGATGTCCCGGTAGAGTAACTGTACATCCTATGCACGATCGACTGCTCTTGTTCTGAGAGTCCAAAAGGAAAGTCACTGGCTATGTGTCCCGTCCCAATTGCTGTGCTTTCTGCTCCGACAGTCTCATGTAGTGCAGTTGTAGACGGGTTCAGTATGTTAGTCAAGGTAGACCAGGAATCGTCTAAGATAGCTTGTGTGATCGGCAAGTTAACAGATGCGTCGCTCCTTTCCCGAAGCGAACGATACGATGATTTGGTCGATCGACGCTCGCTCATCTTCCGGGGACCTGTTGGATCGTTAGGTATGCCTCTGAAAGTAGGTAACTGACGCATTATATACAGTACCATCGCCTGGTATGCGCTCATTATTAACCTTTTCCACGGCTCTCCATCTTAGGAAGTTCGGATAGCCGCCACATGTAGTTCCTTGACGAGAGCATTGTTGACAGGACGGTCTTGTCTCGTCGCATTTTACCCGCCTTGCTTTACATGTTATACACCCTAAACTTACCCCATTAGCCTTAGTTTGAGCGTAAAACTACGGAGCGGGGTGAAATACCATTGCGACTCTTCGTCTGCTTTTGTCTTGGCGTTGTCTTCATTCTCATATGCCTGTGCGCTGAGAGTGATGGGTCCGCCTCTCTCGGTTGCACCGTGGAATCAACATGGCGGAAAGGTTGCGGATGACCTGAGCCAGGCGGAGGGAGGGGTCGATCATGTGCCTTGATAAGACCTAACTTGGGACATTTCTAGTGGGCCTGGCCTCATCCACCTTACGCATCTTCCTACATGAACAAGCACTAATCCTCAAATAGCAGGGACGGTGCTCTGACTGAAACTTTTCATGGCCTATAGTAGCCACGTCGAAAAGGTCTAGACTTCCCGTACAGTCGAAATTATGATGTTATCAATTGGTTCACCCAGACTGGCAGCAAATCTACTGATGACAGCGTTATCTCGCTCTTATACACTGATAACCAAGGTAGACATCCTTGTCTCCGCATAGATGCGGGTCTTTTCCCCACATACCTTCCTTCTCTCCGCATTTGACTCGGAATTCTCTTACGTGCACATAACTCAACCGTTAAGTTCGATCAGGCAGCGAGGGGAAATGCTAAAGACAAGCAAACATGTAAATTCAATAAAGGCTAACTCATACGCTAAATCATGAAGATTCATTATTCTAACAATCTCCAACGGCGGTGTCTAAAAACGGAGAGGGCTAATTCTCATAGTCAAAGATCTCCGTCAACATGGACTCAATATATTCCTGTTGCTCGCTGAGCCAAGCTCTGGCACCCTCAACATCAAAGCGTCCCCCATGACGTCGGCCTTTCTCAATTAACTCAAGTTGCCGATTGACACGAGCCTTCAAGTTGCGCATTCTGTACTCGGCATACTCATGAAACAGCGCATCTTGGCGGCTGATAGAACGAACAGT
This sequence comes from Aspergillus novoparasiticus, assembly GCA_009176405.1. Taxonomy (NCBI): domain Eukaryota; kingdom Fungi; phylum Ascomycota; class Eurotiomycetes; order Eurotiales; family Aspergillaceae; genus Aspergillus; species Aspergillus novoparasiticus. Next base: position 261,996 of record ML733413.1, read on the forward strand.
TGTGAGAACAGTGTCATCTCTCGCAAATGGTGACTTTGGTCTGAATGGCGTGATAATGGAAATGCGCTCTCCGCCACCGAAAGACTTCAGCGCCATATGTTCGATATAACGGCCCTGCATCACCACAGCGGTTCCCTAAAACTATCAACAAGCCCTCTATGAAGATGTCAGAATAGTTGTAGCTTACCATCGTGGGCCCACGCGTTTTCATGGTGCTTCCATCACCTGTGCGAATAACTGTCTCCCCCCCGATCATGTCTCTACAGTCCGATAACATAGTCACGCAGACAAAGGGAAAACTATCCCGGTGCCACGCGAAAGCCTCACTGTCTCCGTCTTCACCCATCTTCTCGAGCTCGGCTTGTGTGGACTTTTTCTCGTTGAAAGAGATGTTGCAATGGCCAACCTCGTGTTCGAATGCAGGAACCAAGTCAATTCCAGCAATAGCCGAAACTGCTTCAAGAAGCTCTGGGCTGTAGAACGCCGTGTGGATAAACGGAGCGAGTCTACATGTCTTGTCAACAAAGTGCCACACTAAGAACTATGGATCGGCGATTACCTACTTTGCATTATAACCTCTAACCATGTTTGATGCGAAGCTGGAAGAAACCTGGCAGTTCTCGAGCATCGCCTCGCTGAATATCTCTGCTCTCATCTGCTTGACGGCATCTTCAGTCCAGAGGCTGAATGGCTCAGAAACTGCAGTATCGGAGATACCAACACCCTCCAATCCAATATCTGCCATCCTCAAAATCTTCTTCGGGGGGATGATGCTTAGGTGGCGAGCCGGGTCGAATTCCTGTTTCTCAACATTCCGGGCCGACAGCACGAGCGATTCTGGCAGCTTCTTAGTAGCAGGTGTGTACCTCTTGTTGGTCGGTCCCACGACTACATATTTGTTGACGGCTGGCGTGGGAGCCGTGGTGGCGACTGCAACTGCTGAGGGCATTTTGTCTCGTAGGTTCTCGAAGACTGCGGTTGAAGGGAACTTGGAAGCTTGTGTGCTTGTGAACGAAGAGATTTGCTTGCTCTCTGGAGTCGCGGCTATGCAGGTCTATCGACAGATATTTATAATTGGAAACCAGAGGAGGTCCAAAGGTCAGGCAGCAGCACTATGTACTAACAAGAAGCAACACACCCTCGATAGCATCCTGGAAATGACCATATTCGGCAATCATGGCGCTTCTGAACAGCGATGGAAATTGCCCGAAGTAGTAAATTGCAATCTCGTAAGGGGAGGGTACCTCGCCGTCTCTCACGAGATCAAGTCGTCTTGCCAGTCCAGAGTATAAATTACCTAAATAGGCATTAATGGGCTCATGTACGCTAACCCGATGTGGTATACATATTACCCAATGGAGAATAGCTCTCCCCGATAAGTCCACTGCATACCAAGGAGGAAGTTCTACACATACTCAGCTCCATTCTATCTTGCTAGGTACTTGCATCAGAACAGATTACTTGCTATAGTTCCTTGTCTATTATGGGCATCTATTTTTTCTGCGATTGGCACGATACCCAAATTGGGCACGTGTTCGTATCATATAGCAGCTTTCTACAAGTTATGTTTACGTAGTTGTATCGCAATAATCCTAGTTGCACTTAGATTTTACTATACATCTCTTAATGTGTTGACTTGTTTTGTCTTTCAATGCCACATTAACCGAGACTACTGCAGTCTCCGTGGACCTTCTCTTGGTATGCAAGTTCCCAGAACCTGGGGTTTGTTTCCTTACATGACCCTTACATATTGGACCTCTCCTTGAATAACTGTATCAACAGTTTCTATGTCTACCGCGATTATACAATCATGTGATATACCTTGCCTCCTCAAAGGACCAAAGATATGGTCTACAATGTGGTATGGTAGTTTTCGATCAGATACGAATGAGTTATCATGGGTGTATGGGATTGGACCTGCAGGGGTGAAGGCGTAAGATGTATAATCGTTAGCAACTACTCACCTTCTTGAGCTGGATAGCTCTTGTCCGGGTATGTGTCAATAGTAAAATTATAAACGGTATATAAGATGATAGGGAACAGTAACAGAACCTACTATCAACACTATTATCCAGAGATAAAGTTATTCGTACTAGGTCAGTAATTAACACAACCAAGTGTTGTTGTGTGCAGGTGGTCGTCAACAGCAACCATCACAAAGCCGACTTTTGTGAACAACACACAGTTGGCTCACTTCTGACATCTCATTGCAACATCCCCTTCCACTTTATCTTCACACTGCTGCATCAGTTTATCCTCAGAGTTCACACCTTCTTCTCATCCACCCGCTTACAAGAACATTTGCTGAGATGTCTCCACGAGTGCGTCCCCTTGTTGACGGTAGCGCTAAACCATTCTTCCTTTGGTGCATGCATTGCCAAAGACTCAGCGCCAGAAGGTACATGCGGAGCACCGATCGTCCATTCGAAATTGACTGTCACTTTGACAGGAAAGGGTCCATCCTTTGTGACAAATGCTCAGTCAATAGCGAGGCATGCGATTCAGTATGTGTCTGTAATCTCTTTACACAATGCTACCATACTAATCCAACCAGGTTGCAACGGGTATGTTAGGAAATGGATGGGATTATTCCCAAATTCTCCGATGGGTCACTAGCTTTTGGGACAATCGTAGGGACGACGAGGATGAGTACAAATGGCCAGAGAAAGTTCGCCTAGACATCGCCAGTGCTCTGAAGGATTTAAATAGCGCGTTCAGCAAGACTGAGATGGTTCATCGGCGTGCACATGCTCTGACATCCGACGATCCTGTACGTTTGAGCTACACTTTGCATTTATGTTCATTCTAATGCTTCAGTAGGAATCTATGGTCACTTACCGCACTTTTGTTGAAAAGCGCCGCCGACTGCTCGTCCAATTGTCTGTTCCCGACGAAGATGACGAGGAGTATAGGTGGGAGTGGTATGAGTCATCGAGGCTCCTACGTCTCTTGCCTGGGGACCCTGGGTACATTTTATGGATGGTGGCACTTCGGGCCTTTACGGGGGCTATCGAAAATGCTATTACCAGTTATGCTGTCCTCCGTGGCTTAGGTGACGTTAAGAAACTTCAGATGGTGGATGAAGCATTTGAGTCGTTCCTGGTTGTGTGCGAGGAGATCTAAGACAGTGTCGTTAATTCACTAGGAGATCAGGAAGACATGCCATTGGGCGGCTCGTTAATTGTGCTATTCGGTGATTCCAAAGAGAATTTACATATAGTTGGATCTGACGTTTACCCCTGCATGTATTAAGGGTAAAACTCTAATAGGGAAATGTCCAAGAATATTTAAAATCAGACTAATCCGTAGTTCCCCAAGAATCCGTGTATATCTAAGATTATTTCTCCAAATACCAGTATACAAATATCTCTTGTGGAGAGTTGACATCTTTAGTTGAGAAAGGTTATGTGTACAACAGCCTGGATATCTTGCATGAGATATGTTTGTCATTAAAATACTCTATTTACTTTCCATCTTTAGAGACTGGGGATGGTATGGTTTATAGTACAATATTATATAATACATATCTAGACCGAACATATAACTCCAGGCCATCTAAAATGCCCTGCAAATGCACCGCTGGTTTCAAAGACCTCAGCGCCATTCTCCTACTCGCTCAAACTTCTTGACCATGCGTGTAGCTTCCATAATAACAAGCATGCGGGATAAGTCGACGGAGGTAATCTTAGCCTCCACAACGCTCAGGATATCCACATCAGACATTTCAGGAGGAGTGACAATTTGACATCGTACTCCTAGGGATGTTACGACACCTGAATACCCTTGTGCGAATTGTGATCCAACCAGGGCAGTAGAGTTGTACGGTTTATGAACCAAGCAGGTGAAGGTCTCGGGTAGACGGCATTCACCGAAATAGAACGCACGGAACAGGAGCATACATGCCCAGAATTGTTTCGACGCCGAGTCGATGTCCCTTATACGACTACGCTTCCAACGAGATTGCGAAATGAAGTTGTCCACATCCATGTGGGAGAAAGGGAGGATGGACTCGTCGGTAGTGGCGTCAAAGCGGCGACCATGCTCATGCTCGAAGCGCAATGCAGCCTCGATCTGATAATGAGCCATGAGATCGGTATACCGTCGCAGAGGACTCGTAGACTTCACATAGGTATCAAGCCCCAGGGGCACGTGATGGGTGGGTCGGGATGAAGAGATGCCTTTTGGAGCCGCCAACTGCAGCCATGTCTTCCCTCCATAGTCCGACATGTTGCTGTTGGTCAATTTCGGGTATTCAGGATGGTAGAATGTTCCATCAAACACGGCGGGGATGCTGCGTTCAGCCAGCCACTTGCCGGAAACGTAACATGCTAAATTCATTAGGGTCGAAATAAGATTGCGTTTCGTTAAATCAGGCACTTCGTGCGGATCGACACTTCGTGGGCGAAGTTGGATAATAGGATCTCCTAGTATGTAACGTCCTTCCGTCAATTGCATATTGTATGGCTTCAACGGTGCGTTGCCAACAGTGACTGAGACAGGAGTATCCATCGACGACGGCCACTCCATTGCGCCGTTCCTTCGTCGGTGTTCCCGGAACGCGAGCATCAACTTCCTCAGTGTATGGAAGGTGCCTTCATCCTCTGAAGATAATTCTTCCTGAATATTGTTGCGAGTGTGCTCATTGGAGTACTCCCCTCCTACCGTCAACGGTTCCTGGACCCCCTGTGGTTCGGGCTCAAATAAGCTGCGTAATTTATCATGCGTAATGTAGATAACATTTCTGGCTATGCCATTGACGATGTTGGTATCCAATATCTCGCCCTGTAGATTCATCTTGGCACTGAATGTCAATGTCGGACGGCCAGGCGCCAGACTGAAGTGCTCTTGCGTTAACGTGTTTGGAAGCATAGGATATGTACGCTCTGGAGCATAGACGGTCTGGACACGAGAGGCCGCATATTCCATGATCAATGCATCAGGATCGATAAATGCAGATGGGTTAGCGACATGGACGCGGATCCAGAAAGTGTCATCCGACCCTGGTATGCGCTCCAGAGAGACACCATCATCAATCTCCTGTGCACCAGGGTCATCTACACAGTAAACTGGTAGGTCACCAAAATCGGTCCGCATGCTCTCCATTTTGTCTGTGACCCCCTCTGAGTTTAATTCCTCACAGGCCCGTTGTACATCCTCCCACTTTCTGTCTGACTGGCGGGATATACCATGTCCTGGAAGTGCCAAATTTTGATCCAGTAATCGCAAATTCTCCCATGGGGCCACGACTCCCACCTCTTGCAAAAATAGAGCAGCTGTACCTGCATTCGTGTCCAGAGCACTATACATTCCTGTGGCGCGCATAATGTGCGACCCAGCCGAGCGAAGACTTCCAGATGTCATCCGTCGGGGAGGAATACACCAAAGCTGAAGGAATTCGATGATCATCTGATCAGTGTAACTAAATTTCTCTGTCAAGACCTCACGATAAACTAAAGGTTTTCCATCTTCGCCAGGCTGATATCGCTGCGCTGTTGGACCGACACAGGCCAGTATTGTTGGGGAACGAACTTTTCGACTGAGCCTTATAAGACGCTGGGCTTTCTGGATGAATTGCTGGATGGGATGGTCTTTCAGATTAGGCACCTCGTTTCCTGTGACAGCACGAATGAGGTACTCTTGGTGTTCATGTACCCATGTGACGACCGTGTCAAGTATATTGGCGACTCGCCTCGGTTGAACGAAATAGTGGTCGGTGAAGATGGAGCTCCGGTCATTCTCGATGAGAAAAGAATTTCGACGAATGGCCCGATGTACGGCAAACAAGATCTTATCGTCGACCTGATCACTTGTAATATCGAGCGCTTTACAAGCGAGTTCCTTGAGTGTGAACTCTAGTTTCTCCTCCTCGTCCGCCACTATTTCATGTATGTTGTCCAGCCGGTAGGCATTCGCTTGGTAGAACTGATGAACCTGTTCGTTGAAATCATTGATCATCCGCAAAATAGGCGCCCCTGTGGGCCTCGGCACCCCTCCTTCTATAGCTGATTGCATTTCCAAGCTGAGCTGCGCGAGGGCGTCTGGGAAATGGGGTAGCAAGGGGGCCACCAGTTCTCGCGGGGCGAATCCCTTTATCACGAAATCGAGATCCTTTGCAAAAGCAATACGCCATTTTCCTCGATCAGTGTAGAATTGCTGTTGCTTACAGACAGACCGGACGTAAACGGCAAGATTCAAGATACCTTCGGCACTTTCAAGAACCATAGTCAGTGCGTTTGAAACAGCAGCAGGTAATGAGGGGCAGCATACGAGGACAGCGCCACTAGGTCCCCCGGCTCCAGAAAGTCATGCATTCCTTCCTCTTCTTCGGCAATATTTTCAAAATCCGAAACATCTTCGTCTGTCTCTCGGAGAGCATCGCTACCTGCATCATGCGCTTCCCGGTAGTCGTTTAGCATGTTTCCAACCCAAGGTGCCGAAGCATCCAATGTATTCGATGTCCCAGGCCCCCGGACAGGATCCAGAGGGTTCGGATGGCTCTCCTGCCATTTGCGCAGATATTCCCGGATATCTTTATTCTCCTCGAACTCGGACTTAAGACGGATGTCTTCGATAGAAGTGGAAGATCTCAGGAGGTCTTGCGGAGGGCTCTAAAGCTGGTCAGAAATGTTGCGATTGGAACCAAATTGAGTGTGCCACACCTTTACTTCACTATAATATCGGCTTGACCCATCACGGCGGCGTAATGGAAATCGATTGCGTTGAGGGAGCGAACGAAAGTGAGAAACAACTCCGCAGATCGAAGTCGCTGAACGGTTCCGGTTGATGACATTCACGTCAGCCACACTCTGCGATACTCGACATCTCAGTAGAGTGAGAGACATCGTGGAGCATTATAATGCCCAAGTCTGAAGTAGAACTCCTCAATCAAGGCCGAAGAGACGTGGCGAACAACATTGTCAAGCAGTTCCAGCGCCGCAAAGCCTGCTGGATAATCCAGGCAGAATGTCCTTCACCGCTCGGGCGGTGAGTGTACGAACATTTCCGCGGTCAATTCCCGGTTCGGTTTAGCGTCTAGAACCCATATGATTAGCCTATTTACGGACTCTGGAGTACTCTACCTACTCAGGGCTCTCCCTATCCTCTTCCATTGCAGCCGTCTAGTCTTCTACTTTCTTGGGTACGTGCCTGGCTAGCGCTTCTATCTCGGTACTTGTTAAGTGAAAGCAGGAAGTCGCGAGATACCAAGCAATTAGTCACTTATGTTTATAATGAAGTCTCGAGCAGCAAACGGACTGTTTCTAAATTAGTCCCAGTTGCGGGACTTGATTTGTCGGCAATTTTATCCATGACCCTTGTCGATGGAGCTTTATGCAGCTTGGCTTTACAGGGGAAGGAATCGACGGATGCCTGGAGTAACAGTACTCGACTCAATCCATTTCTGGCAATTCATCTGCTGACGGAGATTTCTTTTCCGACACCCGCTGCGATGTAGTCGTGACGGCATAATCCTACCGCACTACCGTAAACCAGAGCCATGAAATGCTGACATTTTCTTCTCTTCGCCGTGTTTACTGCTTTGGGAAGATAGGAATGGTTCGAGTTCACTGCGCATTTGCCACACTCAAACTACGGATACTTGCTTAGCATTCTACCGGCTCCTCGGCCCCTGGATAACCCTAAACTCATTTCCCCGCTGTCTCCACGTCTACACACAAAAAATCACGGTTATAGTGCAAATCCTCGGCTTTCTTACGTTGATAGAAGACCGTGTCTATTGTTTTTGCATGTGAAACGTGATAGTCGAACTGTTGATCGTTTGGATTCCTTTCGGCAATTGCCAAGCATTCGACTCTCCTCACGGAGTGTCGATCAGGCGAAACCATGCAATATATCCATGAATTGAGTCCGCTAAATCAAACTAACCTTATAATCTAGTCTAAGTCTCCTAGGGCCTGTTCATCATTGCCTGAAATGTACAGCCGAGTCAGGCCAAAGCCTCATCTGTCAACGTCTCAATGATCGCTCTGACACCAGTCATGCAATGGCTTATTTCCCCGCATGATGTTCAAAAAATGACCTCGCAAGTGCCATTACTACCCAGACTCGCTTAAGTGGCCTGAGTTGTGCTATGCATTTAGCGTGACGATTATCCTAAAGACATTCCTCGAAAGTGTCCATGCTTGCGGAGATTGATGCGCACTGAGGATGGAAATACTCGGTGCCCCTGATCCATACGATGTTTGCTACTGCCAACGTCAGCATTTAGACCTCGGGTATTAGCCACTCCTTTCCCCTGGCGAAGTTCCTTAGTATAGGGATGTTATTGACTAGCAATCCCTCCCTTTTTTATCAAACTCCTGAAACTCAACGAATAACCTGACATGAGGCACCCGTTGTGGATATGTGGATATGCCGATGACTACCAAGTTATTAGAAATTTTTTTCTGAGTGCTTTTCCATTAGCAATATGCAACACCAGGTCCGGGCTGTTTACGAGTAAACTATCCGTTGATCTCCGTTTCGATTGGAGGTCCACTTCGCTACCATGGAACGTATACTAACTTGGCACGGACAGCCATCGAGGATTATATTCCGGTTAGGAACCGCATAGCCCCTCTTCTTCGGGCTACAAGTCTGCTAAAACGCTAGGTTTTGGAAACTCAGAGTCTCAGACACCTATAGCCGACATCGCTCTCGGATTTTGAGTCCATGCCATAGGCCGCACGGGGATCAGCAGAGAGACCTAGTCTCGGGGCAATGGAGCCGTTCTCCAGAAGCCAGGACTTCCTTTACCCAAGTTCCAGCACCAGTTTACGATATGACTCCACTGCTGCTGGTAGTGTGGTTGTGACGGTGGAGCCATTGAACCCTGAAGAAGGCTATCGTTGCCTGGCGATACTATTCGTCTGGTAGTTCGAAGGCCCCTTTTCAGTCCCAGCCCAACTGCCATAGCAAATACATATATAGCGCATCTCCCGTACGCATTTTAGTCACTATAGTATCAATAATTAGCTCCTTGACTTGCATAATCCACTTTTTCCATATTCCCCGCTCCAGTATAATCTACATTGACCACCATGAAACCCGGCCAAACATGGCGAACAGCCATAGTGACTTCCCTAGCTGCTTTCAGTTCTTTAGCGACAGCAGCAGACATATGCTCCAAGCTTAACCAGCAAGGAATAACAATTGAAAATCGTCTGACCATTCCGTTTCTTAATGTTCTGCAGGACTACTGGTCCACCGCGTGCGGCGATCTTCGCCCAACATGTATCGCCTCTCCCAAGAGCGCTCTTGAGATGTCTCAGATCGTCAAGGAGCTCCATGATATTGATACCTTGTTTGCGGTCAAGTCCGGTGGACACATGCCCAACAATGGCTTCGCCAGCATTCAGGACGGGCTCCTCATCGCCACCCAGAGCCTTAACAATGTCATCTATAATGCAGAGGATCAGACCGCCATTATCGGGCCGGGGCTTTCTTGGGAAGATGCACAGAAGGGTCTGGACGGAACTGGTCGGACCCTTGTTGGCGGTCGTCTTGGGGGTGTGGGCGTGGGTGGATATATGCTTGGAGGTACAGTGCATTCCCCTTCCGCTCAAGCAATTTGAACCGTTCACTAACTTCTTCTGTACTCAAGGTGGGCTGAGTTTCTTGAGCTCTCAGTATGGCTGGGCAGCGAACAACGTCATAAACTTCGAGGTCGTCCTAGCCAACGGCACCATTGTGAACGCAAACGAGAAGGAAAACACCGGTACGCAAATGTCTATAGCGAGTTGGGACCCGAGGCAGAGGATGACAGTGGAACAATAGATCTCTTCGCGGCCCTCAAGGGAGGTGGAAACAACTTCGGCATTGTCACGGCTTATACCCTCCAGACACACCCAATGGATCATAAGGTTCGTCACCACTTTATGATAAGGTCTTTATATGTGTCTAACCATGACAGGTCTGGGGAGGGAACTATGTCTTCAGTGCGGACAAGACGCCTCAAGTCCTTGAAGCCATCCGTGACTTCACCGAAAACTACCCCGATGACAAGGCCGCCATCATCGTGACGGCCGAGCATGCCGCGCTGATCAACACATGGATCATGTTCCTCTTCTACGATGGACCGGAGCCTCCGCAAGGCGTCTTCGATGGATTCAAAGCCATTGGGCCATTGGACACAACGAAGACGTGGGACAGCTACTATGATTTGGTCCGTACTCTACTTCTAACCAGGCTACCTGGTAAGCTAACATGTAGTCGCAGCTCAAAAACAACGACTTCTTCATCTTAAAGTAAGGCAGCCTATCAACGTCTATCGGTTGGAGTAGTGTACTAAATAAAGCAGGGGCCAGCGGTACACCATCGCAACGGAAACAACACCTGTTCCCAACAAAACGGTCGGCGCAGAGGTTATGCAAACGTACTATGACCATTGGTTTAACATCACGAATACAGTCCTGGGCGTCCCGAACATGATTGGCTCTATCGCATTCCAGCCAATGCCCAGAACGATCGCGCAGAAAGCTCAGGCCCGTGGCGGAGTAAGTCCTGTAACTTCCTAATCCCTAGCCACAGCGGCTAATCACACATATCATGCCATTAGGACCTTATCAACTTTCCCACTGATCAGGATTATCTCGTTATCGAGCTGGACTTCTCCTATGGTTTATCGGCCAGTGACGAGAAGATCGACGCCGCGAACAAGAACCTGTTCAATGGGTTCGATAGGATCATTTCGAATTACATTGACGAAGGCGTGCTACCAGACGTTTACAGGCCGTTGTTCATGAACGACGCAAACTACGCGCAGGATTACTGGGCCCGTCTAGGCTCGACTGCGCAGGCGCGCGAGGTGAGAAAGAAATATGACCCCGAGTTATTTTTCCAGAAACGGACGAGTGGAGGGTTCAGACTTGGATGAGTATGACACGACGCTTGAGTAATCTATGTTTATATACACACTATGCTTATATTAGTCCTATGAATACCACTCAATAATGTCCTTAATGTTATTTTCAATCTTTTCAGTTCACATCTAGACCAACCACCAACCAAAACCCCAATCAACCCATACCCCAACGCCAAAATAACACCCACCAAACCCAGCAAATTAGATAAAAACAATCAAATAACAACACTCCAATAAAAACGTCCCAAACCAAATCCACATCAAAATCCCCCCGTCTCAAGTCCAAATAAGCTCACGCCACCAATTGGCCCAGAGCTCCCCCCAGAAAGCCACCCTAAGCGCCGACGCGGATCCCACGCCCCCAAGCACGCACAACATCCAATCCTGCATCCCATTTCTATTTCCGGCTCCGTCCTGCAGATATGAATATACGCGCTGGCGTCGAGCCTCATCTTCCTTACCCGGTTTGAGCTTGGACGGGGGTCTAGATTCTTTTCCTGGGATTTTGGGGGTACAGGATTTGATTTGTCGGTAGGCGCTGCGGATCGGCGGTTGGCGGGTGAGCTTTGATCGTGTGGGTTGGGTCTAGATCTTGGGTTTTTGGGTGTGTACTATATTTGTTTTCTTGGGTTGGAGGTTAGAGACTGGATGTGTGTGGTATATAAAGGTGTGTTTGGGTCTTGGGAGATAGGAGATAGGAAAGATCAGATCATCGCATTCTTTATTTAATACTACATCGGACGTTCCTTTGAGATTTCTTATTGTCTCTTTGTTTTGAAGAATCACGTTCTTTGTATCGAATATACATAATAGCGCCCCTTCAGCCGGTTCTTCTCTTGTTCTTTTGTTGAAAAATCCCAATATACAGTCATTACATCCTGTCTTGCGGATATAAACGACCATCCAACATGCCTAAATACGGTGCCCTCGGTGCAACTTTCATGGTCGCCCGGATCATCCAGGCTTGCTGTCTTATTGCTATCATCGGACTGACGGCCAACTTCATCGCAGAGATCGTGAACAGTGACCTCACTCCTCCTAGTATCTTTATCGGGACAATTACAGTGGTATGATCCCGGGGCTAATCTCAACCATAACCCCATTGAAAGAGAACTCCCAACTAACAGTGATGCAAAATAGACCTGCGTAGCAGTGATCTACTGCATAATCACCTGGATTCTTTTCTTCGACAATATCCTCCCCTTCCTAGCTTCCGCCATCGCAGACTTCCTCCTTCTCATCGCTGTCATTGTCGTGGCTGTTATAATCGGAAAGCCACTCTCGTATCTGCAATGTGATAAGATCGCTGAAGTCACCGACAACATTTCCAGTGCGTATGCCTTCGCCACGAAATTGAGCAGCTACCTCTCCCATCTGGACGGAAAGTTGCAGTACGGGACTTTGATCGGCGCCAGTAAGGGGGTCTGTCTGGAGGCGAAGAGTATTTGGGGGTTGAGTATTGCTTTGTGGTACGTTCTTCTCTTCTCTTCTGTTTTCTTCAACGTCGTTTCTTTGGGGCTCCCTGTGGACTGAGTCTGGTGCTAATGACAAGCTAGTATCATCTTCTTTTTCTCCATGATCTGTTGCATCTGTCTCTGGAAGCAGAAGAAGGCGAGTGGAACGGAGAAGCTGGACGGTTGAACCAGTTCAGCATGAGTAATGTGTATTGGTTATGGGAAGTTTGATGATAATGGTCGGTGGGTATTGTCGAAGCGTTGCATTGTGAAGAAATATCTTTTTCCTTTGTGATTTCTGTTTTTGTCTTTTGCATATTGGTACTGTTTGCCCTAATACTCTCCATTCCCTGATGTTCTTTGGCTCTCCGTCTCTCTGTCTGACTCTCCTTTTCTTCAGATTCTGCACCACGTATGTCTTTCATTCCATTGTACGTAGCACCTAAATAATCCGGTCAGCCATATCCAACCCCAAATCCAAGCATTAACAACTCACCACTTTAAAACCAAACACAAATCTAACTTTACCTCCTCACCTCTCCCTTCATAGCAAACCAGAAAAATTAAAGCAGTCATCCCGAACTAACAGGCGGAATAACAGCAACTTCATTCCCCGCCTCAATCACTACCCCCTCACAATCATTAACATCCACATACTCTTCTCCCAGACTCACCCCACAGCTGCTCAGCACCTTCTCTCGTATGCCCGGGTACTTGGACTCTAGGACATCGAAGAGCTGGCTGAGGGGTAGTGGGGCGGGGAGGGACTCGGTCTGTTTACCGGTGTAGGTGGTTGCGGATGAGAAGTAGTGGATCTGGAAGGTTGGGGTTGTCATCTTTGTCTGGCTTTTCCTCTGTTTTCTTTCCTATTTTTGGTTGTGCGAATGAATAGAATGTACTTTGTCTTTGTAGGTGAGGAAGTCAGAGGAGGAATGAGTTGGAGAGGTTTATGAAGAGGGGCGGAGACTAGACCCAATCCATCAATATATATATAAATGCGGGGTTGATGTTGATATCATCGCTTATCAGCTACTTGATCACCTCCGGTACACTACTGCAGAAAACCAAAAGGAATCTGTCCCAATGAAGTATCAAATTATATGTCCATACCATGTCGTAAATCTAATCCTACTGACTCAACGCCCGGAATGCGCTCACCAGATCCCTCCGGAGGTCTTCCCAATTCTCTAATCCTACACTGATCCGCATCAATCGGCGATCCACCGTCGCATCACTCATTGTCCGCCACTCAATTAGGGTCTCCACGCCTCCGAGACTGGTGGCATGTTGGAAGAAGGCGAGCTTACTGGGGAGCTTACGCGCATAGTCCTCGTTTTTCATGCTGATCGAAAACACCGGTCCGAACCCGTTCGGCATTTGCTTGAGCAACCATGACTCATCCTCTTTCTGCAGGCTGGCATGGTACACCTGTTGCAGAGCAGCCTGAGTCACAGCCTCGTCGCTGTCAGGGGCTGGGTTTTCCGCCTGCAGTGCGTTGTGCAACCACGTGACCAGGTTCGTGGCATTCTGGCTCTGCCGCTGCACGCGAACCTCCAGGGTCCGCAAACTGCGTGTGCCCAGCCAGCTCTCCATATTGCCCATTACACTACCCAGGAACATCCGATCTTCGAACAGTCGCCGCGCCCAATCACTCCGCTGTGTAGCGAGAACACCACAAAGGAGGTCGCTGTGTCCGCCGAAGTATTTGGTACCGGAATGCATGACCAAGTCTGCACCCCATTGGAACGGGTCCTGGAGGCCCGGCGGAGCAAAGGTGCTATCCACAATAAGATACGCTCCGCGAGAGTGCGCTTTCTTGGCATACTCTTCGATGTTGAAAGCGGTGCCCTCAGGGTTGACCGGGGTCTCTAGAAGGATGGCATCTCCCGACTCTAATTGCTCAGCGGGGCAGTCAAGGTCCAGCTTGTGAAGACCGGTGAGACGGCCGAAGAGCTTAATAACACCGTGACATCCATGGTATCCATTTCCAACTGCGATTCGGCGGGGGTTCAAGAGGACGAGTGCTGCATGCAAGGCCGATAGACCGGACGAGTAACTGATCGCCTCGCCGTGGAGAAGTGAAGACAGGAGGATTTCGAATCGGTTCAGATTGGGCGATGTCAGACGAGAGTAGACATGCTTGGTCTTGTCCTGGTCATACTAAAGCGATGCTATCAGACCGGCTCAACGAATTGCATAGAATAGCCGAGAATCAAAGGAACATACACCACTGAGATCTGCTGCTGGCACAAGGTCCTCGGGATCATCAGGGTACCGGAACGTAGTGGAAAGGTGCAGCGGAGGGGCTACATCGGTGACCACGTTCAGCGCCTCATCTGCATGCAAGGCATGCGTAGCGGCGGCAATGTTGTCATTGGTTGGAGCCATTGTACAGTACAGGACCTGAGAATGGCTAGGAGAGTAGAGAGAAAAGAGGGTCACCGGCCGAAACTGGGGATTCGACGCCGCCGCTTGAAGAAGTGGGGGGAAGAGTGGGAGAGAGGGGGTGACCCGCGACACGTGACACGTGGGTCCGCCGTTCAACTGCGTGATATTCATTTCATATATACAAGTCATCAATGGTGGCCACATAGATACAGTGTTATTTGTAGATGCGGATTTACCGCCGAAGAGAGCTCATCCGAGAAGGTTCCCGAGACGATCCTGGAAGAGCGGCTTGCAAATTGGCTCGGTCTAGATTGGAAAGTGTTAGCGCAGCCTACCATTACGTCGGGCGGGACAAACATACCAGCTTCAGAGTCGAAGCCAATCGAGATATCATCATTCTCGCTGGGGAAGTCGGGCATATCCAAGCAAATGAAACTAGACGTGGGATCATCGCCGGTTTTTGGTAGCGCAAACTTGGCATCACACAGCTTAATGCAAAACTTGCCCGAGCGGGTCAAGTTTTCGTATACATCGGTGCCCTTTAGTACGAAGTTCATGCACTTTCCATGGTGGAAGTCATTCAAAAATGCTATCAATTGTATCACCTTGTCATGTTGAACCACTTGAATCCGGGCTCTAGTCGATTCCCACTTCTTTGTGATTGGGACCACCATGCGACGTCGTGATATCGTGAAGGAAGTAGCAATACTGTCTTCGTTAGTCTTTGGCGCGACTTGGGCAACAAGGAAAGATCTATCATACCCATCATATAGCACGTTGAAGCCCGTGACAGCGGCCTCAAACTTGTGAAGGTCTGCTAAAGTCAGTAACTAGGTCGGACAAGCGCTGCTTAGCAAGACGAAATACCTTTGACAGTTGCAAAGTCAAACCGGCGGACCATTGGCTTCACCATCGCGATCTGCATGAAATCCGCCAAGCGGTCCGGCATCTCAGGAGCGGTGAGATTCTCGGCGATGGAAACGGTCAGATCCTGTTGTCCAGGCCGGTACAGACTAAGGCCTGTACGGTTGTTGATGTCCAAACCCAACTTCAACTCGCCAGGACCTAACAACAAAATTAGCAGTAGCTCGGTGGCACCTGTTTATGCGACATACCAAGGTTGATACGGTCCGTTACAGATCCCCATTCTGTCGCCACGAAAGCCCGTAAATGTTCTGAGAGAATAGTTGGGCCATATTGATGGTCAACAAAGGCGTGCTCCTGATCAATAACTGACACACTCCCAGCAGGAAATTGTAAGTGGGTTGTCTCAGGCTGACCGTTGAATCGATCAGCAGGCTGTTCGATGGAGTAAGCGCGGATAGGGATGTCAGGTGTCTTAATCTCTCCTTCTTTGGTTGTCATCCCGAGCAGCAGAGAATGCAGAGCACTGCGCTCCTCAACGTCGTGAAACGTCATCAGCATGGACCGACTCCTGCCATCCTGTTTGGCCTTGAGCATGAGAGCCGGCGCCCCATCTTCGCCTCTGAGAAGACCAAACACAATCGGTGCATTATGACCAATGATGTGGCTTACGTTACTGAGTGTCTTGACCTTGGGGCTTGTGAGGACTGCAATCCGGTAGCCTTGGTGTACTTCGCGGCTACCAGTGCCCTCAGTCACGGTCATGGAGCGCTCAAACAGCCGAACGCGGCAGCGCTCAACAGGCTCCGCAGGGAACGCCTTGCTTTTGCTGGGATCCATATATTGGAAAACCTTTAAAGTGGTTTCATAAATTGTAGCCTCGTCGGATTTCGGCTGCAGACTAGCTTCGGTTTGCTGTGTATATTGCACAATGTTCCATAGGTTTTTGAAATCATCCTCTTGGAACATCACGTCCAATTGGAACCCACGGGGCAGTTTCACTTGCATGAAGTTTGATCGCACGCGCCAATGCACATCGTTCCATGTAGGGCCTTTTTTCTTATCCGACTGAATCATGACATTGACCAATTCATTCTGACTGGTAATAGAGGCGAATACGTACCAGTCGGCCCGGTCACGGATAATAGATAATACACACGGCAGGGGTTCGTCATGGTGAGTACCATCCTCACTTGAGCTGACCATAACCTTCACAAACATACTTCCGTAGCTGAAATATCGACTTGTGTCACCGAGTGGCATAATTTGTGCCAGATTTGGCCCTTGTCCAGATTGGTCGACCAACATAGACCTTGTGGCAGTGCCAGAAAGGATGGCTGAGACATCGGGAGCAAAGGCAGGGTATTTCAACCACATACTGGTGTCGGCCTGGATTCCTGCACCACCTGTGGCGTCAATTGAGGTAATAATATTGTTCCTTTTGATAGACATCGCCAAAGAGCGCAAGTGGTTTAAGATCGTTTGGTGCAAGCTCAGGAGATCAGCCAAGCGTTTGTCACCTGTTGTGCTTGCTACCGCTAGTAAGGCGTCGACACTCATCGCGCCGTAATGACTCAACTCGTTATGTTTAGGAACAATGTTCTCACATATCCATAATGCTTTACCAAGATCAACCACAGCCTGTTTCGCAGTTTCTGTAGAACTAGATTGCTGCGGACTGGAACCGGAACTCGAAGGGCGAGATCGTGCGTACATTTCAAGCGTTTTCTTCCCGCGCATAAACCACCATACAGCAGCCCTCACCCACTCTGTGAGCGAATAATCCATCAAGGACTTCTTCCTCTCTGCACCATGACGAATGAGGCTTTCGTGCTGTGCTACAAACATCTTAAGGTCCGTAAAAGCAGCTTCACCAAACTGGTTAGCGATAGATCGTAAGGACATCTTGGGCACTTGAGGGTTTCGTGGAGCGTCACGGTTGTCTCGACTGCTCGGGCGACCTGGGCTACCTGGGCTACCCAGACCAGAATCCCTGGAAGGCGGCAGCGGTTTTGGAGGTGATGCGCTTATCGATGCGCTGGCCGGTGTCAGGCCAGAAGGTAACGTGGTCTCAGCGGGCGGAGAAACTGGTCCTCGCGACGGTGGGCTGGCAGGATTTCGGAAAGGGTTGGCTTCTGGTTCGGCCTCGTCTTCTGAGATCGGAGGTGTTTCATACTCGGAGGTTGGACTATCGGGCACCGCTGCTGCCGCTGCAGCCACCCGCACCGGCCCTTGCCCTTCCTTATTGTCATTTATCGGTGACGGGGGATCTTGGTAACGGTGTTGCAGAGCACGACCTTCCTCGGCCTGCATCCTATCCCGAACTCGCTGTGCAAACGTACTGGATTCGGGCGACGCTCGGAATGACAGGCGAGAGCCGGCCTGGCCCATGTTTAGTGTCATGAGAAAATCGGAATCCTGAGGACTCTGTAAAAATAACGGCTTGGTCGCAGCGGGGTTGATCTTGTCTTGCGTGTTCGTACGCTGATGCCGGGATGCAAACCCGTCTCCCAACGAGGTATCAAGGTGAAGCTGAGGGAGCGTCGGCTGACGAGAATCCAGTGCATCTCCCGGTTGACCTGAACCTTGACTATTTTGACGCTTGCGATTCTTAGATATCACCACCGTGGGTGTTTCCGATTCGTCGCCACCCTCACCGATCAACTCGGGCGCTCTCTCAGTAAACTTGACTCGTAGTCCTTTCCGAGCGGGGTTTTTCGGGGGAGCCCTCGGAAAGCTCATAGATGGATAACTATCGGTAGCCGAAGCGGGTTTCGCAATGGGAGAGGCTTCTGAGACGTCTTGGGATGATGACGATTGCCACCGTTGCGAGACATCTAAACGTGGTGTTGGAAGCCCTCGCGAAGCCCCAGCAGTCGAGTGAGCTCCGTGAGATCCATACGATACCGTATTCGAACGAGCGGGCGCCAGGAACGACTCGATCTGCTGGTCGGTCGCACCCCCACCTCTGCCACTGCCATCAACCGCGCCCTTACTTTGTTTGTCCTTCGAAAATAGTTTTTCTCTCCATCGGGGCTTCGTAGTCGGTTTCCGTTGGGGAGTGGCTTTGGTCTCACCCAAGAAGGCGAAAGGGTCATCTGTAGACATGTTCACTGTTTTTGTCTCTGATAGCTGGTATAGTTTACTATAGAAGCATGGCAAGTTCGGGAGATTCAGACGATAAGGATCTTTGGACCTTCTCTGTACTTTCTCCCGCCAAATCTGACTTTGTAGTGCTTGTGCGCCGACAGGGGGTCGACAGGGGGACTAAAACTAGTCCTAGCGTTGCGATTTGGTGTGCTCAAGCAAGTGCTTTTAAGATCTAGGGAGACTCGAGGGATTGCGACTCGGGAAATAGTCAAGGATAACAAGGAACGGCGGGGTACAAGGCTGTTACCCTGGGAGAGCGTTATCCTGTCCTAGGAAAGTGTTGTTTGAAAGTGATCAGGGAATCCAGGTGGAGCGAGGAGGCAAGAGATGATAATAAAACGCTCAGGGTCGGACAGCTTCCAACGCAGAAATTCGTCACCAGGTGAATTGGTGCTACCGGGGGCTAGGAGACAGGCGTGATTGCCTTCGTTGTTTAGTGGAGTAGGGGACCGGCGATCTGCCAAAACCAATCAATTAGAACGACCATTCAGAGACGGAGTTTGCGACCAAGCGGCCATTGGAGCAGTGCTCAGGGGGTCATGGAAATTAAACCATGGAGCTAGACAAACCTAAGGTCCAAGGAGTTTAGATAAATCTGCTGAATTCCCGTGCCCCAATTGCGCACCAGAGGGGGCGTATCTGGAGTGGAAGTGGAGGAGGATGTGGGTTATTAAGTGACAGACGACAGATAAAGTATCAAGCTGGGCCAGCAGCTCTCTTTGTTCCTCGAACAGTGGTAGAAATCGAAGAAGAATCCCACTCTTCAGAAAGAAGAACACTACTAGTAGTAAGTCAGAGAAGACAAAGAAAGAAAGAAAGAAAGCGAGAAGAGAACCAGAGAGGAAAAGGCCGCGCGAGGAGTATGAAAGTGGACATGGTACGACCTCCGTGCTATTAAACTGTCGCCGACCGAAAGGCGGGTAAACTTCCTGTAATAATGAATGGATGGACGGTAAACTTGGCCTTAGGCCGCTTCTCCGCAATACTAAGTCAGGGAATTCCCCAATCTCAAGGCTATCCAGCCATTCACATTCGACCGACCGTCCTACATTAGATTACATTCCGGACCATAATGGTTTAGCCTTATCATTCTCTACACAATGGTTCGTTGCTAGTGCACATCGGCTTTCATAAAATGAGGATGTCTTACACTACTCTGTAGTTTTAATAATAATAAATAATAAACAATAATGATAATAATATACTTAGTACTAGTCATAGCAGTAGTACTACAAGGCAAACAGTGAAAAATGATTGTGTCAATTGTAAAATGTTGATCACGTGGCTCCTAGGTGCCGTCATTCAATTACATACATTCATACCATAGCAGTACAAGCAAATAGATTGGACGTGCTGTAGGTTCGCAGGAGTACCTACGTACCTACAGGGTACCCTAAACTAAGGTTAGGTAGGTATCCTTTACTTGCGACCCGGTCCCATGATTCGCGTAATCTTAAGCACTCAGGATTCCTGCACCGCCTCTTTCTAAAACTGCCAGCTATTCATGTCTCAGTAGAAGATCCTCCCAACCTCCTCGACCAGCGCCGTTTACCCTTGGGATAATATGGTCAAGCCAACTGAAGGTCGTCGGTCATAACACGAGCGGCAAGTGAAACCCCTACCTATGAGGCCGTGCGACTAGATTAAAATGGATCACGGGAACTGACCTGGTCCCTACACAAGACAAGAATAGTAGTAGTTGACATCCCGTAATAGGAACTTCAGAGCTGGTACTCCGTACCTGCCGCTTTATCAAGGGAACAGCATTTACCATTTTACCGTCTCTGAACCAATCATGAAACAGTCCCACTCCCCTCCTGCACATTCACAAGCCCTCATCATGAAACAGCACTAGACCTTTCTGGTATAGGCCCCGCATTGCTCTAATCCCCATTGGGACAGAGTTGCTGATTGTCGAGTGGACCGCTGACGACCCCAAAAAGCCGCCCTAATCTTGGACGAAGCGCCCATGCTAGGGGGGAAACTTCTTGGTGTTGATTCCGACAGTCTGATTCATCCTCTGATATCCTCAGGATTCAATACATAACTTATGTCCATACATACGGATGGGATACCAAGATACATAAATTTTGAAGAATTACCTCACTCGGAACAATTCAACTTTGAACCTTATAGAAATAAATACCCTTCCTACTGGGACATCTTAACCACAAATGCCTAGGGCCGAGGAGAAGATCGATGGGTCTCAGTGGGCACCGCGGACGATGTTGCAATTCAATGACGGTCCCGCCACGTTGATGTTCGCTTATTTTTTTCAGATCCTTCCCATCTTCCTTTTCATCATTGGGGGACAATCGTAAATAAACAAAAAATTCCCTCCTCAGGTCCACTGATAAGCATTAGGATTGACAATGTTATGAGCTGATTTATTCCCGCTGTTGGTACATGAATGAGCCAAATAACGTCACATTAATTTTGGTCAATTGACGCCGGGCACGTCCCTCTGTTTCCTGTCCTGTCTTCTGGTCTGAATACTTAATACGCGGGCTATAATTCTAGAGTGATAATGTCTTACCGTTTAAATATTTCCACAGCGACAGCGCAAGCCACAAAAGAAATCACACAAAACAGCTAGAAACCACTCTAGGCCATGTCCTATACTGCTACATCTGAAACCCCATTCAAAGACTACTAATCGGGCATGGAGTGAGACCTGAAACGCCAGGCATGTCTTTGATGGATGACAGCCAAAGCTTGGCAGGGACAATTTTCATTCACCCATTAGGAGAAAGCCAAGAGGAAAACGTTCCTCTCACATTCACAAATCTTGTAATCTAGCCATATATCATGGGCAATTGATCGTCTTCTTGGGGCACTCTTCTACCGTACAGAGTTCTCCAGTCACGTAAACCCAGCAAATGAATAAAAATAAAATAATGATATGAATATATTATAATCGATCCCTTACCGACAGCCACGCCCTTATGATCACATTGTGGAGACCTGCCGACGATGCGCCCTAAAAGGCATCATGTCCAGTGTCTAATTTCCAAAGGAGCCGGACATCAAATGAGCCAAGATCGGTAGGTGTCTGTCCGTAACCTCGGCTTTCCTCTTCCATCCTTCCCGGCGCATTCCTATAGCCAGATAACTTTGGTTGACAGAACCGCAAATCCGCTTGTCATGTCATGGCATATCTTCGACCTCTTCAGGTGGCGAAGTCGGTTAGAGTTCATACTTAACGGCAAGGACTGGTTTTGTAAAGGTTTAATGTCCTCTTGACAGTTGTCATCTTGGCTTGAGTGTATCGAACTTTTTACAGTTAAT
The DNA here is from genome assembly GCA_009176405.1 of Aspergillus novoparasiticus. Classification (NCBI taxonomy): domain Eukaryota; kingdom Fungi; phylum Ascomycota; class Eurotiomycetes; order Eurotiales; family Aspergillaceae; genus Aspergillus; species Aspergillus novoparasiticus. Next base: position 284,001 of record ML733413.1, read on the forward strand.
CTTGACCCCTTAAAGCAATTCCATTGTATATAGTACATGAACTTTGGATTGAGGAAAGATTATTCAAAAATGTTTCTTCCATGTGGAATATAACTATATGCACTAAAGATATACAGAAATTCGCCATAGACTCTACACGAAGAAAAGAAGAATGAATACAAGTGGTTTGGTTCGATTCCATATTCTGGGGCGTGTACGTACATACGTACGTACTCATCTCCCCATACTGAGTTTTCAAAGAGCCAGCACATACTGAGTAACATGATTGCACATAAGAAGGTTTGCCCATCTTGTCGCTTCCCCTGGTGGTCCACGGTGGGCGCTAACATGTTGAGAGCGCCAAATACATACGCAGCACTCCGTAGGCAACGACATTTTGACCCCCTTAATTAAGAAAAGGGACAAAAATCTCCAATCAATGGATACGGGGACACTCTAGAAAGAACTTTTGCTATAGGGGCAGCGGTTGCGGTGGTTGGTACTCTGTATGCAGAACAGCATCATTCGATTGAGGTTTATATATGCACAATGTGATGCAAGGGGACACTGTTCGTACTGAGCCGATTTGATACCGTTGAACGGTTATGTAGTAGGTAACTACTCCGTAACGGTTAGTATGTTTACACAGTTGATTGTCAATGCTTATATGATTAAACACCAATCAATCACTGAGAAGTAGTAATGAGAACGTTGATAATAAGAATCCACTCCAGACTCTTTAGCTCTCTGCTTTCGGGTTTTCGTAGGGCTAAAGGAGTGAGGGGTTGAAGTTTCTTAGCATCGCACTCTGGAAACAGCTCCTAATCTAGCACGTGCAATACGTCAAGACATTTAAACTACGCGAGAGAGATGTAAGCGCAACTACAGTGCAGACATAGAGACTATTTTAAAATGCGGTTCGGGCGCTTAGGGAGCTTCTCGAATGATCTGAGGGTGTACAGCCTCTCTCAGATTCGTGTGATGTCGAGGAAAAAGCCCAGTATACATACCCGCACTTGGGGAGAAATATATATCTGGCCTTCAATCCCTCTCCGACATGGTAGCACAGCGATGTTTTTTGTTTTTGAAGAATACGATCGCCGGGAAAACTGGTCTTATGCACTCTTCAGCTTCCTTGCAAGTCCACTCATATGCATGTGAACTGGTAGGTGACCCAGAGCAGGAAAAAACACGAGGGGCAACAACCAATAGTCAACTGGGTATCCGCATCATCAGCAAGGAGGATTTGCGGTCGATAGAATAAATTTGACCCATGAATTCCTCCGACAGCGACCATAACCTCTTTTCTTGGAGTTTCCACCGTGAGCACTAAGTCGACTAGTAAGTGGGTTCCATAAAAGGTATCCATACGAGCGTCCAGAACCGGTTGATTCTGGTTGGTCAGCGTAACTGGTGGGAGTTCGATCGTCTTTACCGAGTGATCCTCAGGTGCTGTGAAACTGGAGCTAGAATACTGTGTAGATATCAAACTACCATACTTCTGCCATCTTCCATTTCACAAGAAAATCATTTCACAATGGCCATATAACGTAACGGTCATAATCCCAATAGTAATCACAATAGGACCACGCGAAAGCGAAATCCCACAGTGGTAGGTAATAATAGCGACATGGCTGAGACACGAGTGGGCTGAAAAAGAGGCTTATACGACCGTTGGGTGGTGAGGATGAGTTGTTGTGGTGGTTTGGTAGTGGATGTGGGCTTTCGTTCAAGCTGGTTTTAGTGGTTTCCAAGTTTAGCATCAAAAGCCACACCACCCAATCCATTGATTGGGCTTGAAGCAAAGGGAACAAACATGGCGCAGTCCCCGTCAGCAGTTGGTTTCGGGTCTATTCGACGGAAGCTTTTGGCCTTCACATTCCAATCAACTTCCAACCTTGTTTTTTTTTCTCTTCTTTTTACGTTTTTCTTTTCTTTTTCAGTGGCTCTGACCAGTAAATGCGCTCATTTGTGTGAGAAAAAGAAAAAAACAGATCCTATCGGTCCTCCATACAGTCATTGCCGGGCTCCCCTTCACTGTTTACCTCCGCTTGCGCTTTTTGGACCTGGAAATCCCTTCCCCGCCGCCAACTTTCGGAGTTATGATCCCTATCCCCTACATTTCCATTTTGGGGCATTTAGAGGAGTAGTTCACTCCTATTCTTATTTGGCCCTTTGATCGCGATACCTTATCTCGCCACCTCCCTGCAAACCGATCCTCCCCGAACTGTTCCCGTTCGCTCTGTTCTCCTGGAAGGCTGCGGCTTTACCGAGCCGATTAGGCAGACGCTGATAGCTTCAGAAATCCTTGGATCTTGGTTGGACAACGTGGATTAAATCGTCTACGAGGGGGCTGACCTCCCCAAGGAGGTCATCCTACATATACCCGAAGATCGTGATGTGTGTAGACCAACTTGCGAGATGGCATGACCGACGCGCGCCTGGGGTTTCCATACACGAACGGCCATCGTTTCAGTCAAAAGATGAGTGGGATAGCTTGCGATCGTCGCGACGACATTGGATTCGGTCCGATGGCGGGGGGATAGCGTGGATATTGATGGTAATGTTGGTGATGCTGGTGTCTCCGACCTATGCTGCTCTGGTGAACTTCGACAATTGCTTGCCCGCGCCCACCATCGCATCGAACCCACAGAAACTCCAGTTTGTCCCTCTCGACGTGTCCGTGAAATTCGACTTGACAAATTCTCTGCACAACTTGAACATCACGGTATACGGTAATGTTTCTGGGACCGCTGACCAGTCGTCATCCTATCCATCCCCCGATGATCCGCAGTGGACAAATCGGAACGCGACGGTGGGAAAGATCGTGGACCTGGATACGTCCAACAACAGATACAGTACCCTGATAACGACTGTTGATGTAGTGAGCTTCTCACCATACTCTGGTCCAACTAGGTTCTGTGACTCAATCATCCAAGGAGATTGCCCGCTGGGACCTGTCTTCTACGCCAATGCGTGAGTATTGAGGCTTTACCACTGTCCAAACGTTGACTAACTGAATGTTGCAATTATCATTAGGAGCGACCTGAGTTCTTTACGTTCTTTTTCTGTTCAACATGACATGCTATCGTCGTACCGCTTTGCGACCCTGTCGTCAACTCTGTTAATCAAGTCCGGCGATGCAGCGGCCACTGAGCTGGGATGTATATCGGTTGATGTCACTCCAGATCTTGGATCGGCCCTGAAAAGTGCGCTAGCTTATATCCCTCTTGTAATCCTGATTCTTGTAGGAGTCGCGACCGTAACCGCCGCAATATACAGTCCATGGGGCACAACGGACCCATTTCACTGGACAAGCAATTATGGCCGCGATGAAGATGTCCTTCGCCTGGTAACACCAGGGTTTGGGGACTGCCTACAATATATGCAATTCGCAGTATTGACAGGAGCATTGTCACTGAACTACCCCGGCTATTATCAGCCGGTGGTGAGTCAGGTTGCGTGGTCAACACTCATGTTTAACCAGAGTTTTCTAAGTCCTGGCAATGAGCGGAATCCTGTAAAGGATGGTGTATACACTGTGAACGGTACCTACGGGCTGGACTCTCTACAGCAGTATGTTGGAATGGAGTCGGCGCGGGATATCTGGCCGGGGATGATAATATGGTTACTTGTGGTTGTTGTCGCGATCACGCTCATCATCCAGCTCGCCTTTGCACTTCGGTGGCTTCATCGTGAACTTGCCAATATTCCAGAGGAAGACCTACGTTCTAAGAATATGCCATTCACCGTTGGCAACGTCATTCGAATCGTCTGTAACTATTTGTTCTTACCGCTCATCTCGCTCTCTTTTTTTCAACTGGTTATCGCTAGACAATCTCCAGCATACTGTGTGGCTCTAGCAGTCGTGGTCATTCTCATCATGATAGCTTTTGCAATCTGGGTCATTCGGTTGATCGCAAGCACTCGTCCCAAATCATACCTTTTCGACGATCTACCGACGGTGTTGTTGTATGGTCCACTGTACAACACTTTCTGCGATGATGCGGCCGCCTTTACTGTGGTGTCTCTCTTCCTGTCGTTTGCTCGCGGCGTCGCGATCGGCGCGCTTCAACCTTCAGGGATTGCTCAAATAGTGCTCTTGGCGATTTGCGAAGTTGTTGCCATTTTGACGCTTGTCGCTTTCCGCCCGTTTCCTTCGCCGACGTCCATGAACCTTTATCACGCCTGTTTCTCGATTGTGCGGTTTCTCACAATACTCTTGAGCGTCGTTTTTGTTCCGTCTTTAGGCGTGTCACAGGCCGCCCGCGGTTGGATAGGCTACGTTATCCTCTTCTTACACGCAATTGTTTTAGTATTCGGGTTCTTTTTGAACGCCCTGCAGACTTTGGTTGAAGTTATAGCTCGACTCGCCGGTGCTGGAGGCTACGAAGGTGGTGTTACCCGTGGTGGCCTCGTCAAGGTATGTACAGTATTGTTGATTCCTTCTTTTCCTAATGTGGGTCTTCTCGCCTGTGTGCTAGACTGACAATAATCTAGGTATTTGGTATGCGGCAACTCTCACGGCGTATGCCAAGAAGAAGTGTTGGTACTCGCCAAAGCATGGGCTCCGAGGCTGCAATGCTAGCACACACCGACGAGCGATTGTCTTCTCAGTTTGATGGGTCACGGCCCAGAAGCCTTTCGGGCAGCTCAGCGATGCTTCTGAATCGAGCAGCCGCGAGTGAGGGCAGAACCAGCGCCTTTTATGAGTCGGGCAGTGCCCATGGAGGTACCCATAGTCGGGCCAATAGCAGTGGTCTATTTACACCCACCACTCCTGGTAGCAACCCTACTTTCCAGGGTGCAGGCTACCAGACAACAGGGAGTAATTCTCCAAAAAGCGGTCCTCTTTTTGCTATGCCAGCGCACGACCCTTACTACCGGCCTCCCAGGCTTCGCAATAAGAGAGTGGATATGAGTGGAGGAGAGAAAGGTAGAACGGGCGGTCGGCAACGGACAGGCAGCGACGCTGATGATGATATAATCGAGGGCCCCATGTCTGGGCGGGGCACCCCCGTGCCAGCCTACATTCCTGCGCCGAAAGATGATCTTGATTTGGATGATCCTCGACAGTCCCGCAAAGATTACGCTGTTCGCGAGGTCGACTTCTACTACCGTGTCCGGGGTCCGCCACTGTCCCAAAGCGGCACGCGCAAATTAAAAACTGGCCCTGCAGATCCCACCGGACCTGTATCTTCTGCGACCGGCTTCTTCCGCAATCTGTTCCGAGGAAAGACTAAAGAAAGCGGCAAGGGATTCGAAGTTGTTCGTAGCGCAAGGGCACCCCCGCCTGGTCTGCTTCCTGAAGGGGATGACGTCCACGAGCCATACCGAGATGAGCCTGACGAACAGGTTACCGCAGGGCACAGCCGTCGAGTCTCAGGAAGCGACAGATCATATCCAGATACAGATAGTGATGACAACAACCGAACACGCGAGGCGCTGATAAGCCTGCCTCAAGTTGAGTCCGGCGGGGCTATTGAACTGCCCAGTCGCATCGGCTCCCAGCATAGCTCACCTTCAGGGGCCCCACAGGCTTCGCGACCTTCTCGGCGTGATTCTCGATCGTTGGCTTTAGAGGATGACACTGCGTCTCACAGATCTCTTCCCATTGTGACTAAAGCTGTTTCAGAGGAGGCCCATTACCCGGCTCCTCAGTTGCATCCTTCCTCGTCCGGTACCGGCCGATTGCCGTTCAGTGCTGCTAGTTCCCCTTCGCGGGATCGCAATTTCTCTATAGCTTCAACAACCGCGTCAACATCCTCAAGCCGGCAGCACGGGAACGGTACTGAGCGGCCCTCAAGCATGGGATATGTCGCCCAGCATCGCACCCAGGACTATATCCATGAAGCTAGCCCGGATGAGCCGTCTTTCACTGGAAGTGCCGCCGAGCTCGTTGATGAGCCGCACCATCCTGAGGGAAGTCATTAAGCCCTGTGCTCCAATTGAAGCACTACCTTTAGTGCACCAAGTTGCACTTCTATGCTAACGATATACCCGCCGATCTGTCAGCGTGTATATTCTGCGCTATTCTATTTGTACTTGATATTAAGGTGACGAATTTCCTTTTACTATTCTTCGTTTTGTGCCATCGGAAAAGAGTTGGACCTGGCGTTCTGATATACGTTTGGATCTCCTTTACATATACATCACGGCCAGCAAAATACCTGCCCGTCCTACCATTCCCCCCCTTACCTTTTCTTACTTTTTCTGCCTTATTTCCTCTACGTTTAATTCGATGGCATTCCGCTGTGCCTGTAAGAACAGCTAATCGTGATCGGGAAAAGCCTTCTAATTCAGAATCCCTTCGTCTTGTATATTGTGGAGCGTTCAATTCATGTATGAAGTATTCGAGAATAGTTCTTTTTAACTACCGTGAGGTTAGGATTGGTCAGCTCGACTGGCATAATAGGATAGTTCTTTTCTAGCTATATAGCCTTGAATCAAATTCCTTACTATGGGTATCCGTCCAGAAGCAAGAGTGGATCAGTATCGGTTATGATAAGCCGAAGTGGCAAACGCTATTGGTATCAAAGTTTCGCAGAGAACCCATAGAACTGCCCTGACAATTGGAAGATTTCATTACCTCAGCAAGGGGGAAAGGCATCTGACCTTCGAGGTTGAAAAATTTGACGGATATAAAGAAAGGGTTCTCACCGAGACTGTACCATGACTTAAAATTCACTCGAAGGTCACACGGTGCTGCAGTCTCGTGTTTGGTGCCTTAAAATTTTGGACCGCCATTTTTTCAGGTTGCCCCGCGGCGAAGAATAATAGGAAGTGGTTAATCGTAAGGCACACTTGCCTGGCAACTACTAACTAACCTTGACTCTCACCCTCTTTTCTGCCTTTTTTTTTTTCTCTTTTGACTTCACTTCGTATTCGATTCAAGCGTGACTTCATTGTGCAATAATCGTTCCTTCTCCTTTATTCCCCCCTTTAGCGTCTGTATTTGTGGTGTCACGAGACACCCACGCCTCAGAGTCACTTCTACTTATTTGCCATCAACTCCGAATCTTGGGAAACTCCCTCTCCGCCCTGAACCGTACTTGATAAGCCCTTGATTACTGGCTCAGTCATCCCTTGTCGTCCTGTGTTCTCGCCCCTGCCTTCCATTCCGTTTAACGAAACCAATCGTCGTGGGGATACCAAAGCTTGCTTTTCCAACCCGAAACCAATCTCTAAGTGTTGGTGTCTGTCTTCGTTACTTCTGTACTTCGTGTTCTTCGCCCTGGAATCGTCGCGCCACTCAGTCCATGACGGCCCGTCATATAAACGGCGGAGGTTGGTTTCTCCAGCGATAGGAAAACAGCCAACGTTGACCTCGTTGTCCACCCGACACCCTTGGTTGATGTCGTCATCGTCGTCGAGTTCTGTCCCGGCTTCTGCACTAGGAGGTGCTTCTACCGCATATTCCGCCTTGGGGCGTCCCGCGGGATTCAGACCCCATGCGACCTCCGATACCGCCATGACAAGCGAGGCTGGTCCTGCTGTTGATAGACGCTCTGGGAGAAGGCGCTCCACTGTAACTGGCCCGGACCGGAAAAGAAGATTAGTCAATGCGGAGGGGGATGTCTGGTCGAGACAGTCAGTATCCGGCGGTGCGACTGAATCGGGAGGGCGGATGACGGCACAGATGGATAGCAGGTCTATTTCCAGTGCGGCGTCGATGCGACCCGAAAGCTCTGCGCCTGGTGCGTCCTACTCCACGCCTATTGACTTGTCATCGTCGCCCCCAGACCAGCGTCCTCAGCGGTCAAATGACCGCCAAACCTCCTGGTCACGAACGGGAAATGATTATCTAGAGTATATACGGCCGCGGTGGCAGCCCGACTCGGAGGTGACGGATTGTCCGATCTGTCGGACACCCTTCAGTTTCTGGTACAGGAAACATCACTGTCGCAAATGTGGACGGGTGGTGTGCGCGTCATGTTCACCTCACCGGATCACAATTCCGAGACAATTTATTGTCCATCCGCCAGACACCAATCGCTCCCGTGCATCCACGCTGATTCCGCCACGTGTAGCGCCGCTCCTTGATCTAGAAGGTGACGACTCAGCCCAGTCACCCACGGCCCTTAACCCAGCTCTTGGAGGTGGCGAGGAGGTGCGCTTATGCAACCCTTGTGTACCGGACCCGAACCCAGAACCACCGCGTGGATATACAACCATTCGGGCTCCAGGCGAGCCCCAGTCAGGTGCAGATTATATACGGGGTGGTTTTAGTTCATCAACCAACCATTCCCGTCATCGTCCTTATCATTCCCTATCATCAACGACCCGCCACCCGCCGTACGCCTCGATCGTAAGTTTCACACTACGTAGCCTTCTTTATGTCGGTAAATGTTTCCGTGACTGACTGGAGATAATTATTTGCAGCCCGACAATTTCTCTACTCGCTCAGCCCGCAGGACAGTGGGGTCGAGTGACTATCATTTCTACGGTGGTTTCGGGGGGTCTTTAGGCTCGCGTTTGCAAGAGCGGCCAATGGAGTACGGTTCTTTATCAGCAGCTGGACTCGCCCCGTCTCCTATTGCATCGGGACGGCCTCTTCACTTGGCATCAGGCAGCGCGATGCTATCGGCTGGACCGTCGTTCGCTACATCTTCCAATCAGGAGATACGTCTACCTATCTCTGGTCCCCGCCGCCGTGTGGACGAGCGAGACCTTTGCCCTATTTGTGACCATGTTCTTCCGCCTTTAGATGTGAACGGGAACGAGGATGCTCGGGAAGCACATATCAGGCAGTGCATCGAAAGTCATGGTTCCCGAGCGCGCTCGTCCTCCCACAGTAGTAGTCCCGTTGCGCAATCTTCCACCCCTGTGCGAATGCTCGCCTTTACGGCTACTGAGAAGGATTGCCTTGGGCATGATGACAATGCGCAGGAGTGCACTATTTGCATGGAGGAGTACGAGGTTGGGCAATCGTTGGTCCGACTGGAATGTCTCTGCAAGTTCCACAAAAGGTGCATTGTTGAATGGTTCGAACGAAAAAAGGAGTGCCCGGTACATAAAGTGTCCTGAGCAATTTGTATATGCTTTGCTTTCTTGGGTTTTCACTCTCTCTAGCTGTCTCGTATCTCCTTATTTCTATGCTTTTGTGGACCCTTCTCTTCTCATCAGCCTGAGTTGGCAGTATGGCGTTGGTTGTGGGTTTTTGGCGCAAGTTCCATGCTGGATATCTCTTTCGCAACCGTTCGAGCAGGCGTTCATTTCTATATCCCTTGCTGGCAATCTGTAGATGGCGTTTTTACCATGATATGTGTGTGTGTTCCCTCTCGAATTATCTCAGATCTTTATCTCTATATCCTACGACTGTGTCGATACAGCCCGCAGTCCACCGCCGATCCCAGGTAGATCTACGCATTTCAAACAATGGATTTACATACACGTGGATGTCATCGTGGAGCTTGAATGACGTTGTAATCTGTTGCTGAAACAGGAAGTAGGTTTAAGTCTCATCTGGGTGAGTATCAAAGCGGTATAGTGCGGGAGCAGGCCCAAAACAGACTAGTAAGAACCGATCAGCCGCTGTCGGTCATCGGCCGCCGATTCTGCCGACTGCACGCCAGCAGCTCCATCAACAGGCATACATTGTTCCACAGTCTAACTGCTCTCAGGTAAGTCGTATTACTTCCTGTTCCGCTTGATTTACCTTGGCAACTTTGTGCCCTTTGCTTCACCTGCTGCATCTGAGAATAATACCCATCGCAAGCCTCATCATCATGTTGCCGCGGTCGAGAGGCCGACGTGCTGACGGTGACCTATCCACTCCAGTCCCCGCAACTGATGGAGATCGATCCGCGCCTGCGTCCGGGCAGCGATAATAGCCCTCCAGAGGGAGTGGGAACGAACCATGCTTACCTTCCCTCACCTGCTACTCGACAAGCCGATCCCGCTCCTCTGTCTTCCCATCCGACGAATGAGTATCCCGACCCTCCTTCCCAGATCTCACCGAATGAACAGCTGCATTCTGCGGCATCGACCTCTAGCGGTCCCAGCTACTACGGCAGCGCAGTCACACAACCCCAGTCCACCCAAAACCTATACCAAGCGAGCCCTGGAAGCATCATTGGCAGTACACATAGGTTCGAATCGCTCGATCCCAATGATCCTTATTCCGAGCTGAAACGGCCACGCGCATGCGAATCATGTCGGCAGTTGAAGGTCCGGTGCGAACCTGACATGAGCAACCCGAACGCATCCTGTAAACGGTGTGCCAAGGCTGGAAGATCCTGTGTCGTTACGGTCCCAACACGTCGACGCCAAAAGAAGACGGATAGTCGCGTCGCGGAATTAGAGCGGAAGATTGACGCATTGACGGCAAGCTTACAGGCCTCTCAGGGCAGTGGACCGGCACTACACCCAGCGTACCCAGGCCCGCCGCGTGAGGAGCACACTGGAAAACGATGGTTGGGGCCAACTCATACCGCATCGACTGGTTCTGTACCCGTGGGCTCACCCACTGGCCTGGCGGGGAGTAAACGGCGACATAGCGGGGAGATCAAGGACTCAAGAGACAGTGGTCTGGTGGGGCCCTCATTCTATCGTGCCCCGAGCCCTGCTACAGAGCAGATATTAGATAATACCTCTAGGCAATGGCATGCTCGCCCAAGCTCCGGCTCAGAGACCACAGCGCCGAAACCAAACGCAGCAAACGAGCCCGTCGATGTGATTGACCGAGGCCTTGTGAGCGCGGTCGTGGCATCGGAAGCTTTCACTAGATATGTGAAACATATGGCGCCCCATATCCCGATGGTAGTCTTTCCTCCTGGAACCACGATGGCAGACATCCGGAAAACCAAACCGGTGCTACTCCATGCCATTATCGCTACAGCCGTGGGGCCTATTCAGCCTGAATTACAGATTTCACTTATTGAAGACTTTTACCGGGTCATTGCGGAACGCGTCGTTGTGAAAGGCGAAAAGTCACTAGATTTAATTCAGGGACTTCTTGTGACCTGCAACTGGTATATCCCGCCGGACCACTTCGAAGAGCTAAAGTTTTACCAGTTGACTCATATGGCTGTGACGTTAGCTATGGACATCGGGATGTACCGTAGGCCGATGCCAAAAAGTCGTCCATGGACCTTGGTCAAAGACCTTATATTGAAAAAGTCGCCGTCTCAGGACCCTGATTCGGCGGAGGCTAGACGGGCATGGTTGGGTTGTTATTTTCTAGCTGTGCAGTAAGCATTCCCCTTAGTGACTGGCTGTGAGAAACAGTTCTGACATATGTAGGGTTGCTGCCTCCTTACGACGCACCCTTCTCGTACGCTGGACTCCGTATATGGATGAATGCATTGAAATATTAGAGAAGTCATCGGATGCATTACCCTCGGACAAAGTGATGATACACTGGGCCAAACTAGTACATATTATCGAGGATATCCACCAACAGTTCTGCCCTGACGATACTGGGTCCATTGTTGCTTTCTCAGAGCCCAAAGTTCAGTACACCCTCAAAGTGTTTGAAAAACAGCTAGAGCAGCTCCGGAGGGAGCGAGGACCGAGTGACTTTCGTAAGTTCGCATGAAATTCGCTCCCTGTATCCTTTACTGACGAGCTGCCAGCCGTATTTACGCAAGCTGAATATATTGTCAACCTCTATCTTCACGAGGGTGCCATGCATGTGGATTACAGCGAAGATCAGAAGTCGCCAGGGGACGAGCATTCCAGCCCGACAAGCGCCGCACATATGAATGCATTGAGCACCTGTCTTACTTCAATTCACCAAGCTATAGACACGATCTGCTCCGTTGACATCAAAGATCTCATCTCTCTGCCTGTTTTTGCCTTGGCTCGGACGTCCTTTACGGTTGTTGCATTGATCAAGCTTTATTCCATTGTCTCATCACCGGAAACACATATTGGCCAGGTAATCGATGTCGCTAGTCTAAAGACCGAATACTACCTCGACCGCGTGATCGACCACTACACCAGGGCTGGAGAGCAGGCTGGGGGCCGGACCCCGGCCAAGTTCTCGGTAGTATTGAGCATGCTTCGAGGGTGGTTTCTGAAGCGCAAGGACCATGGACTAGCTCTCAGAGACGCTTTCGGTGGTGGGCTGCGCCCAATGAACTGTGGCAATGACAAGGCCGCCTGTCAATCAGCCGCAGAAAAATACCCAAGGGTGAGTTGGTTCCCATATCTCTCGTTCTATATATTCGCTATGCCTGCCCGAAGTTCTTCGTAACATGGCTGATGACCCCAGAAGAACACGGGCACGACTCCTCTCCACCTATTGAGCGAAGTCGCCATGGGCGAACCGCAGAACCGTCCTAGCTCAGGCCAGGGCCCATGCCCTTCATCGACCGCTGACTACACTCCCTCGGCCACAGGGCCGGTCAGCCAAACTCCCTCTTCAGACCTTGTATCGCAAGCGCAACCCTCCCTAGGCCCAAGTCCTGCCCCGGCCGCAGGTGGCACGGCCGACTCAGGCCCCTGGGCCCAGTACCCGGCTCCCACCCGGCAGTTCTATCCCCCCTTGACGTCAACCTACCAGGATATCCCAGCCTCGGGATACCCAGATCCTTCGGTAAACGGCAACATGGCGATGCCGTGGCCGGTGCAGGGTTTTTTCGTGCCGGAGTTGGGAATGCAGGTGGGGTTTGAGCCGGAGAACCTGTATGCGCTGGAGAATATGTTGGGAGATGGGTTCTTCAACCTGCCTCTCCCAACGGAGGGGAGCGGGTATTATTAGTGTGGGTACACTCGTATCAACCCTTTGCAGCGTATCAGTCTACGTCCTCGTTTATATATACCCTTTGCGATTCAGACGCGGGATGGCGGAGGGTGGTACTACACCTCCCGTGCCTTTCGCGCTCCGTGTCTTGTACGGTATGTGGAGATTTGACGATTTGCACAGATATCTCTACTTCTCCCCCGGTGAAATATCCTTCCCGCTCTGTACATACATACATCTATACGCTCTGATATGATACCCTCTGCTCTTGCCAACAATATATAACCAGATATAACCAAAGAAATTAGGACATCCGTCCAGCAATGAACTACTGATCCTAAACAAACCAAACAATGAAAAACAAGCAGTTTGATTTTATCCCAGATTACCCCGAAGAACCGCAAAACCAAATACTCCGTCGAAAACTAACCCAAACCCAAAATATAGTTAAAATGTTAAATTAAAATGAAAATAACAAAGAAATAAGAAATAAGAAACTCAGATAAGAACGGAAAAGGAAAAATCTCCCCAAACTCAAACCCAAAACACACGTAACCAAAAACCTTATTCTATTTTCCCACCAACCAATGACATTCCCAGACAAACTCCTACCAAACTTAGTAAGCGGGAAACACCTCGTCTGTGGTTCAGGCTAGGAATAAAATTGGAAAATCATGGGAGAAAAGTGTAAAGAAGAGGAACACGAGAGAGAGAGAGAGAGAGAGTGTGTGTGTGTGTGTGGAAGACGGAAGACGAAGAATTAGGGTAACATTTTTTCCCCACCGTTTTTTCCTTTTTCGGATTGAGGTTCTTGTTTTACCCGTGTTGTTGCGTGGGGACCTGACCCTGAATTTTGACCTTGGGTTTTGATTATCGTAGGATTGACTTAGTTCTGGGACTAAGGTACGTACCATCATCCGTGAGCCAGTTATTACCCGCGTTTCTGGATTTCAGTGGAGGAGTTTACTTTCTGGATTGGGAGGTTAAATCAGCTCGGGACTGACTCGTAGTGGTCCTTGTCCTTTCTTTTGGGAGACGGCGTGGGGGTACAAGTTGTTTACGAGGTTGTGGTATTGATACTCCACTTGAGGGTGTACTTTTTCCTATTGGTAATAGGGGGCTCCATTTTCGATCCATATTGTTTACGGTGAGGTGATGTAGACCAAAGTACGGAGTATGGTTGTTTACTATAGAGTTCATCTTACTCTATAGCTCCGTATACCCGCGCCTTATAATAAAGTGTATTATAGGAAAGTCAAAATGTCCATGATGAAACGATCCGAGCGTCAGCTTGATGGGAAACAAAGGGGAGGCAAGAAGAATAAGTTCATGTTATAAGGTTTAAGGTATCTCGGCACCGGCAATAAAAGTATATTTATGGTCGCGGATCTAGATCCGATGCAGGCTGGGATCCTTTTCGGCGCTTTCCAACTACATACCGGGGATCCGTATGGGAGTTAGTGTGGCACACACGCCGAAATGTACGGAGTGGCTTCCGGATGGTTGTGTGGGGATGGACGTCTTGCTCTTGATTAGGGTACAACTTACAGGCTTTCCCCGTCTTGTGTTTTTCTCCTATTGGATCTCGCTGATTAGAGCTCGCTTCGCTCATCTATGTACCCTTCGTAATCAGTTACCGAGAAAGGAGTGACAAGGGAATAGAGGGTATACCACGTACACCAGCTTCGGGAGTCAATCATTATAAGTGGATATGACGTGCTGCCGATCCTGTCTTAGATGCTTACATGATGCTGCGTAATGTTATCGGTTGGTCTCTGCAGGCTAGTTCGGCAGCTACATGAATGTGTGCAGAAGATGACGTTGGAGTTGGCTATAATTGTCAAGGTTGGTTATATCGTATCAGGTGTGTTCGTAAAAGGGGGGGTAAAGGGGCATAATCCACCCTAGGTATTATACGGTTAGTAAAAAGTTTATAGAATGGTTTATATCCTGTTTGAGATAGGTTGGGGAGGTTCCTAATTCTGAAGACGTCTCGGCAACGCCAAGTCAGACTTAACTTTCTATATTTGTATGGGGGGATTTGAGCCTCCGGATACATAGTCCCTTGGTGTAAGAATTATTTATTGTTCTTCTCCATCGTTTGACTACTTTCGGCAATCGCATACGTAAAGGGTACCTTTTTAGGTATATAACAAAACCGAGCCCACGCGTGTCCATGGCCCAGATAAGCTACCGTGTTGCAGCCTAGATGCGCAATTAGCCCGGCGGCCGAAGAAAATGAACCAAAGCCCCACAAAGACATACCGTGTTCGAAGTTCGTAGGTACTTCGAACTCAGCCGGACGAAGGGTTATCGGCACATGGAAGAGTCCCCACACGGCTTCCACGAGGGTGGAGAAGGCGAAGCAACGGCGGGAACCCCAAATTGCGCCTGTCCCGCCTGTCGTCGTGTGGATTTTAGACTCGGTAGATCTTGCCTCACTATACTCGTCCGCTGGGGAGGACTGTATAGACCATTTACGCATCTCTGTCTGTGTGCACCAACCATGAAGGAAAGGAAGAAGGGGGTGAAGTTTGTGTAGGAGGGCGCGCTCGACGTAAAATAGGTACTATGGTAGTCGTACTATTCCGCCGTTGTGCGCCAGCTTTGACTTAGTGCTTGTGCCAAAGATGTCCATGGCCATCCATTCTCTGCTTCTGTCCTTCGAAGTAGGTCTAAAAGACACGTCTGCGCTAGTGGGTCACGTATCCATGAACCGCCTAGTGAGGGGTTAGTATCCCATCTAGCGACTAAACGGCGGATAAACCCCTGAAATGTTGAATAGCGGCCTTCTAACAAAGGATGCCGCAACGCAACTGGATATAGGGTCTGTGGTAAAGCACTCACAAGCAGACAGCGCATGGCAGGCCATAATGCGAACGGGAGGGTCATCGTCGGCCGAAAGGGCAATGCCTAAAACGATACTCAGGTTTCTCACGATATCATTCTATATGTAGTGTCAGTAATGTGCTTTCAATCGTTGATGTCCTAGAACAACCTCGATCATCTTGCTATCCTGATTAGGGCTAGTCGCGAAATGCTGAATCCTCAACTCATACTCATGTATCAAGGCTTTGGCCATGCATATCTGTTGCGCTGCGGTAGCTGCTTGAGTATTAGCTGGTAATGCAACCATATACAGATGATGATATACCGAGAGCATACCGTGTGATGCGCTGGTAAACCATACAACAGGAAAGGGTCTCCCAAGGCTTGTGTTGGCAGGAGAGAAATGTAATGGTCGAAAACTATCCGGCCTTTGCATCTCCCAATCACAAATCTTCTTTTTCAGGACATCCCAGACGACGGAACTCACGTGAGCCGGGCTACTTAGTTCATAGCAATAGTTAATAGTCTCGGCTAGCAGCCATAGAGCTCGATGAGCCCAATCCCGGTCTGTTTGGGCGCTTCGGTATTCCCAAGCAAGACGTAGCCTTTCTTCGAAGGGGCCAATGGTCAAACGTAGAGGGCTTCGGGTTGCCAATGCAAACTGCACATCCTGCATAACAAAGGCCCAGAACGACGCCTCTGCAAGACCACCAGAAAATACGCAGTCGACGTGAGAGCTAATATACACTGAACCAGCCAAAAGGTGTCGTTGTAGGTCTTGCGACAGGGCATGAGCTGTGGAATTTGTCAGTAAACAATACGCTTCACTAAAGATTCAAATAATATTGACACACAAGAAAGTTGCTCAAAACAGCGTAGGATCACTGTTGAGGCGAGAAGTATCTCGATATTGATTTTAAAGTCGGTGTTTTCCACCACCGGCAGTAGAATTGCAATGCATTGCTCGTGGTACTGATCTGCAGCATTTGGCGGGACTGAGTTGTTCGTTTGAGAAAGGTGACGGGCGGCGGTAGCCAAGCAGGCATACAACAGGAGGGACGACGAAGGAGCCCGTTCGACTGCATCCACTGAGAAGTGCCTCTCATGGTCGCATACATCCATCTGTATAAATAGCAAACATTAGTGATGCTCCCGTTTCTAACTCGACAGAAGTGTTCAGCACCCATGCACCAATTGTTTTCCGGAAGTGTCGAAGCAAAAAAGCCTCATTTAGGTTGCCCAATTTTTGGTGATCTCCCATAATGTCCGCCGGCAGCAGGTTATTGATCGTGCCGTGGGGCAAACCAAGCGGTGATCGGGACAACTCTGGACCTCCCGGCGAAAGAGCAGGGGACAGGAGGAAAGATGTTGATGGTGGCAACGTCGACACCGAGGTTGATGATCGACTTTCAGATGCTTTCCTCAGGTACAATGAAGACGCTCCAGCTGGCACAACGTGGTAGTCGGCCGCTGTACGGTCTGTCTCGTCTTCAAAAGCAACTGCGGGGCGGTTAGTATGCGTCGGCCTCCCATAATCCCACTACCTACAACATCGTCAAGGAGATAAGACGCACCGTCAGGGGGTGTATTAACCCAGATCTGATCATCCGGAAATGCTAAGTCGCTTTCTCCATAACGAGGAGGCCCTTTAGGACGCAAGGAAGGGTTCTGGCCGTGTCGAAAAGTAACCTCCTCTGGTTTCAATGGTGCAGGAATGCACTGCCGGCCCGATCGTTGACAACGTAAGCACACGGCCCCAGTCTTGTCACCTAAAGGGTAATGTTAGGGTTTCGGAGTCAATAAAACATTAAATATGGTTGAGATAGGTGAATGGTTACATTTGAGATGGCGCTGGCGACATGTAAGACTATAAGCAGGGCACAAGCGTTAGACAAGTGGCTGGCGCGGCGAAATCGAGCAAGATTGGTTGTCTTCGGACTCACCATCCCCTCATTACGATATACTTAAAGCTGTCTCTCGGCTAGAGATACCCGCAACATCCATGAATCAGAAGAGAGAACATCAATGCCGGGGAAAGTAACAGATACGAGTCATATAAAGCGGATATAAGAAGCGAAGAGAAGCAGTGGGAAAGGGCAGTGACACTAAGGTGAAGCTAAACGTGACCGCGTCAGTGACAAGTGGTCCGGAACAGTCTTAATTAATGTTAAACAGTTCAAGGCCCGCAGGGATGGTTCCTCTAGGGTGGAGGCGATGGCCACCCTCCTAGGCCACAAGGAGAGGATAATAGAAGGGAAGCGAAAGCTAGTGTAACAGATGACCGACAGACAGACTTAGGAAGGCGTCACAGAAGGTTGTCCTTGGCGCAAATTCGGAGTAGATGTGGATATCGCTACAGCTGCCAGTCCCTCCGATGACTCGTAAGTAGTATAGGCCGGAGACCCTGTGTACCAGCAACGCTGATGATAGTCTGCAATGTGCCGATGATCGTCTCTGGATGAAATGCCCACAACAGACTCGGCTTCAAGAAAAGAGCCGGGCCCCTCTATAGTCTTCAACCGGCGAAGTGCCTGGCAGTTGACACGCCCACCTCTGATCATTTCCAGAAGGAGAAGTTCGCAGGTTTGAACAGGGAAAGCATTGCGTGCCGGAGAATTTCATTTAGGTTAATGAACAAGCGTTTCGGCATTTCAAACTGCAGTCCTTTTGCCTAGGGTCCATTCAATCTTCGACCCTTGGGGCTGGTTGTTGGAACGGTTATTCACGCTTAACTAAGTTGGGCGGATAGCCCCAGGCATCGTCCACCTAAGACTTTCGGATAGTGTCCGTAGCCTCACCATATCTCGTGGTGGAGCACGCAGTTTCCAGAATTGTTTAATTCATCCTTCAGCTTTCCACAGAAAGTCACCCAGTGCCTCCAGCGGGCCTAGTTTCAAGACGTGGGTAAACCATCCATCTGAAGCTCACATGCATGGACCATAGCTTTTTTTCTTTCTTTCTTTTTTTCCCGCCCTCCCCTTTTGACTTGTGGCGGTATTGAACTATGGCGACCTCATGGGCTGAACCCTGAGCGTTCGTAATTCGTGTTTCGGCCACTGGTTCATCATCCGCATGGATTAACATCGGTGGGTTCGATTTTACGATCGTCAGCCGCTAAGCCGGCGTAGGTTTGTCGATTATGTTGGACTCGCACAATGCAGTTGTTCCCAACGTATTGTATTGTATGAAATTTGAGAGACCACTAGACAGGTACATCGTTCGTACGCCATTGATGGGATGTGCCGCCTTGTGCGTAAGCTACTCCGAAGCCTCATAGCTAGTACGAGATAGGTGAACTCTATCAAAAACATTACTCATGCCAATGCTGATATGACTTGCTGCCGTTGCCTGGACAAAGAAAATAGACCCTCTGCGTTGTTTGTACAAACGTTGCTTGCTGCCGCCACATGGCTAATTGTTGGATGGTCAACATGTAGAGATCATGGTCCAGCCCATATTCAAACAGACTAAGCCGACACACTAGGGACTGCACGAGTCAGCCAGGGAATGACGACCCACCGGCGAACAGTGCCCTTTTTGTTTCCCGTCCATCAGGCGTCGGCTTTCATGTATTGTTTGGGAATAGTACTAGTAGTGTAGGGTCCGAAGGTTGGTACCAGGCTGAAGCGCTTGGGCGAATCATACTCACAGTTTGGCATTTTCCTGACAATTGTGGCAGGGCTTTTCGACTCAAGATGAGTACCGGATAATCACAAGGGGCCCACCAGGCGTGCTAATCGGCCATGTGTGTGGCGGGTGCCAAGAAGCAGTTTAAGGAAAAGTTGCCATTTCTTGGCGCGAGAAGCCCTGCATACGCATCACGTGGGCGGCGCGGGATCATGTGCTGATTTATTTTGTTAGTAATGGATCATTACCTTATCAGGCTTCGAGTCAGGTGATCTTGGGGCTAGTATCAAAGAAGAAAGTCACGTTGAACATCATCGTTATCATCATCACCACTACCTCTTACCAACAACTTCAATCTTTGCTGATCTGGACAACATTGGGCCTCTCAAAGTGCTGTGTCGCGATCCTTCACCCATTTCTAGTAGGGCAGTAACCTATTTTATCCTATCTTATCTTTTTATATCAGTCAGCTCTAGCTTGAACAGTGCTTAGCTTTTATTACTGTGGACCGCCCGCGCGCAAGGAGCATCTTTCCTTACTTGATCTGGCAAACCTTTACGTAATACGATCTTCAAGAGGAAAGTCAGGCTAGGTATTTTCCAGACCGAACTCCTCGCTGTGATCCTTTCTGATTTTAGATGGAGTGTATCTAGTATGTCCCTACCTCGAGTGTCCTATCTGGAGTCATGGGAACATAATCCAGCCTCGATCCGTCGCCAAGGCCAATCGTCAGTACATGATTCAGAAGATGACGCGGCATATGAAGAACTCCCGGAAGAGTCGCTATCGTCATCGTTTCCTTCAACTTTCAGCTTTCCGGTCTCCAGGCAGCGCCTGAATTTTAATCCATATGCCGGACCAGGCTGGAATGAGGCATCGGTAGAGGATGCAGGAGACGAGCGTACTTCTCTCATGAGAGTACCTTCTCGGACACCTCGGCCTGGTGACATAGAGGGAGAAGACAGGGTGACACAAAACGGTCTTGTGAAACAGCAGGAAGTGTCGCTACCAGAGACAACCGGCGCGTTTGAAGTTGGTCGGGCAAAACGAATTTGTAAGCTAAAACCCCTCCCTTTGCCTCTAATTAACGCTAATCTCTCATAAAGTGCAGGTCTGTGCTGCAGTAATCTACTGCTTTCTCGCTGCGGGCGTTGTCTTTGGTTTCGCGGCACTGAAGCCAGTGTTAATTCGAGAAGGCGTTTACCACAGCATGTGCTCGCAAGAGGAGCTGAATGAACACCAAGATGTGTGCTACTTACAAGAACTTCGGTAAGTGCTCCAGCAAATTGCTTTGATCGAGTCGCAACTCACACTACGCTTAGCCTCAACCTGATGTTCACCATAGCCGCCGTGGCGACCAACGTATCTGCCCTTCCAGTCGGAACTATTCTAGACACGTACGGCCCGCGCGTGTGTGGTATCATAGGAAGCGGTTTCCTTTCTCTTGGCGCTATACTTTTTGGACTCTCAAGCCGCATTGGCTTCGACGGATACATCCCAGGGTATCTTTTCTTGTCTTTGGGCGGGCCGTTCATATTCATTTCATCCTTCCATCTTTCGAACACATTCCCTACCCGTTCGGGGTTGATTCTGTCCATGCTCACAGGCGCATTCGATGCCTCCAGCGCACTGCTCTTAATCTTTCGTTTGCTCAACGAGAACACAAACGGCCGGTTTACAACCGGGAAATTCTTCCTAGCTTACCTCATTGTTCCAGTACTTATACTAGTCGCACAGCTTACCATCATGCCAGCAACATCTTATAAAACCGCTGGAGAGCTGGTTCAGCAAGCAGAAGCCGAGATTTCCGCCGAAGTGAACGACAGGGTGGACGACGATATCTCAGATCGGAATGAAGGCGAACGGCAACGGAATGACCGTCGCGTTCAGCGCCAAGATATTGTCAACAAGATCCAGGACCTCCTCACAGACACAGGACCTGAACCCACATCTAGAACCGAAGAACCAGTACTCAGAGCCAACAGAGGCGAACCAGATACCTCATCAGCAACAAAGCCCCAGAACACCGCCGGCGGTGTCTGGGGCGCAATGCATGGCTGCTCGGCTCTACGACAAGTTCGATCCCCATGGTTTGTTCTCATCACACTTTTCACTGTCCTCCAGATGCTCCGAATCAACTACTTCGTGGCCTCAATGCGCCAGCAGTACGAATACCTGTTCGGGTCGCCTGAACAAGCTCGCAAGATCAACGAACTATTTGATTTCTTTCTTCCCTTTGGCGGTCTTGTTTCTGTGCCGTTCATTGGCGCTATCCTCGACAACGCAAGTACCCCCTTCGTCCTCCTCGTGCTCGTATCAACCGCAACCGTGATCGGCGTTCTCGGTTGCATTCCCCTTAGTATTGAAGCCGGATACACCAACATCGCCATCTTCGCCATATATCGCCCGTTCTACTACACCGCTGTGTCGGACTACGCAGCCAAGGTATTCGGCTTCCAGACATTTGGGAAGGTCTATGGGCTCATCATCTGTCTATCGGGATTGGGTAATTTCGCACAAGCAGGTCTTGACGCCCTCACCTTCAAGGTATTTCACCGCAATCCAATTCCTGTAAATGCTATCCTCACTCTCGTGACCTGTTTGGTTGGCATCGGATTGGTTGGTTTCGTTTGGTGGAAAGCAGGGGCCATTTCCACCACAAAGCCAGAACTTGGGACCCTGGAGAACGGAGACGTCCAAGTTCCCAACGACCATGATGGTATCGCGGCTAGAGATTGGGAGCGGGAACCCTTGTTGTATCGACCTCCGTCGAACGTGGCGCGGCATGCAGAGTCGCCGTCATACGGCATTTCAGGTCCATCGTAGTATTCATTGGTTTTCAGCATAGCGTGATTTGGCTTTTTGCTTTTCACGGTAGAGATATATATTATGGGTGAACTGCGAGGAGGATAAGCGGTCATTGTTGTGCTTCTGTATGTACTGCATTCGCTTGATCGAAATAACAGTATATTTGTATGTTATCGGACATACTCCTCCTAATACAACATTAACTTAATTAGATATATAATCCACACATATCATACAAGACCAATGGTATCCCAGGTGTGCAAAGAATTGATCTAACCCAACTCGCAAAACCAGTACTCCTTCCGAAACCCCCGTAATTGTCATAAGTCATAGCCCGCCTCAACTTTTGTGATGGGTGTAAGAAATGAGAAAATCAGGGGGGAGAGAGGATAAATGATGTAATGTATAACGAAGAAAACCAAGCGGCAACGCTAGCCGATAACACCTCCCCCAATCTAAATGCACTATTTGCCTAAAACCGTACTATATAAGAGACATCTGACATGCTCAACTTGAGTTCGATGGACGAGCGGACAGTCTCTCGATTTCCAGCCAGAGGTTGTTGCCCGCATCGTCACAGGCTGCGTCGTACCAGGGTAGCAGCACGACGATTGCCCGAAGGTCTGCCCAGCAGGTAATGTGACTATACCGTGCTGTTTGCATAAGCGTGGCCACATACCAGTCTCGATCTGCAGTGCCCTCAGCCGCAATGCCACCCAGGGCTAAGACCCATAACAGGGTAACGCGGGCTTGCGGTTGGTCCCAGACAGTCAGGCAGTCAGGAACTTCGAGGACACCCCTCAGAAGTCCAGAAAGTTTAGCCAGTGGGGTGCTTTGTGGCGGTAGGGGGAAGACTACGCCAGAACCATATATACAGCCCGCGAGACGGCAGGCTTCATAGATGATCTCATGGCGTTGATGATAGCCACTGAAGCCAGGGAGTTGACTGGCAGCAGGGAGAGATAATAAGGTGTATTGGACCAAATTACGCTGGTCCGCAAGCAGAGAGTAATCCGTTCTAATTTGGTTTCCCTTGAGATAAGCATCCACAATACTCATGTAAAGGTCCATAGCGTGGAAGACCTCCAGTATCTCCGTGGTCAAGCCGATCTGTCGGAGTCGGCCGTAATGGTGGTCTACATCGGCCATCGTATACCCGAGCATGTCTCGCAATGGAACCTTCTTCCGGTCCGCTCGAAGCGGAAAGAAAGGAAAGACTGGAGGCGTATGGTATGCACTCGAGGTCACGATATCCGACCTAGGACTGACTGTCAGCTTGGAATCGGTATCTCAATCACATGGAGCGTCTTACAGAGACACTACGGGAGCCAACCCGGGTAGGTCGATTGCTTCAAGGCCACCCCGTAGGTTAATCATTGAGATCAACCCTTGGACATGTACCAGGTTTGGCCGCAGACTGCCATAGACGTCAATCCATTGCAACCGCCGCATGGGTGCTGTGAACGGAATGTGCCGAAACTGCCGTTCTTCGCTAATATCTGTTGCATTATGTGCCATGCACATTACCCTCAGAATGACAGCGTTACTGATCGCTCGGCCTGGCTTTTTGATTTCCTGATTGATCAGCTCGATGGTCTCCATTTCGCAGACTTTTAGAAGCTGCTGCTCTCGCTCCCGAAATGCGCCGTCCGGAATCCACCGGTTCAGCCACTGCACCCGTTGGTGCGAGAGTGAGCCGAACGTGATGGCTGTCATTAGAGTAGGCTCAGACATCATCAAGGGAAACCAATTCAAGGCTGAGACATCTGATCTTCTGGCTCCGGGAGTAAGAGTAGGCCATAGCACGGACGTACCTACAGGTACCTGTTAACAATTGCTCTCCAGCCGTTAAAAGGGATCACCAATGATGCTTCATCTCCTACTTACAATATGCCTGGCATGCGTTGGCGATTTCTGGAGAATGACGCCAGGGGTAGGTCATAAAAGGATCGATGAAATTCGCACCGATGGTCTCGATATGCTCGATAGGGCCAGGGGGGCTAGTGCTTTCTGGACTTGAGTCCTGGGAATCGTGGCCATAATCATATTCATTGTCGTACTGATTTACGGTGCCGTCAAGATATAGCTGAGAAGTGGGGACAACGGACATTGTCGGCTGTGCATCCCAGGCAATAGTAGGGACGGTTTGTATAACAGTCAAAGAGTTGTGCGAAGAAGCTGATTCAGGCGAACAAGACGAGGCTGATGATCGAGAGGACAGCGAAGGAGGGTATAAATTTAACATCGGCTCATCTCCATCGAGATCAACAGTGCGTGACGCATTCTCCCGAGGTGCATCACGGCTCGAATTCGCTTCGGATTCTATAGAGCGATCTTTGGTTTGGTGGGAAATCCATTTGCCTACATGGGCCCTAACCAAACGCTGTATCTTTAATCGCTCTCTCTCCGAGGACGGTCGAGCATTGACGAAATGAATGGCGTCCTTTTTGCGCCCAGCAGTGCCTTGGCTTGGAGGCATTTCCACCGTTTAATCGGACACAGCCCATCACATATATTAACTAGAGTCTGTTTGTAATCTGGGCGTCAAAGCCAGCATTCTGCTGCCGACCAGTTGCACGGCGTGCCAGGTGCCCACTGCTGCTTTCAGTGAGCGTGTGGGGCAGTATATTAATCGTTGAGTTCAAGGTGTGGTCGGCGGGATTTGATGATGGGGATGAGAGACCAATGCCGTAGTTAGGACAAGGGGAACGCGCAGTTAAGCGGCCTTGATCATGGGCGACATGGTCGCCATCTAGTCCGAGCAGGGTTAAAGGAAGATAGATAGGCACGACCCACGAGAAGGCAAGTGAGAGAGGAACGAGAAGATTATATTTCGTGGGGGAACACTGAGGCTGAGGACGGGATTTGGAACAATTAATTGACTAGCCAACGAACTAGCCGATAGTGATTATTATAGTGGGGAGGAAGGGAAAAGGACAAAAGTCGAAGAAGGAAAAAGGGAGATCAAATCGACGCATGAAGAAAAGTGGGAGGCGCCTTTTTCGGGACTGCTCCCCCCCGTGACCCGCACCGGATCTTCGTCAGTGGTGTGTCGGTGGGTTCCGAGTTGATGAACCCATTCTTCTCTCTCTTTTCTTGCTTTCCTTGGTTCCCTCTTTCATGGGTCAACTGGGTCAGTGACAGGAAGTTAATTTAACTTCGGTCTGACAAGAGCTTTGTGGTTCCACCTATTTTGCCAATAATCCCTATCGTTCTAGCTCTTCTCATTCCAGTCTCATAGTGGATCGACAAAGTACCATCTTCTTTGCATTCGGAACATCTGCTAACGTGAATTTGGTTATTTATTATGATTAAGCTTCCATTTTACATTTCATTTCATTTCTTCTCTTTTCCTTCAAACCCCCTTGAATATGATCTCTCACATTTTTAATTTCTTTTTCCATTTCTACTCCTATACTTGAACTATTTGAATGTCTCTCTTTTCCGGGGATGATCATCCCTTGCGCCCCATCGATTGCTGACTATTGGAATCTAAGCAATAGGCGTGCCTGAATATGATTTGCGGGGACTACTTACACCATGCAAGCGGCCAAGGTGACATCTCACAAAAAGCAGTGTCATACTCAGATATTGATTCGAACTGCATATGATCGCCTGCGACAATCACCGTGACGACATTGGCACCGAATGGCGTTGAATTGAGGGCTACCCAACGAGGAAAGCTAGAGTTACACCACCATTTCAAGAATCCATCTCGTAAAATGATCAACATGCCTCCTACTGGTTCATGCGGCTTGGCCGATGGTTTCTCACTTTATCCCCTATCTCAACCGCCATTCGCATATTACCGCTCATCACTAAACCACTGTTTCACTGTAATCTACCCCATCCTGCCCCCGCCGCCTTCAGCGCTGTACTACCGACATCCACGGTTATGACAGGATGGCTATTAGTCTGCTCGTGAAGTTTTCAACAACATGCTTCTGAAGATTCTTTTGTGCATGTCAGTACCATTCGGTTGACAACACGAGGCGCCTCCCCTGCAGCCACACGCGGAGTCAGACCGTTAGGATCCAGCCTCCTACCAGGCGCGTGATGACGGAATTAACCCCGGCAACATGGGCAGGACCCGGGATCTCACCCGAGACGAAATCAATAACTCGGAAATTCGACTTTCGTCGCCTAATCATCCCCCATCTCCACGGCGGAGCGTAGTAGAGAACTAGCAGCGTCCTATAATTGCAGGCAACCAGTCTACTTACTGGCACTTCATCAACCCATCGACGGGCCTGGAATACCGACGGACACTCCCCAGCGTCCTTACAGAATGCCATCACGTCTGCCAACTATCACTAGATGATCCACACCTTCGGTATCCTTGCATGACGGGTCGTGCTGGGCTGAGATTGGACGGGCGGTCATCTCACTTTAACTCTCCTCCACTACAGAGCTGACATGGATGACCCACACTTCCTGCCATGCGTAAGATGTACCTTGCTTTTTCACCCCTGGTGGAACATCCCTTTAGCTACAAGCACGCGCAGCTCCAATCAGCTCTCGCACGGAGAAGTACTCGATGAGTATCAAATCCCGGACGTCGATCGGTACGTTGCTCTTTTTTACGCACATTCATGCACCAGACACCGGCAGTGCTTAGGTGTCTGTCGGGACTACGAGAAGCAGAAAGTCGGCCTGGATTATGCTTCTCATGGAGCTGCTCGTTAACCTCTAGTTCCCACATGAACATCCTGTTTGTTCGCATGGAAGCATGACTTCGAGGAAGCGGTGTGTCCTGAACACGAGAAACTTTCTCACTGCCTTTGCGACCCATGCCAACCACTGGAATGAAACTATAGCGGCTATAATCAGGATTCATTCTGACAATGATGTTCACAGAGAGACAGGTACATAGTTATAGTAGTTATGGAAAGGTAATTCACAAAAATAGGGTATTGGTACGTGTCTGCCAAGTATCTATGGTTCATAAGAAAGCCACCCATGGAATTAAGACGCCCACCCAATTAATGATACACAATGGTGTACCAATAAAGTTTCCCAGGTATTGAGCTGCATCCGTCTAGACTCTTTCCTAATTACGTTCTATCGGGCGAGAAAATGATGTCACCACCACTATAAGTGATAGGCGGCAAAAGCACTGACACACTCGGTACGACCGAACCTGTCAAACCTGAAAGCTTGACTCAAAAATCCTAGAACCATTCAATGTAACTCCACCGAACCTAATTAGTCAAGTTCAATCAAAGTATACTTGCCGCTCTCCCCGGTCGCCGGATCCCGGTACTGTTCCAGTGCCTTCTCCACTGCTTCCATGTATCCGAGCACCTTCTCCTCCTGCCATCTTCTGCCGACGACCTGCACTGCTGTGGGGAGTCCGGCCATCTTCGCCGCGTCGTAGTGCTTCCAGGCGCCCTGTGCAATGGCATTGTTGGCGCCCAGGCCCTTGAGGATCTTCTTGTAGGGCGCTGTGAGCGCGTCCCGCTTGGCGTCGACGTGGGAGACAGGGAGCACACCGGCTGTGTAGTCGAGAAGGTTCCAGAGGAAGGTGTAGCCGCAGGAGGAGACAGCATCGCGCATGGCCTTGTGCGGGAGGGCTGGGGTGGCATTGACGGGGCAGAGGATGAAGTCGTACTGCTGGGGCTCGGCATCCCACCAGGCGTGCCAGGTAGCGCGGAATGACTCGCGCTTGGCCACCAGCTTCCAGGTTTCGGCGGAGGACTTGGGAGAGAATGTGCGGATTAGGCTAGCCCATTTGAAGTCCCGTCTGATGTACCGGACATAGAGGTAGTACAGGTAGCGGAGGGGACGGGGAAGGTTGCAGATGCGGGTGAGTTGGTCAGCGCCTGGGTCAGAGGGCTCGAAGTTGTACCGGTGGGAGTTGAATGTGACGCATCCGTCTGAGTTGAGGAGCTGAGAGGCGAGGTGGAGACCTGTGAATGGGTCGGCGGTTGCTGGGGTTGTGATTTCAGAGACAGTGTGGCCGGCTGCGGTGAGAGCAGCGACGGTGGTGGAGAGAGCGCGTTCAATTGCTGGGGTTGGGGGCACGACTCCTGCGAAGGGTTAGAGAGAGCAATTTAGCAGGAGGTTAGGTGATCTTACCATCGTTGGTCATTAGTCCAATACGCAAGCTCTTACTCTTGGCCTCGGACTCCTCCTCGTCGCGCCAAGAAATGGGATGAACGGTATAGTCGTACTTCCAGGGTTTCATACTAACGATGGCCTTGGTGAAGTAGGTGAGATCGTTCAGGGTACGAGCCATAGGACTGAAAACACTTGGGACGCCTTCTTGGCCGGCCATGCTGGTGTTGACTCCCACCTTAGGCCAACGGCCAGTACTGCAGCGTAGGGAGTAGATACCGCTCCAGGCAGCGGGGACACGAACAGAGCCTGCGACGTCCGAGCCAATGCCGATACGGCCTCCTAGAGCGAGTAGCGCGCCTTCACCACCAGTCGAGCCTCCAGGGGAGTATTCTGGGACATGAGGGTTACGGCAGTGACCCCAGAGCGCGTTAGCAGACTCGAACGACAAAAGAGTCACTGGTAGTGCCGTCTTTACATAGGGCACAGCACCTAGAAGAGGTAAGAAGGTGTCTATCCATGTACAAGGCATGCAGCACTAACCAGCGTCCTTCAATAGCTTCGCCATAGGGCCATCTTCAGTGTATGGCTTTTTAGCCAGCCGTGTGTAACCGAGACTGATATCGAACCCCTTGACTTGCACGGAGTCCTTCAAGGAAACAGGCACACCCGCCAACGGGCCCTTGAGGTTGACTTCAGACTGTAGCCATGACTCAGCCTCCGGGAGAAGGAGCTCTGTGACACAGTTGGTCTTTTCTTGGGCCTTGACGGCTACCTTGCCGTATGTCTGGAGTACGTCGGCGGCCGAAAGCGAGGAGGATTGGACCTCCTGGACCAGCTCTTCAATGGGTTTGTTGATGACGGACTTATCAAAGGTTGTGAAAGGAGCATGGTATACTGCGGGGAGAGACGCGAAACGGGCGGCCCGTTCTCTTCTCTTGTAATCCCTGCGGATTGTTAATTGGCTCTCCACCGACGAATGGGCAGCTATACACTATAGCTCCGCAAGGGAGTGGAGCGAAGTAGACAATGTAGACTTACCGAACACTACGATATGTAAAATAGTCGAACGGTGGAAGCATCGTGAATAGTAGGCTTGCCTGAGGAGAGTCCTACAGGAGAAATTGAAGAATACCTTAGGAAGTCAGGAGAATGCGACACGAAGCGGAATTGGAGCTTCTATTTATTGCGGGGAACGGCGTGCGGAGAGAACTGCGATAGGACCCGCTGATAAGCGCCGCCAGAGATGTGAGCCGTTAAGGCACTTCAAGCTCCCTTAAGCTACTACGCACCTCCCATGACACCTATTAGAGGAGACACTCATCGACTAGATTTGCTATGCATTATATGCTTTCTAATCTCATTGTACACGATTGATATGGCAGTAAAAGCAGAGAGAAATAGCACTTGAGCGTCTGAAGCAGGGCCTCACGTGACCGTCATAGTGCCGACTGCCGGATATCGAGTCAACCCTTTCAGGCAAGTCCATGCGGACAGGTACGACGAGACGAGCACATTGTAACTCTTCTTATCTCTCCTTTTGTCGCAAGATGAAATATGATCCTATAATTGGCTAGCCCCACACTGTTCACTCCACTCCCTCGATTAACCTATCTCGAAGTGATGCCTGACCATATAGGCACCAAGGCTAGCGAAAGCGCATGCATACATCACATAGGTATTAGGGAACATACATTGGATCCAGCTAGACCATACATGTCCAGTGAGAAAAGCAAACAGGCTAAGGCGAAGTACTTGTGACATCATAGAATCGAAACATCCCGGGTATTTCCTATTAAGTCAGAACCTTCAACGCCTTCAAAGTCAAAAACCCGCCGATGAGACCTGCTCAATTATAACTCGAATTTCAATTAAGAGTTGCCGATTTGCAAGAGGCCGGGGAAATGAACGATAGAGTTGCGTTTCTATGCCGTTTCCATATGGCGTGGTCTGCAGTATCGCCACATCGTTGAAGTTATCGTGGGTTGGCCGTTACAGACGACGCCCGCGTATCCACATAGAACCGGGAACCGTATGAGGGAGCATGCACCAGGCAATCGTGATACATATTCAAGTTGATATACAACCAGTGTCGGTCCTCCTGGCGTGTTGCGACTTGCGCAACCAGTTGTGAGAATGGAACCACCAAAGAACCACCACCGCACCAGCAACCACTATAGCAAACGCTGCAAATATCAAGAAGCCACAACAGATCCATCGACGTCGTTTCTTGCGTTGCTTCAGAATCCAGTCATCCCTGGGTTCGACCGTCAGTGAACATGATCTAGAAACCCGGACATCTTTTCTCAAGCAGAAAGCCCGGAAATAGGGTCGGTCAGGCTTACGAGTAGATAACACGGCTTTTGTTTTCTGTCTTTGAAGCTTTTGCTTCCTCATCTAGATGGATGGCGCGTGAGAAGCGCCTCCAAAACGCTGGGTCTCGAACAAGAGCCATTCTGTGGGGTTTATTGTTTACGAGTTGGAAGACATAGGGACCGCTTCCAATCGGCCCTTGAGATAGGGTGTGTTGTTGTACTCGAGAGGTGTGGCTCTTGGGTGGTATGGGGGTCTTGTTGTAGATAGGACTGTCGCGTGTAGTGAATTCCCTTCAATACGGGTGTCTTGTGTCACCAACTATCTCCCCCTTCTTCCTCAGTGGCGGAGAGTAAATGAGAACACAAATTATAGCCTGAACAAAGGGCTTGACAAAATAAAAAGAAAAAACGGCTCTTTGTTCAATCAATCTTCGAGTAGGAAAGGCATATCAGGCTGTCTCCCAGAAAGTAATGAGACTCGAGGAGCACCCAGACAAAGAAACAGAGAATTGAAAAGGGGATACGGTGCGCACGCACCAGCAAGAGTGTTGTGCCCTCGGCCATATTTACTCATTCTTCCATCGGATTGAATGTAGCAGGTTGGGGCTTCGCATTCCAGACGCAAGCCCACTGGAATGACAGGACCGGCCTAAGGCCCGCTGTGGAATCTCAGATTGGCGGCACGCTAACCAATCACAATTCTCCGGCTAACAAAGCATCCCCATTGTTTGTCTATGCCATACAGTTCGACGGGGTGGTCTGGAACTAGTTTCAGCAATTTCGGATTTTAGCGACTTTTTCGGTGACCTGATAGTCAACTATCAGGTAGATCACCTAACCCTCCCCTAGACTAGAAGACGTTAATTAATATAGAAGCTTATCAGACGGGTGGTTGAAACCCCCTTCAATTAGAACCAAAGAGATTAAACTCAGGTTCTTACTGAGTCTCCGAGGGTAGATCTGCACCAAGTACGGATTTCGAGACTTCTGTACAAGCGAGATCTTAAGGAATGCGCCTCATCGATCAAAACGTCTATTCGATGGTTGGTAGTAACTTAGACGGAGTAAGTAGGCATCTTCGCAGCACACTTGCATGTCAAGTCTTCTTCTCCCTTTACCACGTGCACCTAGCCCAGGTCATCTCAGCATAGTAAACATTCATAGGACTACGTAATGTATGCCTGAGCTGTTTTGCAATTTTCGTAGAACTGTGGCGGGATGATGTGGCTTCCTTCCTTATTGAGTTCCAACACTCGAGTCATGGAATCAAGCTCAAAGTCTCTTTAATTCAGAAAACCATACTTATGTAATTTATTTTTAAAAGAAGAATGCTGTCCTGATCAGGCAGGAGACAATATGTACATAGTGCACATAACATATCTTATCATTACCGCCGCGTGTCAACTGAAAGCCGTGGTATGAAAATCAACATAACAAATAACTTAGAAAGGGGCAAAGGGAATTAGAAGAAAAGAAGCTCAATAAAGCTACACATGGAGCTTCATATCATTATAACAAAGAACTAGGTGTGATAAAGCTGTACCAGGACAAAAGTTTAGAAGTGGAAGCTTACAATGGCTACGCAACCTTGAGATATATTTGTTGTAGAGAGGATATTTGCAGGATTTACAACTAGTACTGGATGACGCCCGAGAGGTTAAATTGCTAAACCTCAAATCCTATTCGCAAACAGGGTGTCTTCTTATGATTTTCTTGATAATTTTTGTTATTTTTCTAGCGATTAGAGAAACAAGTGTTTGGAGAGAATACCTGAGGTAGGGAAGATCCGTGCACCTGACTGGTGGCTTTGTTGGCCATGGTCCTCAGGCACATGCGGGGTTTTGTTTGTTCACCCTGCTCAGGCACCCAGGCACTCAGGGCGATATCCCTGCTACGAAATGGGACCAAAAGGGTTTCCTGCAGGTAAACTGCTGCATCTTGCAACCTTCCATCCCTCAGGTTCCATTTTCGTCTACCTCCTGATTCGTCTTTCCCTCGTAAATGAGGCGGATCGGGCTGACCGCCTGCCAGCAAACAGCATCATCATTTGGGCTCCCCCACAGTGGACCGATGACGATGGGTGCCTAACCGCCGAGTGTGTGGCCTGTTACTGTCCATGACTGGATACACTCATCGATCGCTGCAGTATTACTCTGCCCACCTTTCCAGCTTTATTTGTCTTGTCATTCAAACTTCATTAATGCAACGATCGCGGTCGCTGCTTTCAAATGTCTTCACCGCGGCCCAGACTCTTGCCCGGCCATGTCCTCCGTCCACAATGAGGGCGCCGATTTTTGGGGAGTGTTGATTAACCCCGACAAGAGCCCCACCCCGTTACTCGAACAACTGTGCTTGGGGATTGCGCAGGTAATGGTGAGTGGAAAGAGAGTTCTTCGCGTTCGCGGGAGGTGACACAATGACCCAAATGCTGAACTTTGTCAGACTTCCTTCGACGAGTTCGCGACAACGGACCTGACCCCCGATCGCCTGGCAGCGTTTTACCGAAAGGTCGGCGGTAATTACGACGTCCTATTCCTCGAAACGAGGCCTTCCGCTCTTTCCTTCATATACCAGCGCCTAGGATGTTTCCACAGCATTCAGCCTACCAACGATCCCTACAAACCACCGTCTATCCCCGCTTTGCAGCCAAATGGCTTTGTGCGATGGCAGACAATTCAGCTTCTTCTCGACCCCGACGAGCACTCGAGATGGTTACAGAATGCTGTTGATCTGTGGGACATTGGGACTCCCAATGGTAGAACTTTCCCTAAGATGATCCCTAGAGGGGCTTTCCCAGCGGAACCCGATCCGGAGATGGTACAGTGGCATGAAGAAGTCAGCCGACGGTTCGAGCTTGACTACTGGAAGAAGAATATCCTGCGCTCCTCCCCTCCTAACTTCGCTCCTTACTATTCATACTTCAGCCAGAAGGATGTACCGACCCACAAAGAAGATGAACTACCTCGAAGTCAGCGCCGAACAACCCCTCACCGTCAAGAGCCTACTACCGCAAGTGAACGTCGAAACCCCCATAAACACCGTCAACGACGAAGCGACGACAAGCCTTCCTCCACTACTCGCAGGGTACAATCTACATACTTTCCGCGACAATCTGAAATCTTTGATACCGGGTATACGTCTCGACCATCATCGCCACCGTTGCGGGCGAAAGAGTCCACCAAGTCGCGGACGCGCGAGCGCCCACAGGCTTACGGGCGATCTGTGAGCCCCGGAGCAGTACCAGGGTACGGAGCGTCAGACGCATCTTCCGAAGACTCGGGATCAGCAGCACCAGAGCCTCCGAGGTCAGATCGATACAGCTACCATCGCAATCTATCACCACCACGAGTGTCCCATACGCGTCGTCACTCGCACGAAGCATACGCCCGCCGACCTCGAAAGGAATTATCTCCCGATCCTCACAAACACCCCACATACCCCGATACATCTCACTCCAATCCAGGAAGATTATACGACTCCGATGGGGCGCGAAGAGTACGCCATGCCAAAGCATACAACGATGAACCGCTCCAGCATAGAGCATCAGGCGTTGGATTTCGCGAGCGCGTCGTTAGCGACCCACCGCCCACTTTCCCACCTGGCCGCGAAGTGCCCATATTCACCCGCATGCATTCTCGTTATGCCGGCACTGGCGATACCTACATCGTCCATCCCCATCCAGACCTCGAGCCAATGAGCGACCGACGTAATAGCTATCACCGACCCACTAATGCAAACCTCACCTCAAATGGAAATAGTACCTGTACGCCCGAGCGCGCGCGCTATATCGATCCTCGGAACCCTAGGTGGGCGGCACCCGTCCAGAGTCCTTCAAAGAGAGGCGTGCTAGCTCAACCGACAGACGCCGAATATCCCCGAGGCAGGAGAACGGCCATGTATGATCGCTAAAAAGGTACAAAAATGGAACATCGCACAGCAACAGTAATGATATGTGTTTTATTTGATTAAGTAGAGGCTTATCAAATTCTGACAGTCCTACTAACGACAGCTTACCCGACTAACACTAGTCGAACTACTACTTGAGCAAGGCGGACTGAGACTTGCAATCCTGACATCAAAGTTCTGGGATTTGACACTAAGTTGGTCCGGCTTAACTTTACGAATTATGATTGATGATGATGATGATGCATGGAACCTTAATGGATATCCAGACTATGGGCAGGCTATTTCGGTGATTGAATTGTGTCTTTTTTTTCTGGGAGGCTGTTTTTGCATTTTTCAAGCATGACTTGCGTGAACTTCGGATATCACGATTCACGATTACGACATACGACAGACTAGAGATTAGAATCTCCCCACTTTTCAGTCAATGGAATGCATTAATGCATTAATGAATCATATATGATTCCTAGCGCGTATGCTACATCTATCTACAATCGTAATCCGACCTCATTAACCTCATTCCGTCCATGTCCTCCATACATGAGTATTAAGCATTAAGCCGTAAAGTTGGCATTCTGAAATGTAAACCCGTAATCCTCAAAGACAGCACACTTCCTCGACAGACCAGGATTATCAATCCAAGAGGGCGGCATGCCCAACAAACTGACATTCCGCTGCTCAGGCCGATACTCAGGCACCCGGTACCCGTTCGTCACGAAAATATCATATGTAGACGCATAGGCGGGGCCACGAACCTGCAAGAAGGCCTGGTCCGGGTTCGGGTTACGGGTGCGGAAGAAGGAGCCGAAGACATCGTTAAGCAGCTGCGAATGGAGGATATCATCCTGGTCGTAGTAGGGGTCTACGTTGCGAGTCTTGCTGTTAAGGGTTCCCCAGACGGGGAGCACGTCTGAGGCGTGGCAGCTGGCGTTGTAGTTGTTGTTTGGCGAGCAGACCTCAGGCACGGAGACATTGGTCTGGATGTGGCCTCTTGTGAGCTCGACTTCGTAGAGCTGGGGGAAGACACGGTCGCCGCCTTTGCGGAGGAGGTAGGACTGTGCACAGCTCCATTCGCTGTGGGTGAGGGCGTCTGCGGCGACGTTGCGCGTGCTGTCTGGGTCGGACATGTTGATGGGGAAGGCGTTGGAGCTGATGAGCGATTCGGCCAGTTTGGCGGGGAAGGCGGCCTTGAACAACGTGTTGAGCGCCGTTTGGCTTGCGCCGAGGGCCGGCACAGATTGGCCAACGTAGAGGGAGGCTTCGTCGGTGACTGTTGTGAACATGGTCGGCACGCGGTTGGGAAGGCGTTCGCTTGCGAGGAGTTTGTCGAATTGATCGTCGATTACCCCGCCGCGAGGGTCGACTATGGGCATAAGCGGCTCGATGGCAGCGAGTAGCTGGCTGACGTGGAGATAGTCCGAGGCGAGAGTCTTAACCCAAGCGGCCTGTGCCTGTTGAAATTCTGTGGTGTTGCTTATGAATTTGGTTGCTGGGACGGACCGCAGGCAGGATAGGAGCTCCTTCTCGGATGTGGTTTGATTGCAACCCACGGCCTTGGATAGTTCTGGCACAATGGCGTCTGCGTAGACTTCGCGCGTGAACCAGGGCAAGTCTACAGGTGCCGATTGAGCGATGGCTCCGGAGAAAAGCCCTCGGGCGGCGGTTGAGGAGAGCAGTGCGACAACGCTCTGGCCGCCGGCGGACTGGCCGAAGATGGTGACCTGGGATGGATCTCCACCGAAGGCTGCAATATGCCTGTTGACCCATTTCAGTGCGAGGATCTGGTCTCTTGTGCCGTAGTTTCCGGTTGTGAGGTTGCCAGTCGTCAACCAGCCCAGTGCTCCTACTCGATAGTTGACAGTGACGACCACGACATCGTTCCGACTGGCGAAGTTTCCACCGTCATAGTCGATCATAGACGCGCTGCCACTGACGAATGCACCGCCATAGAAATACACGGCGACAGGCTTGCGGGTTGAGTTATCGGTTGAACCCGCAGGCAAGATGGGTGTATAGACATTCAGGTAAAGACAGTCTTCGGAAATACCTCCATTCCCCAGCGTACCGAAAGCCGACAGGGCTTGAACACAGCTATCGCCCACTTTGGTCGCATCGCGTTTTTTAGGGCCAGAGAAAGGTTTCGGAGGGGCGAAGCGCAACTCGTTCACTGGCGCATCTGCGAAAGGAACACCAAGGAACCGAAACGATCGTGCGTCGCGATAGCCCGTCAGAGTGTAGTTCTCCGCTTTGACGATGATCTTGGACGAGTCGATGGCAGTCCTATCTTTGTCGGTGCTTGGCGGGACACCAGATGTGCAAATTACGGGGAGCTTGGAGCTGCAAGATGCTGATACCAACCGCTTTTGTCTTTGAGAATATGCTTGACACTCATTCGATGAATCAGTGGCTACCCAGAAACGGCTATCTGACTGAATATCTCCTGAAAAAACGAGGTAGGCAAGCTGGTAGTCTATCTCAGTGCGCTCGGACTGAGAGGCGGGCCCGAGTGGGTAGAGGCTCTCCCCGATGGCAGCGCAGCGCGCTTGTGCCTCTGTGTTAGACAATTCGTCGTATACGAGTACTGCTGCAGTTCCATTGTTCTCAGGGCCGAGGTTGTTGTAGTTCAATGCGCGCAGAGGCCCTAGCGAGCTCGTACTTGGAGGACCTGTAGCGGTCGGAGCTGCCAGCGATGGCGAGCAGAGAAGTAGGAAACCGGCGAGAGTCTGCAACTGCATCTTGTCTCGGAGTGAGCCCAAGGCAACGATGCGCAGATCTCAGAGATTTTGAGTGATTCCTCTTAAAAGTGACATCTGAGGCGGGAAGATTAACCAGTATTTATACATATTGCCCGGAACAATCGGAACCAAAGGATCAGAAACCAACGGGCACAAACTCGTGCTGTTTACTAGCAGCGGCCTCATGATAGGTGAACTGGGGAAGGAGGAAAGTACCAGTAGCCAGTGACATACCGAGCACTAGCTAGAGACAGTTACTAACAGGGTTGCAGCACATTGGTTCCAATAACGGTGCTTCTTGTCATGGAGAGCCTTAGCGAGACGACCAATACGAAGGCCTGGCTCGGCAGAAAACTCCCAATAAATAATTAAGCCAAGAGGCACTAGATACAAAGATCTCCACATCAAACCTGGAGTAAAAGGTGGAGGTCGGCATTCACCGTCATCGCCGAGGCTTTTAGGCCGCATCTCTCAAGGTTCGCCCCATCGGGGATAGTGACATGTGATCCAACCCTAGCCCTGTGCCCTATACCTTTCAAATTTGTCAGTTCTTTACTCTTGATAGAGGACAAACCCCAGTAAATTGTCTGTGCTCTAGCTTTACTGCGCCTTGGGTGTACAGGCCGGGTGTATCGGAGCTAAATTTGAGCCCCAGGAAGCATTATATAGTCGACAAGAACATAATTGCGACTGCTACCCTCAGGTCCTATCCAAATGACTCCTTTCTATCGGTTTATATAGCAAGCAGTAGATGGGTTTGCCAAGGCTTTTAAGAGGGTAATGGCTCACTACATGGTTAGTGTTCCTGTTGCGACAAATATATACTTGACCCACTTCTCGGAGTCCGCTTTATACTCCATATTCAACAACCTCAGACGATATACTGTCTCCCGTTACTCAAGAATAGGCTTAACTATGAGAACGACGGATCGTCACCCCCTCAATCGTAAAGAGAAGCACTCTAATCTTTGAGATTACACATTGAGTGATGATAGCATTCGGCCAGCCCACAGTCGCGGCCCTCTTGCCCAGGCACCTACACCTTCCTAATCGGGTAACCTGTCTTCCCTTATATTTTATAGGAACAACACAATGATATCGGAGACCCGGATAGTGCAGTGGTAAGTCGTCTTGGCCCGACGATGGCTACAGCACACCAGGAGCGCTCTGTTCGATCCTGTCCCTTGACGTCCTTTTTCAGGCCAGGGAAAGCGCGAGGTGACGATCGTGGTAATAAAATCCCTGGGCCCGGGGATTTTCCCTAGAACACCTGCTAATATTCCCACGTTTAACCGCTGAGGATAATGTGCGGAGTGATAGGTTTTTTGGAGTTTTGCTCCTCTGAATGATTCTTTTATCTTTATCTTCATCTTCATCTTCAGTGTCTCTCTATTCTCAGCTATCCTACGGCATTCACTCTTTGTAATAACGGGTGGCTACCTCTGGCTCCGTCTCTCACATGGCTGCCCACTCCAGCATTTGAAATGCAATGCTTACCTCACCAGACCTGTCGTCCTTCCAATGTTGATGCTTTTCACTCCCCCATTTACTTCTTTACAAACCACATGACCGCAGTCACCACTTTTGGATATGTTGCTTACTACATCCGTCCCCATCACTGCGAGCTACCATGATGATCAAATCCACCTAATCAATGGACGTTTGGCCATTAATGTGTGTATGTATCTCCTTGATCAATATTGCTTTCCTGTCTTATATGACAATGATTTCAATCACTTCAAAACTAAGAAAACAAAGCAATACAGACAGCTCTCAGCATAAGAATAGAATACAACGGATATCATTAGTCAGACAAGTCCAACTAACTCTGACGCTAGTCATTTTTATATCAGGTAGTACTCACCCTACTCTAGCATTCGTGAATACGCGACATAATATAACCTTACAGTGCATCTTACAACAGCGATGGTATCTTATACTTATACCTTTCTACTGACGCGGTCATCACTCCCCTAATGACAGGATATCCATACCTAACATGGTTCCCATGACATGATCGTCTCTTCATTGAAGTATCTCAAGATCCAAAATCTCCACTGTCTTACTGGCGGGTAGGCTGCATGCTAATAACTTCTATCGTATGTACTTAGGTAGATGTTCCCGAGTCGACGGCGACAATTTTCGTCCGAAATACTCTTGTTGGAAATGGCAACCATGCGAGGAACTGACTAGCATGGGATATAACATGGGCGTTGATTATACGATAGCAGGTCAGATCTAAGACGAGCTGTTTACAGGGATCTTGCCTGGCGAACTTGCATCGTGGTTTTTGACGTGGCACAGAAGAATACTGATTGTGCTACAGATCCTAGTCACTAGTGATATCTTGCATCACCTCCTTGTCGGTGTTGGGGATGCTTACATGGTACGGTCTCTGACAATACCAGAGTCTAGTGAATTGAAGGAGTGCGGGTGACTTGGTGACGAATTTATTCATGCAAGATGCGGTAGGTAAGGTTGCCAATAGCATGCTCAGATCTAGGATCTGTCGTGATCGGAGTAAAAAAGAAATATATCAACTATGTTGGCCGTCGGACGAGGTTGAAATGATGCATCCCGGAAGGGGAATCCATAAGGATTGAATCAATGCGATAACCACGGGAGACGAAAATGGTCCCTGCGCCGCACCAAACCCAATGACCACTCAGCAATTCACGCAATTGGTGCTAAGCAGCCACGTCACGGGTACTTCCTCCAAACCCCGATGCTTAAACTCAAAGATTCCAAAATGTTGCATTCAACAGGATGATGGGAATTAGACGTCATTTGATTTGCTGACAAGTCGTTGATTAAGTCCTGCCAGAAAACGCATGGTCAGAGGCAGAGTCAGCACAGTCAGAGAGTGAATTGTGGTAGAGACAAAGACTAGAACGTTCGGTAGCCTCGAGCCTCGGCGATCGCAGGGTAACATTCAATCGAACCGCCACTCCGAGGCGTGATGACAGACTAGGATAATACGGGGTAAGGCGCCCGGTATGTCGTCATCCACCTGCTTGCGGGGACATTTTTTCGGGCCAGAACATCCGCACTGCCGAATGCTGACACTCAGTATAAGTATTATCTTCACGCCCCCGAAGGAAACTTTTCTGAACTTGATTTTGCGAGGCGATTGTTACGAAATGATACGGCACTGGAGTTTCACGACACTCACGGCCCCATTCGTTCGCTAGTTGCGCCCGGATGCCGCATCCGCAATGAAAGACCCTAGAGGCGCCGTGCGTATTGTGGAAGTAGGACCGCGGGACGGCCTACAGAACATCAAAGACCATGTGCCAACGTCAGTAAAAATCGAGTTGATTCAACGACTCCGCGGAACGGGTCTGCGAACCATCGAGTTGACATCGGTAGTCTCCCCTCGAGCGGTTCCACAGTTATCGGATTGTCGCGATGTGTTGCGCACGGAAGATATCAAGTCAC
Source organism: Aspergillus novoparasiticus (assembly GCA_009176405.1). NCBI lineage: Eukaryota > Fungi > Ascomycota > Eurotiomycetes > Eurotiales > Aspergillaceae > Aspergillus > Aspergillus novoparasiticus. Next base: position 324,380 of record ML733413.1, read on the forward strand.
TGAGGGAGGAACCTAATATCCGTCTTCCGGTATTAGTTCCTAATATGAAGGGTCTGGATATAGCACTCGAATATGATGTAAAGGAGGTTGCGGTCTTTATAAGCGCCACAGAAGGGTTTAGTAAGGCCAACATCAACTGCACCGTGCAGGAGGGTTTAGAAAGAGCGAGGAATATTGCAGAGAAGGCTATCAGCTGCGGCCTGGCTGTCAGGGGGTAAGTTCATGTCACTAAGTGCATGGTTCGTCGTGGCTGACATTTTGCGAAGATATGTATCGTGTATATTTTCCGACCCTTTTGACGGCCCAACGGCGCCATCCGCAGTGCTTCGCTGCGTGAGGGAGCTGCTCGAGATGGGATGCTATGAGGTTAGCCTTGGGGATACACTAGGTGTCGGCTGCCCCGATAAAGTAAGAAGTCTTTTGACGTATCTGGAGGAACATGACGTCTCTCTCGAGCTGCTGGCGGGTCATTTCCACGATACATACGGTCAAGCTGTAGCCAACACCTGGGAAGCATATAACTGTGGTCTTCGTGTGTTTGATAGTAGTATCAGCGGCTTGGGAGGTTGCCCTTATGCACCGGGCGCCAAGGGAAATGTTGCCACGGAAGACCTAGTATACATGTTTCACAATGCGGGTATTGACACCGGCCTTGATATGCTTAAGCTGGTCGAAACTGGCCTGTGGATATCCACAAGATTGTCAAGAGAGAATGCAAGCCGGGCTGGAATAGCGCTCGCGAATACCCACGGACTGGTGTGTCCACCGCGCCATACGGAGCACGCCCCGACCAAGGCAGCAACTTCTTGGTCCCCAGTGAACACCAAGGGCAGACTATTGACATATCGCTCGGGCGGCAATTTCAAGATTGTACTCAATCGGCCGAAAAGGGGCAACACGTTGACGCAGAAGATGGTCGCGGACCTTATAGCTATCATTGCAAATTGCAACAAGGACCCTTCCCTCTTGAACATTATCATCACCGCAACCGGGGGATACTTCTGCATGGGAGTGGAGATTGGAAAGAGTATGCCATTCATTGCTCAAGGTGCTTCAAGAAATCCTCAGGCAAAACATCTTGCTGCCTTGCTAGAATTGATGAAACGTTCACCCAAAACGACAGTTGCATGCCTAAATGGTCATGCTTTCGGTGGCGGTGTCGATATAGCGCTTGCTTGTGATGTCAGGATTAGCCTCAGGGCAGCGACATTGACATTCACCGAAGCGACATTCGAACAAGCCAGGAATGCTAACTCGAGGTGGAAGAGCGCTTTTATACGCAACGCAGTTTTCTCCACTCATTCCACCACAGCGGAAAAACTAAACTCACTAGGGTTGGTATCTGAAATTGTGGAAGACCAGGGACAACTACGAGCCGGCCTGGATGATTTGCTCACGCGACTGAACAACTCTAGGCCTGCTAAACCACGGGCATCCAGGGAGTTTTCATGGTCGACGAGGGCGGGATGGGATGCACAAGCTGATACTCTTAATACGACTTTCTTTAAAATGATGAAGCTTGATGTCGGTCAAGGCGACATGAAAGCATCCTACAGCGGACGTAGAGAAGATTTGAAACGTGTGTTGAGGAGCGTTTGGGGACAAGGTCGACGACGGAGAGAGGGAACGGGCATATGAGGATGTGATTGCTATGATGCATGGTGTGTGGATTTATCTCATAGACCATTGGAAATGATTCAGAAGCATGGTCGTGACCTTCTGCTACTGACAGGAGAGTAGATGAGGAAGATGTACTATAGAAGAAGTTATATGAAATGACTGTATATGCCAACTAATGTTGTTAGTGTTTATTTCCGTGCCGGCCATAGCTTCTTATCTCAGTTCCTGCCTGTGTATCTGTGTACCATTAATACTAGTAGAATTATAATACCCCCGCAGATAAGCGAAAGATGTAGCCGCCTAGTGGTGCGCTATGCCTATACGGATTATGTGTCGCTGTGCCGTTTACTTAAATCTCACGTCTGCCCTCTTCTCCGCACACCTAACCGACAGTTCAACGTACCATCATGACCATACGACAGCATCCCTCCCCCTTCACGCTGGAGTTTGACTCCCTAGTACAGAAGCAGTTGGAAAAATGGAAGGTACCCGGCATTACAATTTCCGTGGTTCACGGCTCGAGCACTTTTGCGAAAGTATGTGAATGATTAAGTGGCCACATGTATTGGTACTGAGTGACGCAGGCCTACGGCATTGCAGAATTCCCGGACAAAAAAATGACCGTTGATTCTCTGTTCACCACGTGCAGCACGACCAAAGCCTTCACTGCGGCTGCGGTATCCATGGTAATTGATGACACAAAAAACACCCCCTCGTCTCTCAGATGGGATACACCAATAGCATCCTTAATTCGAGATGACTTTGTTTTGGCCGACGACCATGCCACAATGAACACTACACTGGAAGATGCTCTGTCACATCGGTCTGGATTGCCAGGTCATGTATTTGCGATGATAGGCGCATATCCGGATGAAACATTGCGCGAAGCGGTCCGGAAACTCAGGCACCTTCCTTTAGCGTATCCACCGCGAACAACGTTCGACTATTGCAACCACATGTTTATGGTAGTGTCTCATGTTTTGGAGCAGATCACAGGTGAGTCGCTGGGCGAGTTTCTACGAAAGCGCATCTGGAGCCCACTCAATATGAAAGACACGTACTTTTCTGTCCAGGATGTCAAGATGTGTCCAGTAACTAGTCCAAAGTTGGTCCAAGGTTACACGTGGGTTCCAGAAAAGGGCTGCTATGTGGCCGAACCACATATGAATTATGCGCCCACAACTGGAACAGGAGCCATGGTCAGCAATGTTCTCGATTATGCAAAATGGTTGCGAGCCATGATATACAAAAAAGCACCAATATCGCCAGAAGGACATACATCACTCATTCATCCCCGGACCGTAGTCTCCAAAGACGACAAGGATACTGCATACCCACCTGCACCATACCACTTGTACGCTCTAGGCTGGTTTGTGGACACTTATCGGGGTCAACAATTATATTGGCATAGCGGGAGCTGGGCTGGATTTGGGATCATGGTGGGCTTCATAGCTGAGAAGCAGTTTGGGTTTGCGATAATGGGGAATACTCAAAGGGCTAGAAACGCGCAGTTGGAGTTATACCTATACCTCATCGATACGTTACTGGGAGTGTCGGGCAGTGAGCGGGTAGAGTTTATCGAAAGAATGACGAAAAGAATGGCCGACGTCGCGGAAAAAAGATCCGAGAGCATCAACGAGACGAAGAAACGGTTGTTCCCTTCTCTGCCCGCCAAGCCACTTCCCCACTCCCTCCCATTACATGCGTATACTGGAATATACAGCCATCCAGGTTATGGCATCATTACATTGAGGGTCAAAGATGGGAACTTACAGGCGGATCTAAGCGATCGGGTGGAAGCGATGACGATTGATTTGGAACATACAGCGGGGGAATTTTTCGTGGCGAGAATGTGTACAGCCACTATATGTGAGAGCCTCCGAGCTGAATTCTATGTCGACTCAGCTGGGACGGCACGGAAACTTGGAATGGAGTTAGAGCCAGCATTGGGGGGACAGAAAATTTGGTTTAGTCGCTGTGGATAATTAGTGATGTCTCCATTTCAAATTTACAGGTCTGAGACCTCTCTTCATTGTGGGATCACATCGAGATTAGTATATTGGTGGCGTAAAGAGTGGAGAGCTGACCACAGTGCTGGCGCCAGACATCTAACCGAGAGCTTGGATGATCGGCAGGATCCCCAATAGGTTGCCTTATCCTGCCTAGCAGTGCCTAGATTTAGACGAATAGTGGGACTGTATGCCTGGAGAGCGGTACCAATTCTGCCGCCGAGGGGGTAAACTTTAGTTGTTTGGAAATTTGATTTAAGGGAAGCTTCGAACTGCTGGTTGGGATGGATGTGTTAGATTCTTCTTCTTCTTCTTCTCTCTCTCTCTCTCTCTCTTAATTTCAGGTGCTGCAAACCTGTAGTTAATTTGAATTCTATATCTTACATATATCTTTTATATAATCGGGATCGAGTTTTGAGCTCCACCAGCGAACATCATGGCAGCGATACATTCTCTTCCATCATTGCCAGCGAAACACGAGGACTTTATTAGCTGGATCAACAAAAATCAGGCTACCCCAATTTCTCAGCTCATAAAGCCGTACAATGAGCATGAAGCTGTTGTACGTAAGCTGTTTGCTCAGGAGCCGTCGCATCCTGTGCTGCGGGACAATCACCTCAATATTGTACCGCTCTATGATACGAGTGGAAAGACCATTGTTCCAAGTCGGCCTCGTGATCCATCTTCAGAGTCACCCGACCTTCAGGAAAAATATGTTATGCCCCTGAAGGCAGAATCTCGTAGGGCTTATGGCGACCCTGCGGTGGTGTCGAGCTTGGAGGACTTCCGGAATAATTTCAACATCTTCTCGGAAGGATCTTTGAGTGATATGGACTGGAACAATGTCGTCGTCGCAGGAAGTGCCGTGGTGACTTGCCTCATGCCAGTCCCGGAAGAGTACCGTGGCTCAAAGCGCGCTTTACGACAGTTCTACCATGACAAGTACGCACCCGCATCTGATGTCGACCTCTTCCTGTATGGCTTGACGGAAGAACAAGCAATCGAAAAGATAAAACAGATTGAAGATAAGATCAAAAACGCCATTCTTTATGAGACAACAACCATACGAACTAAGAACACAATTACTATCGTCTCACAATACCCCACACGCCACGTGCAGATTGTCCTTCGTATATACAAGTCTATTTCGGAGATCCTGACCGGATTCGATGTTGACTGTTCTTGTGCCGCTTTTGATGGCAGGCAAGTTTATGCTTCACCACGTGCTCTTGCTGCATATATCACCCAGACGAATACGATCGATCTCACTAGACGCTCGCCATCTTATGAGAACCGCCTTTCCAAATATTCACACCGAGGCTTCGAAATATTCTGTCCACAGCTAGAGAGGTGCCGTGTTGATCCAGTAAGGTTTCCCCTTTCCAAAGTGTGTGGCCGTCTCTATCTAACATGCTTCTAGACGATTTATGAGAGGAGCTTTTCAAGGACTGTCGGCCTAGCGCGTCTTCTAGTTCTAGAAAGGTTGCCGAAGTCATCTGATAGGGACGCCTATCTAGAGCAGAGGCGAGAGGAGCGCGGCCGTCCGGCTCGACAACAGCCAATGCGAAGCCTCAATTCATTGAATGGTAATATCAAAAGTGATTGGGAAGACGAAATCCCTGAGTGGATGGAGGGGGATGAGTATTCCGACTATCATACTATGGTGTGTTATACCTTACCCCCATCATATAGGGCTACCTCTGCTGACTCCACTCCAAGACGATTCCCTATGGGCCGAAGTTCCATGCTAAGAGGATTGAGCGACTGGTGTATACAAAAGACTTACTTCTCAATGCAGAATGGAACAAACCAAAAGATAGGGATGTCAATCTGCACCGGCATCCTGCATTCTTTGGTAACGTGGAGGATGTGATTCACGACTGCTGTGGTTATTGTCCTGAACCAGTGACCCCGGAAGAGAAGGAAGTCGCAGAGAAAGAAAGCAAGAACTATATCTCTGGAGATATCTCATTTATCAAAGATGATCCAGGACGCCAGGAAATTGGCAGCTTTAACCCCATCACAGAGACCGACTGGACAGGTCTGTGTTCCATGTTTCTGATGAACCGTTGTGGCGTCTACTAATGAGAAAGCAGAAATGGCTTATGTGGGTAATACCGAGCAACTATGCCAGGCCATAGTCGACCATGATCTCGCTGCTGTCAAGGAGTGGCTTTCTCAAGATGAAAGGGATCCTAACAGTCGCGACTATACGGGACGCACCCCGTTACATCTGGCTTGTCTGGCTTCAACACCAGATATTGTGCAATGCCTTGTCGACCACGGTGCTAGATTAATCTCACGCTTGGCAGATGGCAGGACTGCTTTGCATATCGCAGCTACTAGAGGGAGTGTTGAGATAATTAGAATACTGCTCCACAAAAGCGAGGAAAATGAAGCGGAGGAGGATAAAAGGCAGGAGCTTCGCAAAGCGAAAGCAGCACAAGATAGTCAACATGGAGCCGACGAAGCAGGAAGTGAGCCAGAGGACATCGAAACAGTTGGTGTGGAAGCAGACACAACCTCATACACGTCTGGGTCATTTGTCAAGATCAAGAAAGAAGGTGACGATGCCACCAGCGCTGAGGGTCTTTCTGAAGATGAGAATGCGCAAGAACCAGATATCTACGATATAAATGCCGTGTCATGGGACAGCCATACATCTCCTCTACACCTTGCCATACTCAACGGCCACGTTGACGTGGTGGAGGAACTCGTCGCGTCCTTCGGAGCTGACGTGCTGCTCCCCATAAAGTTGCTGAACAGCCAGGGAAACAGCTCAAGAGGTGCAATTCTAACACTAGTACTCACGCTTCAACTCCCTCTAGAAAAGGCAAAAGCGATGACCAAGAAGCTTCTACAATTGGGTGCCTCGCCAGCCCAGGCTGACCTCAAATACAACACGCCATTGCACTACATTGCTGCCTCAACATATGACGACCTTATTGATGTCTTCCTCGATCAGAACAAACCAGTCACATTGAAGGCAATTAACCATCTCGCCTTTGTTGGATACTCCTGGAACCCTGATGCCTACTCTGCATTCATGACCGCAATCAATACAAAGAACCCAATCGGTGCGTTGAAGCTTCTCGAAGCTGGCGCTGAGCCCTCGATCGATTTTGGGAAGTTTGTGAAGTCTGGTCAGGTGCTGAATAGCATACGCACAAACTCATCAGAAAGGAACCGTGAAATTTTCAGGCACAACTTTACCCAGCCCATTGTCCTAGCTATTCAGAAAGAATTACCAGAAGTCGCTCTAGAGCTAGTGACACGTGGCGTTGATCCAAACACACTATCTCCAGATGGATATCAAGTCGAAGATGATGACTACGTGCGAGATAGCCTCCATGGAAAGTCTCTTCTAGACTGTGTCCGTGATAAGATCAAGGAGCTGCAACAATACCAAGGCGAAGTGGTTGACTTAACTGCGCCACGGCCGCTTGAGCCTGATTCCTTCTACCTGAAAGATTTTGAAGCCAACACATATCAATTGTGGACAGCGGAGCGAGAATTGAGCAAGGCAAAGAGGTCATACAAGAAAAGTCTGAAAGTATATGAACAAGGAATCAGTGATTCCGAGAAGAGGAAAGGGGTCGAGTCGAAGCTGCAGACGATACGTGACCTAGTTGAACAATTCGAGAAACTAGAAACTGCCCTGTCCGAGAAAGGCGCAAAGACGTTCAAGGAATTGTTTCCCGATCTCCAACAACCGGATGATGAGGATGAATCATCATCGCCAAATAGGGACTGTGATGACCCTTTCAAGCTGGAGTTTACATTCAATATATCTGATCTTACGGATGAAAAGAAGGATGGATATATTAAGCTGTGAGTATCGAAGAGACCTATCCCCTTGGCATTGATCGGCGACTAACTTCTTAAAGCTTTGAGGCAGCTTGGAATGGTGACTTAGACACCATTAGGTCTCTCACACTGGCCATGTGGGGTGAGGGCAATGAACAGCCTCCGTTGCAGATCGCTATAAGAGACTCTAATAGACTCTCCCCATTTTCAATCGCAACACTTCGGGGTCACCTGGATGTGGCAAAAGCGATCTTGGAGATTGTTCAAGCACAGTATAAAAAAGAGGAGCCTAGTGGCCACGAGAGGTTTGAGATGGGCAGTGATTGCAGTAGTGAGGACTCGGATAGTGGTAACCCTCGCATCTACAGCGAGGTTGTTGATGACAAGTTCGCCATAGACGACATAGGTGAGGTTGCCACGCAGGTGGAGTGCCATATTACTCCACTTGAGGTACTAAATTGGTATTGCCCAAAATCCAAATGGTTCGTGAGTCCTGATGTCATGGCTAAATGCCGCGAGAGCCCCTTTGGCAAGCCATCTAATCTTCTCGAGTATGCCATTTGGATGGACGACGTCAAGTTGCTTGTCTTCTTACTTGAAATGGGAGAGGAATTGGCTTCTAAAGATACCGATTCTGAGTTCGCCGCTTATGGAGTGCCGAATAAAACTGTTCATCTGGCTATAGCAGAGGGTCGACTCCGCTGCCTTGAAGAACTTATCAGAAGAACAGGAGCGGACCTTCCACTAGATGCTCTTGTCCGGGAAAGCGGCGTTCAGGTGCATGAAAAGTCAGGATACTACCAAGGGCTGTCTATCCATGGGAAGAAGAGAGCAGACTGGGCAGCTGCTGGGCGCGGACAACTGCGCCACCACACGAATAAAAGCTCACCCTTGCTTGTTTCTGCCGTGCTGGGTAGTCTGAAGAGTACTGAATGGTACATGAGCACTGCTCCAAGCAGACATTATGTCGAGTTTTCCAAGACCCATGAGCAGGACCACAGGCTGAAGCTCCTAGCAAAGTCAACCAGTGGCATTGAGAAGTCTCTCATGAGCTGGTTAAATGCAAAAAGTACGTACTCCTTATATGCCTATAGATATCCGAGTCTAACTTGTATTGCGACAGACAATCTGGTCTTGCATTGCGCCATTCTTTCTACGCCGACATTGGAGTCCCGACGCCTTGTTGAGTATCTTGTTCGGGAGGTTCCGGAATGCCTCGAGACTAGGTCCGCGGGAAGATACACGCCATTGGCCCTGGCATACTCTCTGAATAGAGCAGATTATGCAGATATTCTTATCAAAGCAGGCGCAAGCCAGACAGTTCGGGATAGCAGAGGTAACAACCTCATACATCTGTTGCTGTGTGGAATTGATGGCGACACTTCAGGAAAGCCAGGCAATATCAAGAGACTCCTTGGCTTGCTTGATCCTCGACTGGCTCCTTCCTTACTAGTGGAACGCTCATCAGATGAACCGGGATCTGTCACCCCATTCGCCCGTTGGATGCATCACGCTTATTTCAACGGATCCGATGCAGATAGGCTGATTGATATCGCACGCATTCTCCTTGAGTTTGCCGAGAGCACAGGACAGAAACACTTGGAACTTCTTGATGGCACGGGTAATACACCTGTGCACTACGCAGTAAAGCATGAACTCGTCCAGATTCTCGAGCTGATGATGGACCGTCGTCCTGACTTGCTGTATCGTGAGAATGCCACCGGAAGCACACCGCTAGAGCTGGAAGAGGACGCTTGGACACTTAAAGCAACCTCGGAACCACCTAGCTTTCGAACTCGCGATCGATCTTGGAATGGCCGCTGGATAACGGATGAAAACATGGTTGATGTGGACCCAGAGTCCTTCCTTCCTGACTTACGGCCACCGGAGAAGAGCTTGCGCGACGTATGTCATGAAAGAGCTAGCGGCCGACCGGAAAAGCGGAAGCTAGTCACCTTAAATGAAGCGAACGAGGTGGCAAAGCGACTCGCCGCACAGAAGTCCAGTCGATGGGGACAACGTCAGAGCCAAGGGTTTACAGAAACGGATCAAGTAGCGAGATGGTATGGTCGATCTGACCGAGAGGACGAGTTGACCGACGTCATGGAAATTTAAGATGCTGCGCTGGGAAGAGTGCTTGAAGGTTTAAATTTATATTATCCGTTTTGTTGAAGGTGGAACGCGGGATATGGCTTCGGCAATTGTTAGTGTGAGAGCGACCAATAGAACCTGTTTAAACGTTAAAGTTACGAACATTTCAATGGATAAATACTCCGTACAATTAGTGTCATTCATCAAGCGCGAAAATCTTCGACCCCGCTAGAACAACGAGACTAAGCCTAGAGCTAGGATATGTAGCTTCCAATTGCGGTGGGCGGATATTTTTCCAGCTGGTCTAGCCTGCATTTCCGCCAGTTCACGTGGATGGGGCTTAGCGGAAGGTGGCTCCACCCCCGGATTCCTCCGCCGCTTCTCCTCCATTTCCCCAGACTTATTCATGTCTACGTTCGGAAGACTCTCTTAGCTTTCTTGGCAGCCGACATAGTATGCGTCTATCATGCGCCAATGTGCGGGGTTAGACTGGAACGAGATGAGCTTCGACTCAGAGTGCAGATAGCATGGCGGAAAAGCATGATAATCTATATATTCCAGGCTTACTCTTCCTCCAGCGAGACCAGAACCGCCAAAGCCCCTGTTATTCCTTGAGTAGATACCTATTAGGTGTCCGATCGACATGTCGTTTGCAAAGCCAATGGGACACTCGTTGGACCTCCAAGATGATAAGATTCCTGATCCTAAGCACCAAGAGCGGGTGCCCGCAATTGTCACTATTGAGAATTTCCGGGTCTTGGGATTAGACCCAGAGGATGAGGACTTTTATCTCAATTACCCCCCGGAGCGGAGGAAGATGACTCGCCGCAAGGTTCGTATCCTCTCTACATGGTATCATAAACCCCTCGATGCTAACTCAACTGACCAGGTCGATATTCGTCTCGTGCCGATGCTAGCAGTGTTATATCTTATATCTCATCTTGATAGAGCAAACATCGGAAATGCAAAGATTGAAGGCATGATGGAAGATCTGAATCTTGACGGCATCCAGTGGAACATCATATTGAGCATATTCTTTGTCCCATATGTCCTCCTTGGTAAGTTTCTGTAGGTTCTCGTTCGATAGAGACGGTCGATCTAACTATAGACAGAGGTACCTAGCAACATGCTTCTCAAAACATTCTCTCGACCATCTGTTTATCTGGGGATTCTAATCGTTTCCTGGGGTATCATCATGACATTGACCGGGGTCGTGAAGAACTTCGCCGGGTTGATGGTGGTCCGTGTTCTTCTTGGTGTTTTCGAGTATGTTTGCGACCTACAAGACATTAGATCAGACTCTTGAGCTGACTCCAAACAGGGCAGGTTTCTTTCCCGGAGCAGTTTACCTCTGCACCCAGTGGTATATGCCGAAAGACTTGTCCACTCGGCTCGCCTATTTCTACTGTGCTAGTGCCCTGTCTGGTGCGTTCTCAGGACTGCTTGCGGCAGCTATCGCGAAGATGGACGGTGTTGGTGGATACGCAGGCTGGCGGTGGATCTTTATCATCGAGGGCTTATTTACCGTTGTGCTGGGTGTGGCCTGTTTTTGGTTCCTCATTGACTCACCTTCTCTATCCGGTCGATGGTTAGAACCAGACGAAATCCGCTTCCTCGAGTTACAGAAATTCATTAAGGAAGGAGGACAGTTCAAAGATGAGGAGCACGACCAGCAACAACGATCCCGATGGAAGGATCTTCTCTCGGTGATGACGAATTGGCGAATGTATATCCTAGCATATATTTTGCTATGCCAGTCCGCCTGTTCATACGGTATGTTCCCTCAGCGTTACGACTGATCAATATACTAACGAAAGGTCAGGCAACAAATTTACGCTCCCTAGTATAACCGAGGCCATGGGTTTCAGCAGCACCAATGCCCAACTCATGACTGTTCCCCCCTACGTCGCCGGTGCCATTTCTGCTGTGTGCTTCTCCAGACTCTCGGATCGGTTTTATTGGCGAATGCCGTTTGTCGTGATTCCTCTAGCCCTGTTGACGGTCGGATACGGCATCATCATATCGTTCGATGGCAAGTTGGAGGAAAATGTCGGTCCGAGTTTCTTCGCTGTCATTCTGGCTATGATTGGTCTTTACCCTGTTCATCCGGCCACCACGTCTTGGACCTCCAACAACTTGACTCCGTCTAATCGACGGGCAATTGGTGTGGCGTTCAATATTTGCGTCGGTAATATTGGTGGTATTATTGGAAGCTATATGTATATGGACAATGAGAAGCCGAAGTACTATACTGGCTTTGGGTTGTCCATTGCATTTGGAGGCTCAGCTTTGATCCTCGCACTGATATTGGAAGCTTCGTTTTGGTGGGAGAATAAGAAGAGATCGAAGATGTCGGAGTCGGAAGTAAGGGAGCAATATACGGAGGAGCAGTTGATGAATATGGGCGACAAGTCACCTCTGTTCAAGTATACGTTATAGGATATAGGCGGTTATGATGATGATGATGACAATATATGATGCATTTTCTGGGCTATATAGACATCCATAACTTTAATCCTTTAAGTATGTACATGACAAAGATTCTAACTGTATGCTTCAAGGGGTCACAACAGCAACCTGGCCCTTCACTGGGACGTTTTGATCCGTCTCCGTAGATGGGAATTCATTGACATTCACACCCTTCCGGAAGAGGAGACAATGTGTTGACCCGCCAAAATGGAACATTCCAATCTCGTCTCCTTTCTTGACATGTTGGCCCTCAGAGACTGTGATCTGGCAGGTCGAAACTTCGCACATTCCGATTCCAAGGAAAGCCATTAGCCCAATGGCAGGGTTGTCACTTTCGATAAAGATCAATGCCCTCGTGGCAACCGCCGTAATGTACTCCTGGGCCGTGACCTCTCCAACGGAATCGATATCATGGGGATGTGGATCTCCCAGACCTTCGAACAGCGGCTCAGAGTAATACGTCCCGTCAACAACATAGGCCTTCACAATCTTGCCGCTGACAGGCGCATGCCAGCGGTGATAGCTCAGCGCGCTCAGGAAAGCCTGATAGACTGTTCCACCGATAAACTGTTCAGCAAGAGAGTCATGCGCCAGCATATCAAAGACCGAATACGGCTGACTCTTTATCCAGAAAATGTCTCTTCCCTTGACGTCGCGAGCTACCTTGTAAGGTTGCGACTCGCAGGCGTTGGCAATTACGTTGTCGTCGTCTGGTGATGCAACAGGGCGAATACCTGGTCGGAAGACCCGAGTAAAGAAATCATCCCATGATTTGTACCCGTGATACTTTTGAGAGGGGTCACAGACAAACATATCCTCAAATGAGTGGTTTGTCTTTCCTACATTAGCGACTGTGACGAGGTTATTCTTCCCCGTTTCACCGAACCATCCATATTGCGAATCATCTAGCACATGGGCCGACTCAGGCGACTGCAAGTACTCGCCCCAGGCGTTTAGTACCTTTTTGATCATGGCGTTGATCTCTGGATCTAGGAATGCAGCGTACCCGCTGGGCGTGCCCATGGGCCAGTCAAGTACTGCATTAATGGGTAGCCCGACGAGACCGACGCGATGGGTGAAGTCACTCCATGAAGGCGCCGTCGTGAGGAGATGATTCAGTACATGGATCATATGCTTGTAGTCTCGGATCTGGGGACATCCTGTTGGGTCTTTGGCGTAGACTCTGTTACGGGGGACCTCGGTGAACATAGCCTCTATAAGGAGGTAGATCCGTGTGTTGTTTTCAATGAGGTGTTGAAATTCCTTCATCACCGGGTGAAGTTCATGATCGGCTTTGCTATCGACGTGAGCAATTAGCCCGCCCAGCCATTCGTGATGGCTGTCGAGGGTGGAGGGCATCCATTTTCCGAATCTGGTTTTGTGAGACTGGGAGGTCTAAGAAAGGGAATTGAGGCAGGGCCATACTTGTGAAGACGAGGAGTATGCTTTCCGTGCTTGTGTGTCATGGTTATGATGGTGAAATTGTATTTATTGATAGTGATTGAACGTGGTGGGTTCTGGAATTCATGATTGACATCTTGGCGATGGAACGGCGTGTATTTATCCTGAGCTTTACATGTTTAGTTTTGGAGCAGTGACAGGACAATTGCATCATGGTGATGCAGAGCTACCATAGCACCATTAATATCCTGCATAGTAGTGGAGCTAGATACATATTGGAGAAGAAGGCAATTTATTGATAATAACAATATGGATGATGTCATGTGGAGGCACGTGGGAGTGAAGCGCTTATCTTATCGCGCATTGAATATGCACCTTCCTAATTCGTACTTCCCTTCCAGTTTTCTCGTCTCGGCATCTTTCCGAATCTCCCCATATCTTGTAAACCACTAAAATTTAAAGCTCATCACAATGCAGTCTCCATATAAAGCACAGTTCATACCCCTCATAGCAAGCCGCTACCACCGCTTGATGCATCTGATCCTACAAGAATTCGACCCTGCCTTTGATTCTATCATATACCGTTTCCTTCATAACTTTAACCATACTCATATGCCCCTATCAAAGGACTAATAACCAGAAAGATAGCCCTTGATGGCCGCACACATCCGGTGTACCTGCTGGGGATTTCTGGCCCAAGAAAAGTGAGTATCGTCGGTAAGCGGAACCAGCTGAATGGCGGTATCACTTGGCAGCAATTTGTCCATATCATTCAAGGGCGTTCCGTCGTAGTACTCGTACAGGTGACGCTGATTCTCTGATTCATACTGATCGTTCGTCTTCATGGCCTTGAATAGCACGATGTGATCTGTGGCAGATGGCAGGCCTTTAAAATTTATCGGATCGGGGTGGTAGATGTGGTGGATAGGGTCTAAGATCTTGGCGTCTCCCAGGCCAATGCTGTGTGTTGCTCCGTGCACATTGAAGTAGGTGTCGATGATACCAAGGAGGCCAATCCTTTCGCCCGATGTTGCCAGCCGCCGGGACATCTCTATCGCAAGGATTCCTCCAAAGCTCCATCCAATGAAGTGATACGGCCCATGTGGTTGAATGTTGCGTACGTGGTCAAGATACATTTCCGCCAGCTCCTCGAACGTGCGCAGGCGTTTGCTGTGCAAGTAGTAATTGTTAAATGCGACCATGTTTGTCCCTGGTAGGTGTTTGACGATGTTGTTGAAGTAGCTTTCGGCACCACCTTCGCCTGGGGGTAGCAGGAACAGCGTTGGGCCCTGTCGTGACGGCTCTAGATACTCAAAATATGGTGTGTACGTCTCCACGGTGAATTGAGGACCCGCTGGGGATGGCGATGTTTTTTGGATCGCCGCGCTGTTGATGATATTGTTCAGTCCTTCTTCGATATTTGAGATAAATTTCTCACTGTCCTCAAGGCTCCAAGCACTGTTCATGTCGATTGTGATAGTACCATCAATACACGCAGCTGTGACATCAACAGTGGAGGAGCTCTTGTCCTTGTCCTCTGATCTTGTCATGAGTCCATACTCGAGTCCATTATCGCCCACGGCGAGAGCCCATTCGTCTGGTTTTGATTTTTTGGGAGTGAGATGACCCAGGTAGTTGACGGTAATCTGAGGCAACGGGTGTCGAGTATAATCGTACAACGCTCCATAACCGATTCCTCGGGCAGGGACCTGCCTGAGCCGTTCATTTATAGCGGCCACTCCCTCAACAAGGTCTTCCGTTCGGAGATGGGGGATCTCAAACGGATACATACTGGTGAACCAGCCCATGGTGCGGCTGACATCCAGTGTATGGTCAACATCTTCCTCCCGGCCATGTCCCTCGATTGTGACCATACTTGGGCCGGTTGGACAGATATTTTGGAGTGCCAATCCAACCGCAGCCAGTAGAGAGTTGTACACAGAGACCTCCTGTCGATTTTTGCCACCTTGGAGCAGCAAAGCTGTCTTCTCAATGCTCAAATTCCTGGTCAGACGTACGCGGAGACCGGTCGATGCAGGAAGCGCAGAGATGCTGGAAGTTGTTCGCGCAATGAGGTCGTTCCAGTGATCCAATTCAGATTCTGACGCTTGGTAATTTTGTATCGCTTCAGACCACTGTCGAATACTGCTGCCCTTGCACCCCAGGCTTCCATTCTGATAGAGCATCTGCAAGTCATGGACCAAGATTTGCCAGCTCACGGTGTCGACAGCGATGTGATGGATGGAGAACCATACCCGCGCGGATCGGTCTTCGTACCCATGCAGGTAGCCAATGGCGCAGATCGGCCCCTTCTCAAGGTCAAAGCCCGACTGCCACTCGCTCAGTGTTTCGCTAACGGCTGTAGGTCCGTCAACATCCTTCATGTTTAGCACCCGAAGCTGGACAGGAGAAGTATCCTCAACAAAGAACTGTACAATTTTATTATCCTTGCGCCTCAGTCGCATGCGGAAAGCGTCGTGATACTGTTGCAATTCGCTGATGGCAGTTCTCAGCAAAGCAACATCCAGCTCTGGAGTGCGGATGTAGAAAGTATGATTCCAATAGCTCGGATGCTGCAGTGGCTTGGACAGGAACCAGCTCTGAATCGGCAGTAGGGGCGCCTCACCAACCACCAGCCCTTGTTCGCTACGGAACTGGTCCATAACACTCGTGTCTATGTCCTTCATGAAGACGTGGTCATGGAGGGCTCGAATGGTACGATACTTGAAGATGTCCCGAACGGTGACCTTGCGACCGACCTGACTGTGAATCTGGGCCACAAGGTGCAATGACATGATGCTGTCACCACCCAGTTTGAACAGGTCATCATCGATACCGCATCGCTCTATACCCAAGACAGATGCCCACAGCTTACATACCCTAGCCTCTAGTATGTTCCTCGGCGGACTGTATGATAACAGCGCTGATGCGTTGCCAACTTCTGGCAGTCTTTTGATGTCAAGCTTTCCATTAATAGTCACAGGAAGTGCACCCTCCAGACGGCAGAGATGGCTGGGCACCATGTAGGTTGGAAGCCTGGCTTTCATGGAGGTGAGAATGTTGGCTTCTGACACTGCTTCGTTGTCAGTGGTATAGTAGCCGACCAGAGACTGAGCGATCCGTGAATAGCTATCGTCCTTGTCGTACTTGGCAACGACTGCGCACTCCTTGACACCGGGACTAGATGCAAGTATATTCTGCACTTCAGAAAGTTCGATCCGATACCCTCTCATCTTGACCTGCAAATCGTCTCTTCCTAGGTATTTTAGTTGTGGCTGTTGTTGATGACTGAACCGACATTGGAACAGGTCGCCGGTCTTGTAGAGTCGCGAGAAACGCCCAGCGGCGACGTCCTCCTGGTTCCGGAAAGGGTTGGGAAGGAAGCGCTGATCTGTTAGAACAGGTTCGTTGAGATAACCACGTGTAACGCAGTCACCTGCCAGGTAGAGCTCTCCGACTGCGTCAAATGGGACGGGTTTAAGTGCGTTGTTTAGCAGATACGCTCGGGTGCCGGGAAGCACGTCGCGTATAGCATTTTCAAAAACTGAATTCACTGTGAATTCTGTGATGATGTTGTACACCGTGGTCTCGGTGATACCGTAAGCATTGTAGATCGTACCGCCAAAACTGCTGCGCATCTTCTCATACTGCGTGACATGAAGCAACTCACCTGCTGCAGTCACGGACTGCAGGTGATGTATTCGTGCCAGATCCACCTGCTGCAGCAAGGATGGGGTTCCACTGAGATACGAGAGACCATGAGTGTTGGCCATCCTATAGAATTCTTCATCGATGACGAACTCTGCCGGAGGAACGATCAACTTGTGTCCGCTGAGCACCGATAACACAAGTTGCTCCACGGAGAAGTCGAAGACATAGTTAGAAAGGAAAAGTACGGAATGCTGCTTGGTGCAGTCATTGCCGAAATACCGTTCCCGGAGGGCATCACGCAACAGTAGAACACCCTTTTGCTCAACCAGAACGCCCTTGGGCTTGCCGGAAGTACCGGAAGTAAAGATTATATACGCCAGGTTGTCCAGACCGGCAACTACAGGCAAGTCAGAGCTCAACTGTTGGCTGACTTCGGCCTCAACGGCTGGCGAGTCGATTGATATCATCTTTGCGCCCATGTATTCACATTTAGAGATATGATGGGAATTTACAAGAACTGTCTTCGCCTGGGTCTCCTCCAGGATCAGCCGGACGCGCTCCGTCGGGTAAGTCGGATCCAAGGGCACATATGCTGCACCAGCCTTCCAGATCGCCAGAATGCAAACAATTGTCTCGATGCTCTTGTCCAGCATCAGAGCTACTCGCCCTTCCTCCCCGAGGGAGGATATGGACAGTATGTACCGTGATAGCTGGTTAGCCCGCTTGTTAAGATCGGCATAGCTGAGTACTTTATCCCCCTGAGCGATAGCAATCTTGCCTGGGGCTAGGGAAGCTTCGTACTCAAAGGCCTGGCTTAGCGACACTGCATTCCGCTCCTCAGCAAGCGTTGCAAGTGGCGACTGTGCTAATGGCAGGTGCGCATCGCCATTTTCTCGCGGAGGAACCAACAACAGCTGCGTATCCTCCTTGATTCCTTCTGCACCTAGCTCCGACAGCTGGTGAAGGAGATATTCGTAGGTACGCAAAAAGCCCTCAATCGTGCTCCTGTTGAACAAGCTGGTGGCGTAGTTGAAGTTGACCCTCAAACCTGACTCTAGTTCGGTGACCGTTGCATTCAGATCGAATTTCGCAACTGAATCTAGGGGCTGAACCGGCCGGTATTGAGTAAATTGGATTGCCCCCTCATCCTGCGACACAGAATCGTGTTCTTCATCTGGACGGGCTTCGAAGTTGAAAACAGTCTGTACTAATGGATGCCGGCTAGCATCATTAACTACCTGCAACAGCTTCGTGACCTCCTGGAACGGCATGTCTTGGTGTAACTGTACTTGGACTAGCTCTTTCATTACCCTTTTGATGAGGTCGCCAATGGCAGAATGAGACACATCCACTCTGAGCACGACCAGGTTGACGAAGAATCCAATGATGGACTGGAATTGGGGGTGTGTTCGGTGGCTGATTGGGATACCCACTGCGATGTCCGTCTGGTTCGCGTACGAGGCAAGCATCACGTAATAAGCGGATAGCAAGACGACGTACAGGCTAGACTTGCAATGTTTGGCAACTTCTCTCAGGTTCTGTGTTTCCTTTTGACTCAATTCGATACTGTGATCGTCGCCGTCGTAGTTGAAATGCCCCGGTCGTGGACGGTCCGTGATCAGCTGCAATGGCTCCAAGCCACTGAGCTTTTGCATCCAAAAGTCGGATAGGCTACGACGACTCCTTGACAGCTGCTGACGATGGTACTGGGCGTAATCCTTGTACTGTACTTTGAGTGTGGGCAGGCTCGTTGCACTCTTTGTTTTGTGGAGCACCGCATACAAGGCTTGAAGTTCTCGCTCAAACACACTTAACGACCATGCATCGAAGCTGGTATGGTGGAACGTTATGATGAGATACAGGCTGCCTGATTCGTGCCTAAGGATACGGGCTTGCCATGGCAGTTCGTCACCCAGGCGGAAAACGTGCTGGGATAGACTGGCCATTTCTTGGTCCAATTGCTCCATGGCCTTGATTATGTCCACCTTGACGGAGAACATGCGCTGGGCGCCATCGGGGCTCAATATCTTCTGAATATAGCTGCCAGTTGTGTCGTCCTTGACAAGCAACGTTCTCAACGCCTCGTGTCTAGAAAGGATTCCACGCAGCGCCTTCTCGAGATTCAAGGCGTCAACCGAGCCAGGCAATTTATAGGCGATGTCAATGTTGTATGCATTACTGCCATTCTCAAACTCGTGAATGAAGAGAAGTCGCTCTTGGGCCCCGGACACGGGAATCATCTGCCCCTCATTATATTCTAGTGGAGTAATTTCGTTCACACCCGCAGCATTGTTTATGATCAGTTGTGCCAGTGCCTCGATTGTTCGATGACGAAAAAGGGTGCTGACCGAGACTGCGCGGTTGAAGGTCTCGTGAACCATGAATGAAAGTTTCGTACTCTTCAGACTATCACCTCCCAGACTGAAGAAATCGCTGTAGATACCAATCTCCTCTGGGTGTATCTCAAGCAGTTCCGCCCAGATGTGGCAAAGGGAGCGTTCCACTTCATTGCGTGGCGCCACCACGTCAATCTCGCTCTCTTCCTCGACGAAGGGCAAGGCCTTTGTGTCCAACTTTCCACTGGGAGAGACGGGGAGTTTGCTGATTGGTATGAGACGAGAGGGTACCATGTAGCCAGGCAGCCGAGACTGCATGAAGCGCCGAATAGCGGCGGACGACAGCGTTGCATCAGCGACGTAGTAGCCAACGAGGAATTTCTGTCCTCCTTTGCGGTCCTTGGCAATCACTACGGACTGTTTGATATCAGGGTATGAAGATAGGATGGCCTCGATTTCACCCAGTTCGATGCGCAATCCGCGGATCTTGACCTGGAAGTCATTGCGGCCCAGATACTCAATCTCCCCATTGCTTCCTGGGATCCAGCGTACCAAATCGCCTGTCTTGTAGAGACGAGAATTTCGGCCTGTTTTCCTTTCCTCTTCTGTCTGAAATGGATTGGGAATGAATCGCTCCGCGGTCACATCGGGGCGATTGTGATACCCTCGTGCCACACCTTGACCGCCCAAGTAGAGCTCGCCGACAGCCCCAATGGGAACGCGCTTCATGTCCTCATTTAGCACATAACTGGTGCTGTTATGAACCTGTTGGCCGATACTCTTGTCCGTGCGCCGCTCTGGGAACGGGTAGAGACGTTTGTGGGTGGTGATAGAGACCTCTGTCGGACCGTAGCCGTTGATTATGAGGCCATGGAAAGTTTCGCGAATCTTGTCGAAGACCGGTTCGCTGAACGCCTCTCCAACGCAGTCTACACGGCGGAGATGGTCCTTAAACCGGCTGAACTCGTACATCGAAACCACAGATGGGGTGCCAGACAGGTAGGTCACCCGGTTCTTCTCGATGTATTGATATAGTCTCTCTTTGTCTCCGCGCATTTCATCATTGAGCACCAGTAGTGTTTGCCCGTTCAGAATGGCGTCGGTCATCTGCTCCACAAAATGGTCGAATACATAGTTGGAAAAAGAAAGTATCACCTCGTCGTCAGTACTCCGCAGGCCAAATATTTTGGATAGCGACACCTGTAGGTTGACCACTCCATGATGCTCCAATGCGACGCCCTTAGGCCGACCTGTCGTACCAGATGTATAGATGATATAGGCCAGGTCTGTGCTCCGACTTAACGGGGAAGGGTTTGATGCGCTGTAATTTGGATCCGGAGTGGCTGTCAGGTCAGAGGGATAAACAAGCGCCTCTGGCGCAGCCATTCCCTTGATGCGAGGTATATAGCAGGAGTCCGCAATGACCGCGATGGCCCGGGTGTCCCCTAGGATATATTCTATGCGGTCATCGGGATATCCAGGGTCAATTGGAACATATGCACCTCCACTCTTCCACACGGCCAAAATGCTGACAAACATATGCTCACTCTTGTCCATTATGAGGGCGATGACATCATTGGGCTTCGGGCTGAGGTCGGATCTAAGTTGATGTGCCATACGGTTCGCCCGCTCATTCAGCTCACTATAGGTTAAGGTCCGCTCCTCATAGATGACCGCTGTTTTCTCCGGCTTCCGGTTCGCTTCAACCTCAAACATCTCGTGTAGTGTGGTCTCGGGAAACTTCGCTTCCGTAGCATTCCACGCAGCAAGATGCTCTAGTTGGGCAGATGAAAGGTACTCTAGGCTGCGGACAGGATCATTCAAGCCTTGCGCAACCCGCACCAGAGTGTCATGGATCATGTGAAGCAGCTCTGAAATGGCCACCTCCTCAAACAGCTCACTGGCGTAGCAGATGGACAGAGTGACTCCTCCAGTCGCCTCAACTTCACGCGCAATGACAGCCAGCGGATAGTCCAGCTTCTCAGTACCTCCTTGGATTGAATATTGCAGTTGGCTTTGATGCTGTAAAACCCGCGACTTGTCCAGGTTCGGGTAGTTTTCAAGCACGAATAAGGAGTCAAATAATCCGTGCTTCAGGTCGGCTTTGCGTAGATGGCCCAGTTCCGCATTGCCGCGGCTGTTCATCGCGTTTACCTTAGCCTGCACATCCTCGATGGCCTCCATGATAGTCTTGTCCTTGTATGCTGAATGATCGATTACCAATGGCAGCGTATTGATATAAAGCCCAACGGATCGTTCAATTCCGCTAATGGGCAGGTTTCTTCCAGAGATGGTTGTGCCGGTGATGGTATGGCTGCCGCCTCCATAAGCGTGAAGCACGGCGTGCCAAACAAACTGGAGGATTGAATGTAAGGTAATGCCTTGGGCGGAGCAGGTCTGACGGAGTTCTCCTAGCCATGCATCCCCGGAGATGGTCACTGTTAGCTGTCTCTGGTCCTGTATGTGGTCGTAGTCGGCCAGTTGGACTTTGTAACGACTACGCTCGTTCAGCAAGGCATTCATATCGCACCGCTCGGCGATCTGCTCAACCACCCCGGCCCAATAATCCAGATGATCTTCACGGTGCGCTTGAAGATACCGTTGAGTGCGAGCGTAAGGGTCATCTGCAGGTGGGACAATATCATTCCCATGGAGCAGTTGCAGGTAAGTGTCATGGACCATCTCGAAGAGAAGCGGCAAACTCCAACCATCAAGGATTGCGTGGTGGCAGCTAAAGAGACATGTGAAACGATTCTCGCTGTGCTGTATCAAATAGATGCGGAACAGCCTACCGGCATCCAGTTTGTAGGACTCCTCGCGGTCCTGGCGCTGCAATTCGACCAATTTCTGATCCTCGACAGCACCCGTAGGCACGTTGGCAAAGCAGAGGAAACGCCAATCCAAGACTTGATCCTGATCGATCACTTGTAAGACTTCCTTTCCCCACTTGAATCGAAGCCTCAATGCTGGATAGACCTGTTGTGTGTGCTTCCAGGCTCTCTGGAACAGATCTGGAGATAATGTGGTATTATATCGCAGGACGGACTGCATTATGTAGGCATCGGATTGTGCCATGTTTTTTAGATAATGATAGACAAACCCCTGCTGAAGACTGTTTGCCATATATACCTCATCGGTTGCTGCATCTCTCTCCAGTGGCCCTGACTGCGCAGCAGACTCGCTCTCATATCGCCCATCCGATGCATCTTGCTGTTTGCTCTGCAGAAGATATGCCATGCGCTCCAGTGTCCTTGTTGCGAAGACATCCTCGACAGAGATGCTTACCGAGAGTCGCTCTCGGATACGTGCAATGAGTTGGATGCAGGTGATGCTGTGTCCTCCAAGACGGAAGAAGTTGTCGTTGCGAGAGATCGATCCGTGGCGAGCTTCCAGTACGTCGACCCAGATTTCCCCAAGGACAAACTCCATGTCGCCTCGGAGATCGGAATGAATCTTGGAGGATTTGGATATATCGACGGCTGGCAGGGCGCGCAGGTCCGCCTTTCCGTTCACGTTCACTGGGATCTGCGACAGCTGCACTAGCCGCGTCGGGATCATATATCGAGGCAGTTTCTTCTCCAAGAAGGACAACAAGTGCGTCTCGGATACCGAGGCATTGTCGCAGACATAGTAACCCACGAGGTGCTCGTTCGTGGTCTCCTCATTATTTTTCAGAAGCTTTTTAGACACCACTAGACTAGTCCGGACGCCGGGGTACTGAGCCAATGTCGCCTCAATCTCGCCGGGCTCGATTCGGATGCCTCGCAACTTGATCTGAAAGTCTGCGCGTCCCAAATATTCAACTTCGCCGGTCGGAAGCCAGCGGGCCAGGTCGCCGGTCTTGTACATTAAGCCGTTGACTCCGAGCTTCTTCTCGCGCTTCGTCTGGAAGGGGTTGGGGATGAATCGCGTCGGGGTGAGATCGGGACGGTTGAGGTATCCCTTTGAAATACCCAGCCCTCCAATGTGCAGCTCGCCCGTAGCCCCAATGGGGACACGCTTGAGGGCAGGATTGAGGATGTAGCACTTGACGTTGCGCACAGGCCTTCCTAGACTGGTGTCTTTGCGAGTTGAGTCTGAATCAAAAATCTTGAGGGCTGTTACGAAGGCTGACTCGGTGAATCCATACTCATTAAGGATGCGGTTCTTGAATCGCTTGCGCAGGGCCAGGTACCGGGCTTCTGTTAGATTCTCACCCACCAGAATCATTCGCTTCAGGGACGGGCAGTAGGAGAAGTCGTATTCTTGTAGAACAGAGGCAGTACCATTCAGGTAGGTGATGTTGTGTGCGCGAATGAATGGAAGAATTTTGTCGGCGTCATACTTATCCGCGTCATTAATAATGGCCAGGAGATGGCCATTTACTAGTGCCATGAGCATTTGGCGAACGAATGGCTCGAATACATAGGCCGAGAACAGCAGAATTGCTTCGTGGTGTTGCCCAGTCACTCCATAACGGGCAGACAGGTCGGTGATACTGTTGACAACGTTCGTATGTTGTTTAAAGATACCCTTAGGGAACCCTGTTGTTCCAGAGGTGTATGTCACGTAGGCAAGTTGTCTGCTCGTGAGAGGTAGGTCATCCAAGTTGTGCGCTGGGAATTTCGAGGTATCCTGAGCAAGGAATGTGAGCAATGACTCCAGGTTAATAATGCAGAGTTTCCTATCGCCGATGATCTGTCGCTCAAGCCTTTTGGCGTGTCGGTTGCTAGCGATGATGACCTGTGCCTCCGTGTCATCCAGCACGAATCGGACTCGCTCATCTGGATACGTAGGGTCAATAGGCACGTAGGCTGCCCCAGATTTCCACACACCCAGAATGGTAACAATGAGCATTTCGCTCTTATCGAGGAATAACGCAACGATCTGCTCGGCCTGGATACCAGTAGAGTGAAGATAGCGTGCGAGACGGTTTGCCTGGGTGTTGAGCTCGCCGTAAGTGATCTTTCGCTCCTCGCAAACCACGGCGACCTTGTCTTCGTGGCGTTCCGCCTCCTCTTCAATGAGATGATGCAGTCGCTTGGATGCTGGGTACTCGCCATCCGTGTTATTCCATTCATCCAGCTGCTGCTGTTGCTCTAATGACAGCAGTTCGATATCAGAAAGTAGCGTTGCTCCTCCTGTCGCTGCTTTAACGAGCAAGATGTTAAGAGCATCTGTGAAATTACATATTGTCTCCTCATCGAAAAGACAGTCGGAGAAGCGCAGAGTCAGCTGGAGTCCTGCTTCACCCTCTTCCACCATCACTGCCAGGGGGAAGTCAAATGATGGGAGACGAACATCGTCTGCGTCGGCGAAGACGACAAGTAAGTCAAACAACCCCAGTTTCACGAGGCTTGATGCTTTGTCGATTGTGTGTGTGGGCAACTTTTTCGAACTGCGCATTGATTCAATACTCTCAATCGCCTGTGTGACGGAGCATTCGTCTCTGTTCTCATGACTGACGAATATGGGTGACACCGCCCACAATGGCCGAGAATCCTGGGGATTCTCCTCGAGGTGAAGAGAGGCGGTAATGGTTTGTGATCCATTACCGAACCCTTTCAGCATCTGGTGCATGGCGAAAAGAATGACGGATCTGACACTGATCCGGCGTTCAACACACAGTTGTTGCAATGCGGAGTATACCTCGCTAGGGACCGCCATGAAGCGCTGCCGGTAGACGGTGCTCGCGTCACCGAATCCCGTCGATGCAAGTTGGTATCTCGTGGGGTCGGTTGCTAGACCACTCACGTCGCAGCGCTCGGTAATCTGGTTCACTGAGTCCTTCCATCCCTCGATACCCCCGGGAAAGCGGATGCGGATACTGCTTCCTATCGCATTCCCATTGTGAGGGTTGATGTCTCCATTGCTAAGGTTAACCATGCCATTGTCAACGCTCGCACCCTGATTGGCCCTGGAGTCCGTGGCCCTCGATAAGCTTATCGACCCTGAATCGGCTTCGCTTAGCGGCTGCAACTGA
This sequence comes from Aspergillus novoparasiticus, assembly GCA_009176405.1. NCBI lineage: Eukaryota > Fungi > Ascomycota > Eurotiomycetes > Eurotiales > Aspergillaceae > Aspergillus > Aspergillus novoparasiticus. Next base: position 349,726 of record ML733413.1, read on the forward strand.
GTCATGTCATTTATTTGTCGCTGGAAGCGCGAGAAACGATGGTCGTTGACAAAAATAATGTTACAACAGTGGTTAAAAAAGACGCCATAACGGACAATTCAGGCGCCATGCGGGAAATACTTTATATTGGGCTGGATACGTGCATCTCTCGCTGCAAAGGTATCTTCTCTGCCTGGACCATTGACAGAAAAAATACCTGGGCTACTTTAGACGCCCCTCTCCTTACGAGATAGGATGGAGATGCCCGTGCATTACGGTCCACAGCAGACTAGATGCCATTTGCTCCTTCGCCGCCAAGTATCCCCACGTCGCAGCGGAAGATCGCCCCACAAAGCCACAGGAACAGTCCCGCGCTGTCATGCCATAAAGGGTGACCCGCATAGTCCAGACTACGGCCGATTCTGATTTCAGGGATTGCTCGATCGCGGGTGACTTTTGTTGAGCCAAAAGGGGATACGATTTTAGCACCTGTGATGAGATTCGAGGTGGTGCCGATACATGAATGGGAGCTGTTGCACCTCGGGCATCGCCGTCCGAGTAGGATATATGTTCATTTTGCCTCTTAAGGCTTGGCAGGTCCACCAGGTCGAAGTATTTGGTCGTGTTACTCGAACATCCCCGGCTCCATTCCTATTACATCACCTGCGTTCCTGAGACTAAGGGGGAGGGGGGCACCTCCGATGATCGGTAATTGGTCTGCTTGCGCCGTATACAGCTGTCGCGATGCAGATTGGTCAAGTACCCAGACCAGCAAAATCTCTCCCACGGTGGACCTCGTTGTCTAGCTATCCGTCAGTCTATGTTGGGCCCCGCAGAACATCGAACAATGAAACCTTAGGGCTTATGAATACGTTCTTTAGGTTTTCTCAGCGTAAAAGCCCGTCCGTGGTCCTTTCAGGCGTAGAGAAAGAGATGACATCGTCTTCTTTACTGCTCTGCTCGTCACTCATCGCTCTCTAGAGAGAATCGTACCTGCTTTCCCCATCGCTCTACCTCTCTTCGTCGCTGTCGTGGCCATTAGAACCCTACCTTCTTTTGTCTACACGCCATGGCTTCCACTCTCAAGGCCAATGTCCCCAAGATCGATGTGTCGCCCTTGTTTGGTGACAATATGGAGGAGAAGATGAAGGTCGCGCGCGCAATTGACGCTGCCTCACGCGACACCGGCTTCTTCTATGCAGTCAACCATGGAATCGATGTGAATCGGCTCTCGCAGAAGACCAAGGAGTTCCACATGTCCATTACAGATGAAGAGAAATGGGACCTTGCCATTCGCGCCTACAACAAGGAGCACCAGGACCAGATCCGGGCCGGATACTACTTATCTATCCCAGGCAAAAAGGCTGTGGAATCCTTCTGCTATCTAAACCCTAACTTCAAGAGTGACCACCCTCGCATCCAATCGAAGACACCTACTCACGAGGTCAACGTGTGGCCCGACGAGACAAAACATCCGGGCTTCCGCGACTTCGCCGAGCAGTACTACTGGGATGTGTTCGGGCTCTCAACGGCCTTGCTACGAGGCTATGCTCTGGCACTGGGCAAAGAGGAGGACTTCTTCAGCCGCCACTTTAAGAAGGATGACGCCCTCTCGTCAGTCGTTCTCATCCGCTACCCATTTTTAGACCCCTACCCACCAGCCGCCATCAAGACCGCAGCGGACGGCACCAAATTAAGTTTTGAATGGCATGAAGATGTGTCGCTCATCACCGTCCTGTACCAGTCCAACGTGCAGAACCTGCAAGTGGAGACCCCTCAAGGATACCTTGACATCGAGGCGAACGACACCGGCTACCTGATCAACTGCGGCAGCTACATGGCACACATCACCAACAACTACTACCCCGCCCCTATTCATCGGGTCAAATGGGTGAACGAGGAGCGCCAATCCCTTCCATTTTTTGTCAATCTGGGCTTTGACGAGACGGTCCAGCCGTGGGACCCTCGTAGCCCCGATGGCGAGACCGACAAGGAGCCAATCTCCTACGGCCAGTATCTGCAGAATGGTCTAGTTAGTTTGATCAACAAGAATGGTCAGACCTAAGATGAGGGGTAGCCGAAGGTACCTAGTCAATAAATGAATGCCCTAATGCAACGGCCAATAATGCGCAGATCTTTCGTATTCGTCGAACATAGTTTATGCTGGGGCCAAAGGCTCGATCTAGTAGAAGACCAAGCCCGCTCTGAAATGCCAGCCTGTCCATCTTGTCTTGTCAACATAATGTTGCCAAGCGGTTACCTAATGTAATGCTTTCCTCAGCTCCAGTTTCCCGAAGCCATAACCTTGGCATTTGCCACTGCGGACGACTTTTTTGTTTGCTAAATTTACCTTCCCAGATTTACCCACGCCGAGATCCTAGGTGCGGTCCGCGTCGAATAAATGAATCAGGACGATTTCGATGGCTTCTGATTGGTGCTGAGGGTATCCAGAATGCAACCCTAATCAGAAGTCTGCAGAACGCTACACATGTGGGTACGTAGTGAAGAATGGATAACAGTGGATACCTCGTGTTTGGACTCCACTGAGTAGTTACCCAGGGGCTATTCTAGCCTACCGATGTATCAAAGGCTATGTTAGGCAAGGCCATTCAAGGACTGTGCACCCTCGTGCTACTAGTATGGACTCAACATTGGCGCTTGAGCTGCAGTAAGGTGGACCAAAGAAAAATTTAATATGTCTCAGTGTGCATTCCCACCGGAATACTCGAACCCCAAGGGTTGTGTTTCTCATCTTTATCTGTCCAATTCAGCTACTTGCTTAACTACGGCCCACACCCAATATGCTTCAGGTTACCTGCCAAGGCACTCCCTTCGAGGTAGGTCCTTTGCTGAACGTCACAATTTTCATGGAATCGGTTCAGTTCTGACCTGGTCCAGATTGGGTACCAACATGGCTCGACAGCCAAAGCTGTGATCGCCAAATCTATTAACTTCGCCGTCGGTCTCATTCGCGGGAAAACGAAGAAGACGGAGGACGAGCTGAAGCAGATTCTCGCGGAGCTGGGAAGCGTGATTGAGAAAAGATGGCCCAGATATTATGAGGAAATTCGCGGTGAGTGTCGCTTCTGTCTCCCTACCTTCTTCTGTATCATGCTGACGAGGACTTATGAAAACCAAAGGTATCGCAAAGGGCGCCGAACGCGATGTCTCCGAGATTATCATGCTCAATACCCGCACAGAATTTGCATATGGTCTGGTCGAAGCCCGTGATGGCTGCACTACCGTCTATTGTAAACTTTCCAACGGAGCACTACAGGGTCAAAACTGGGATGTACGTAAAGACATGTCTCCTCCTCGATTTGATGTCGTGGAATCTGCCGCTGACATTTACATTTTCATCCTTTCCTGAGCTCCAGTTCTTTTCCGCCACCAAAGAGAATCTGATCCAGTTGACCATCCGTCAACCCGGCCTGCCTACCATCAAGATGATCACGGAAGCTGGAATTATCGGCAAGGTTGGATTTAACAGTGCGGGAGTTGCCGTCAACTACAATGCTCTTCACCTTCAGGGCCTTCGGCCCACTGGACTTCCTTCGCATCTTGCCCTCCGCATGGCTCTTGAAAGCACGTCTCCTTCCCAGGCCTATGACCGAATCGTGGAGCAAGGTGGAATGGCCGCCAGCGCCTATATCATGGTCGGCAACGGGCAGGAGGCATACGGACTAGAATTCTCCCCCATCAGCCTCCAAAAGCAGGTGCTCGACGCAAAGGGCAGACTGGTGCACACCAACCACTGCTTGCTCAACCACGGCGAAAATGCGAAAGAACTCGATCCTCTACCGGACTCGTGGAGTCGCCATCAGCGTATGGAAAATCTTCTCGACGGGTTCGATGGTACCAAAGAGACATTTTCCCGGCTCTGGGAGGATGAAGACAACTACCCTTTTAGCATATGTCGAGCATACGAGGAAGGTAAAAGTAGGGGAGCCACCTTGTTCAACATTATGTACGATCACGCCCGCCGAGAGGCGACTGTGCGTTTTGGCCGGCCGAAGGACCCGGATGAGACATTTGTCTTGCAGTTCGACGATGAGGACAAAAGGTCTGCGCTCAATGCTAAACTTTGAAGGGCCTCTTTTGACTGACCCGCGTGTGGCAGTGCTGCGTCCTGATCTCTCTGCACATCGCTCAATCTGACCTTCTGTAGTATACAGAACGATAGAGAAAAGCTTCGAAAAAACAGTTATTGAAGTAGTTGCATTTTACCTTCTAAAAAGACCTAGTTATTTTATATAAAAACAGTTGGGTAAAGAGCAACACTTTCTCTAACCTGATGGCTAAAGAATCAGGTCCAGGGCGGACTTTAGAACCGAAATCTCTCCCCTTCAAGAACTTAATGCTAGATGCTATACCTCAGATTTATATGTAACACAGCGATTCCTTTCCATATAACCTACTGATGTATTGGACTAAGAGATAAAAAGAACCTACACAAGGACAGTGACGAGAGACTGAAGAGGGGTCGGTTGTTTATAGGTACATAACTAAAGGCCCCATGCATTTGACAGCCAGGCAGCCCTTTACTCGCAATGTGTTACAACACCTCGGACTCCTCGCCATATTAGACGTAAGCTGGGTTATGGAATGCTGTGCATTTGTTCACCTTTTACGAAAGAACTACAAGCGTAGGAGAAGCGTCATCATCTGCCATGGGAGATCATAACTTCCTACAGCATATATGTACCTACTCTCCTGAGCTGCTCGCCGTATCAATGTTGCCGGTGCCACTACGGGAGGCTACGTTATACTGAAGTCATGTACATATGCTGCAATATACCCGATGCCAACCGGTCAAAAGACAACAGGACCCCCAGACATGTGCAAGCTATCGGGACATACTTCCTGACCTTTAGGGTGCGCTTCTACGGAGGACTGACAATGTCGGCAAAGACCACAAGAGGAAATGTTGTTAGGAAAGGGTGTCCGCGGTTAGCATAAAACAGGTGTAGGATGACCCATACCTGTGTATATAAAGTATCTGAGTAAATGAGTCAAACGAATTCCAGGACCTGTCATTGGCTGTATGAATATTCATTAGCTAAAGGATTTGCATGTAGCTTTGAACTTGCTCAACCAGAGAGTATTGCTTGAAAGCATCCGATGGGTAGCCTTTCCTCTTCCCCACATGTCGGTTTCATTATTGTGATATATGCTTGACTTGATGTCCTGTATACTGTACGATAGTTTAGGGCATACCAAGGGGCCATCGGACTTGTCACAATTAGGTTTCTTCGGAACCTCATTCCCTGAAGCCGCTTTTGTATAAGGTATTAGTACTCAACATTGCGCCACAAATCCCCGCAGTTCCACAAATAGAGCAGATGGGGGAGAGTCTGTGCTGGGGGGAGGTCATGGACGGAGTATAAGGATTGCTTAATGATCCGGTGATCTCACCATATATACCAAGGTGCCCGACATACCAGCTGTAGAGAGATTCCTTGCCTATGGTACCTTGGAATATTCGGGTTAAGTTCCGTTGAGTTATCATCCATAACATGTGATGTTTTGCCTCTGTCCGTTGGGACCACCCAACATTTTCCTCATACCATCACTTCATGTGTGTGCATAGACAGATATATGGTTCCTAAGTTACGAATTGACTTCAGATATTGGGTGTCTAGGCAGTTCCATACCCACAGTTGACGTATGTTTGCGCCCAATCCAGATATGCCTTCTCCGTTTTGACGTATATTCGGGTATGATTTCCATGGCCAGACCATACCCTACAAACAGGAGATGCAACTGTTCAGAGAACAATGTCTATATATACCAGCTAGTATATCCCCTATTTTAGTCGAAAATTCTTTATCCAAACCCTCCCGAATCATCTTCATACATACCATTACTTACTATCAACAGCGGATACCTTCATTCAAGCTCAAGCATCATGTCTTCTCTTGGCAGCACCGATCTTGCCGGCCTGACAACTGATGACAAGAACCTGTACCTTTTCTACCAAAGGTCCGGCTATATTGTCGAGGCCTTTTCCGAGGAAGGTGGCCCTCCCACGCAGACATCTGTGCAAGTCGCCGCAGACGCGCAGAGTGGTGGTTCCCCTTTGACTGCCTACTATGTCAGAGAGGATATGAACTACGACAAGCATTCTACGGTATGTGTACACCGAAGTACTATAGTAACGGTAACTTTACTAACAGCAACCCCTAGATCCACATGATCTATCTCAACAAAGAAGGCCACTTGGTTGAAAAGGTCAGAAGGGTTTCCTCAGACAAGTGGGAAGACGCTCCCAAGCCACCAGGCCATGCCGCAGAAAACTCGCGCATCACCAGTGGTGTATCCCAGAGGGGCTTCGAACGGGAAAGCTCCCATGGAACGCAGGTGGTATTCTTTGTTAGGTGGGGATTACGCTACATAAGCTCCATCATGATACCAGTACTGATTGGGTTACAGCCGAGAGGAGCATGGGAAGTCGCCCATTACTGAACTTCGCCGGGACAACAAGGGTAACTTCCACCTGGAACACGTACTTTCGGACGAGCCTCTCTCCCTTCCTGGAACGCATCTCGCATGTATTGTCACTCGGGAGAATGTGGACCTGTATCACCAAGACCATGACAAGAATATCAAGTGGTGGAGATATGAAGCCGAACGCAAGCGCTGGGAAAGTAAGTTGGCACCTCCCCAAGCCCCTTTGCTTCTAGCAAGGCTGATCTTCTGTCCCTTATCTAGACAAGGGGAAAGTGCTTGAGGGCAGCAGAGTCATGGTCAGGACCCCGTTGGCTTCTGTGCAACATGAAGGCAAGAACCACATTATCTATGCCGATGATCAGATGAGACTGCGGGACTACGTCGACGGCAAAACTATTGACGTTGTACGGAGAGTCTATGGGGACGCTGAAGTCAATGCCATGGTGTATCGCAATAAGATCATCCTGTTCTACAAGATGGTCGAACCCGAGGGAGCGATCGGCACTGCGTCGTTCACGGAGGGCAAGTGGAAGGAAGAGGGTGTCTTCATCAAGCCTTGAAGGCAGGAAGAAGAGATTTTCACCAAGGAGAGTCGGCCTACCTCCTTAATTTCGCGTCCTTTGCTTTGCTTCCCTGACTTTGCTGTTTTTCAGTGGCGTTATGTTGATGCTTTTGGATAGCTAACTCGTTTGTGCCTTTGCTTGTGGCTCTTCGTAAAACTGTTCCCAGATTGGAAAAGTGTTAGGTGTTAATGAAATTTACTCATTCATTTGAACTTTATCTCTATATCTCGACGATACATCTACGTAGAAATTAGTTCTTTGTCTGAAAGGAGATGTATATACTTCTCCCGCGCTCATAGTGAATATACATATCGAGGAGCCTCAGACCTTAGTATGCAGATCATGATGCAGCTTGTTATGAAACTCGTGTGGGCGACAACTGAGTTTCGTATTAGTCGGACAGTTTCGATGAGGTTTTCAGGGTGAAACAACGCTCCGTTTCATTCTGAGTGTAATATAGAAAAAGCTATTCACTTGAGAACATGACCGAAAAGATATTCACCCCCTGTTAGTAAACTTTATTGATTCACAACTGGGGTTCTACAAACACAACTGGGCGCGTAGACTAGGACTCCGACAAAACACAAGCCATCTAACTTGCAACAACCTCTCAGAAACAGCTTATCAATCTTCTTTCGTCTCTTTTAGATAGCTAGAGATCACCCACATCTCCCGAAATGAAGCCAGAAAACAATGTAAGCCATGTGATCGACCCAGACGGAAATGTGACGATCATTCTGCAGAATGCAAATGAACGCTTTGTCAGGTTCATTGAGGAATCCAACCTCAAAAGGAAGCGCAAGACGTCATTTGTGACCCAAGAGTTCCGCATTCTAGTATCTGCAAGCTACCTTACTTCTGTCTCCCCAGTCTTCAAAAGTGCCCTTGAAGGAACATGGAAGGAGGGCCTTACGCTCCGTAGTGCAGGCTCAGTCAATATCACAGTGGATGGTTGAGATCTTGAGGCACTTCTAATTTTGTTGAGAATCTGTCACTGCAAACACCACCAGGTTCCTCGAACGCTTGGACTTGAATTACTCGCGAAAATCACTCTTCTGGTGGATTACTATCAGTGTTTCGATGTCCTGCGATTCTTCGCAGATACGTGAATTAGCTGCTTAGCGCAGAGCTTTCCAACACAATACTCGCGCGACGTGCTGTTATGGGTGTGGATATCGTGGGCTTGGAAAATGCCTGTTCTCTTTACAAAGGCAACAGGGCTTATTATAAGCCAAGCTACGGGTTCAATTACCTCGCTTGGTTTACCAATCCCACAGAGGATCATTGGTACAACCATTTATGTCGCTGCTTGACGGACCTTTACGGAAGAGTCCCATAGACAACATCAACATAAAGAGACTAGAGGCCATTCGACATACATTTTCCTCTCTAGACAGCCTTCAAACTTCTCTCATTGAGGGAAAGCGTGGCTGCTCCCTTGGGTGCAGGTCGATTATGCTTGGTACTCTCATATTACAGAGACATTCGAACGACTTGCTCACACCAATTGGCACAGCACCTCTTGTAGGTTTAAAGGCTGGTGATCTTGTGACAAAACTGTGTAACTTCAGTCTCCCAGAGTGGCATTCAGGAGGGGATCGCAATGGCCGGGCTTTCAACTGCCATCGGGGTATCATGTCTTGCCTGAATTCGGAATTGGAACTAAGCCTCCGGGGTCTTGATCTTCAACGCCAAACAGCTTAAGGTCGTTCGAAAGAGACTTTTTTTTTGTCTATTCCGGATGAGCAAACAACAATTATTGGTGTCCTTGATATGATCCTTGACGTGATACTGCTAATCTATATGGTGTCATTGCAACCTGGCCCTTTAGTTGAAATGCTTCTTTGTTTGTTCTTCTCCTATTTTTTCCATTTCGGCTCCTAGCACGCTCTTAACACCATATCTACAAGCAATAACATAGCAAATGACTACAGACAGCTAAGACGAGCTCACTATTATCACTTTCAAGTACTCCAATGGGTAGAGGAGAATTTAGGTGCTATAAGTAAGGGTCCATGGTTCAATATCACCCTAGTGAAAGTTATTCAAGCTAGATGCAATCATTTCAAGCGTCTATCTAAGATATGGTCTTCCTGAACATCCCAACCTTTTCCCAAGACTAGGACTGTTACTGTAGAGATCCACATTCCAGTACAAAAAGGGCTAATTCCGGCAAAGGTGAGCTATATTCGAATGGGTTGACTCGCAGCTGCGATATACAACCCCGTCTCTGCTATGTTGCTTTAGACTTGAATCCAGTATAAAGTACAAGAGCTTTACTATGATCCCTCTGACAGAAGTCCTGAAGTCACCCGGGCAGCCGGCAAAGCGATGTGGTGGGACTCAAATACTATAGAGTATAAGTGAATGATAATTTATATGTCACGAGATGAATAGCACATGACGTCCCTTCCATATAACTAAGGGTATTAAGAACTCAAGGTTGATCCTTGCTCCAACTCTCATTCCAATCCTAGTCCTTCCAAAGCTTAACTCAACGGCATTTTGAATTAGGGGATGCTTCATAACCGGATACCTGCCAAGTCAAAAGGTACTGCATTAAACTTTATCAAATCCGCCATATTCCAATTTTCTCACTGTGGCAATTTGGTATTCACATGGCACGAAAGGAAAACAAAGAAAAGGAAAAAAAAAATATCAGAGAAAAAAAGAGGGGGAGGGGGGGAGGTACTTTTCCAAACATCGAACTTGTACAACTTCTCACATTCGGGCAGGTCCTGGCTTTCTCTCCTCAAGTCTTATTTGCCCTCGGGCCCACTCTCTCAATAAACGAACAAGGCCTTCGATCTGGCTCTCCGTATTGTCAGCGTGTATGACAATCCGAATTCGATCTTTGCCTTTAGGCACCAGGGGAAAGTTCGCTGTGTTTACCCAATACTTCGCCTGGTGTAAATGATGTGCCAATTCCTTCGCCTTTCCGGGCTGCACCACGATTGCAGCTATGGGGGCCAGAAAGGGCTCTGATCGCCAAGTCTTCTCGGTCGGAAGATGAAAAATACCCGTTCCTTTTGCATGCTGCCACTCAGCACTTGTCGTCAGTGTCTGGTAGAAGAACTGCAGATTCTTCTGCAGTCGGAATCGACGCTACGATATAGAGTTAGCCAGTTAGAGCCTTATCATAGAAGCTAAACGAACCTTTTCTCCCTCCTCACTGGCTAACAAAGCATAACCAGCCTTCACGGCTGATACAGTAAGGAAGCTAGGAGCCGTGCTGAAAATGACACTGCGACCATAGTTGAGAAGCGCGAATGTAATTGTTTTGTTGGCCAATACCACCGCTATATTTTCTCATTAGACTCCATAGCCAGGAAGCACGAAACGATGATTCTTACCTCCTGTCGAGCCTAGTCCTTTTCCACAAGTCTGAAGTCGTATTCCAAAGACATCCTCCAGTTTATGATGACAGATGAACCCCGAGCCATTTGGTCCGATAATTCCATTGGAGTGGGCCTCGTCGATTGCAAGCACATAATTTCCCCGCGGAAGTGTCTCACGGACAACATCCACTATCTCAAGAACTGGAGCTATATCGCCATCCAGGCTGTAGAAAGATTCCAGTGATATGAAGACTACCTGTTTCCCTTCAGAAACGGCAGGGTGCCCAGCTTTGATGCCCTCCACACATTCTCGAAGAGATTCACAATCATTGTGTTTAAATGGGACAGTCGTGGCTCGTCCTCGTCTCATTCCGTCATGAATGCTTGCGTGCACGAGCTCGTCATAAACGACAAAGTCACCAGGCTGTGGGATCACCGACCAAACCGTTACATTAGCATCATACCCCGAGCTGAAGAACATGGCCGACTCAGCACCGTGAAACTGAGCCAAGTCACGCTCAATGTTCTCTAGATACTGCTTGGTACCATCTAAAATTCGTGAAGAGGTACTTCCGACAGTGAAGTTGGGGTGTTTCCGAAGTTCGCACAAAAATGCCTTCGATAGAACACCGGAGGATGACAGAGAGAGGCTGTCGTTAGAGCCAAAGTCTGTCATTCTAGCCAGAGTAGCCGCAGAAGGAGGGTCAATAAGTCGACCCTCTTCGCGGCGGTTGTCCAGCGCAGCCTGAAGCTTATGGCAAAGAATATTGAGTCCCGCACTCATCTTGTTGTCTTAATGAATCCTGCTTCTATGTGTCCGATATACTGCAGCCTGTCTGCCTTTATATAGTAGTGCTGAACTGCATCACAGACTACAATTCTCCGGTACGTTTAACTTCAGTGATATCGTGAATACTTCATAGCGCCACATCCTGCTAAGCCTTGGGACGCAAAACCTGATCGTTCTATATATTCTGTGGTAAATCTCAATGGCAAGCCTCATAATATGTGGCACACAGGCATGTCAGTGACCTAATAGGTCCAGTTTTACTTGTATTGGAGCATCGGCTCCAGGTGACTAACTGTGCCCAACGGGCCCGTGCTCCCAGCGCCCAATATGTCAAAATCCAAGGCCCTAACAGGTTTATCAATCATCCCTGTACGTACATGAAGTCTCGACGTCAGTCGCTCATCTAGCTATCCAGTGAACTTAGGGAAGAGTGTTCTCCATGTGACTTGGCGAGTCTGCCATGCAGCTCTCGGAACTCTATATGAAGATTTGAACAAGAAACAGACAAATCAGCTCTCGCACTAAACGAAGCGCCCCCACTATTCTTCACGCCTCCTTGTCTATTGTGAATGTATATTCAGGAATAAACTATATAACATCATCATAGGGTCATAAAGCCATATTCACTGCACTGTGGTATGAGAGCTTCTACTGATGGGTCCAAAGAGGGCGTAATAGATCGGCAAGATATGCGCTTGGGTCCTAAGCTTGAATGAGCCTACTCAACTGGCGCAACATCAGGCAAGGATTGAGAATTACGCACGACCTAACCCTGCTCATTTCCTGTCACACTACAAGATTCAGGTCATACACCTCGCTTCTTTGTATTCCCAACAAGTCTATAACCCCTTGAAGTGTCGTAATATCAAAATCTGAGGCTTGATTAGACTGAATACCCACACAGCAGACTTTGATATGATAACTGTGGAAACTCAAAGTCGCCTGGCCACCACATTGGGCAGTGATCGTGACACCATCAAGAGTTGAATCAGGATAGTGAGGAACAATAACAAGAAGCCGGTAGGGTAGCCTTGCTTTTCCATTTATCTTACGGCATAGTGATGCAAAACAATCAAGAGGCACTGGATGAGGCGCAAGCATAAAACGATCAGTTGCCAAATCTACTTTGTGCAAGTGCATTGCCGACTCGGGTTCGTTATATGATCTAGTTGTTGCATGGTCAGGAAACGCCCAGCTAATTCTCATTCAAGTCTACTTTCTGTTGTCTAGCCTTACAATCATGGAACAAATTATTTATGCTCATGCTAAGCAAACCCCCGGTGCAACCGCCGTCATTGATGGAGCATCAACCCTCACGTATGGTGAACTGGTTGCTGAGTCAAGAGCATTGGCTCAGACGCTAAGGGAAGAAATCAAGATATCTATGGAGGAGCCAGTTGGGATTTTGCTCGATCCAGGGAGGTTACAAGTCGTTGCTCAACTTGCTGTTCTTCTGGCTGGAGGCACCTGCGTACCGATTGAGCCCTCCTTTCCGGAACACCGGATCAGGTCCATGTTACAAGATGTCCAAGCTAAGCATCTCATTATGAAAATGCCTGGAACCCGGACGCTCCATGGATTCAACCATATCTACTTCAGTGATCTCGAAAAGCGTTCTATCTATGTCGATCCCAATTTAGAGTTTGGCCCTCAGGTCAACCGGAGCCATATACTCTTCACATCTGGGTCGACCGGGAAGCCGAAGCCGGTTCAGGTTCAAGCACGTAGCATCCTACATCTTGCTACAAACACTCCAGTGACACCACTTTCTCCAGAAGACCGAGTGGCAGAATTCAATAGTCCCGGCTTCGACCTTAGCTTGTTCGAGATCTGGGTCACTCTAATTGCTGGTGCGACCATTGTGGTCACTCCCCGCCATGTGGCCACAGACCCTAATGCTCTCCCTGCATTCCTTAGAGAGCGAAAAGTGACTATTATCATAATCACTGCGGCACTCTTTGAGACTATTGTCTTCACTTCCCCTGGAGCGTTTGAATCGCTACATCATGTTCTCACAGCAGGTGACGTCGCCAATCCGCGGGCGATGAGGAACGTACTAGAAACAGCCCCCCCTCAGCATCTGTGGAATACATACGGACCAACCGAATGCACGACGCTGGCAACTATGTTTGACGTGACACTTCAAGAAACACACCGTGAACGTATCAGCATTGGGCAGCCCGTGGGAGATATAAAAGTCATTTTACTAGACGAAGATCAGGAGCCAATTCTTGACTGCGGAAAACCCGGGGAAATATGCATTGGAGGCCCTCAACAAACCTCTGGGTATTTGGATAGACCATCGGAGACTGAGAAGTCCTTCATTCATTTACGTAAACAAGATCTCGGGATTCCGGGAGATGATGATCTTATACGTCTCTATCGGACTGGAGATATAGGTGCATGGCAGTCTGAATCTCGTTGTCTCGACTTCTTGGGCAGGTCAGATACGCAGATCAAGTTCCGGGGATTTCGAGTAGAACTAGAAGAGATTGAATGCATCCTGCGATCTCACGAGGAAGTTCAGGCAGCGGTTGTTGCTCGACAGCCCCCACTAACAGCTGATGGAACGGAAGCATTGGTGGCTTTCATTATTCCGAAGGCCACGGACTCTGTACATTCAGAGGGCCTGAGGGACTTTGCCCGTGAACGACTTCCACGATACATGATACCCAGTGCTACAATCTTCATGGAGAAGTTTCCTTTAACAGCAAACGGAAAAGTGGACCGCAAGGCATTGATAGATGACCGGCTCAAGATGCTTGAAGAACAGAGACCCCTTCAAAATGGCACTGAAAAGAAACAAGGCAAGATGGCAGTTCTTTCTGACCTGTGCAAGAATATTCTGAACATGCCACAAGTTCACGAGCATGATGATCTATTTGATCTAGGCGCCACGTCACTCCAAGCTGCCACTCTTCTTGCGTTGATCCAAGATCGTCTAGGATACATGGTTACAATGGAAGACCTTTACAGTCATTCTACATTATCAAGTCTATCACGGCTTATCGAACTCATGGAATCTGACACCTCATGCAATGCGCCTGATAACACCCGGCTGTGGTTGGAAGACATAAGTCGAGTCGATGATATTGAACTAATCCCTCACTGGGAATCCGATGATGAGGGAAAGGTGTTTATCACAGGAGTGACCGGCTTCGTCGGAGCCCACTTTCTTCATCGTTTACTTTGCAAACCATCGGTCAAGCAAGTCGCTTGCCTGGCCCGCTCGAAGCAGGATGTGAGTGCAGCAACCCGGATTCGACAAGCCCTGGAACGCTACGACCTGTGGGCGGATTGCGCGGAACACGAGAAAGAGCTTATTGTTCTTGATGGTGATCTATTCGATAGCACTCTAGGCCTTGGTAAAGAGCGCTTCAACTGGCTAGCCAACTGGGCATCAGTAATTTTCCATCTCGGGGCTAAAGTAAACTTTTGTGAATCGTACCGCGAACACCACAGATCCAACGTCATCGGCACCTGTAACGCTCTTCGCCTGGCTGCTGCAGGTCGTCGCAAAGCCTTCCATTACTTTTCTACTATCGACGTTTGGGGACCCACCGGCCTCATCCTGGGTACCAGAGAGCTATACGAGGATGAAACCTTGATGCCACACAGCCAGGCCGTACGGTATGACCTAGGGTACTCGGGCAGCCAATGGACAGCTGAATCGATGGTACGTCGCATGCGTGACCGAGGTTTACCCACCGTCATCTACCGGCCAGGGTTCATCATCGGCGACAGCATAACTGGGCATAGCAATCCAGACGACTTTATGTCCCGGCTGATAGTCGGATGCATCCAACTGGGTACCTTTCCCAGATTGGATCAACGGCTAGAGTATGTGACACTCGACTATGTGATCTCAGCCGCGATGCACATCGCCTCGTCTAATGAGAACCTAGGACGATCCTACAGCCTTCTATCGCCGGATCAATCAAAATCAGTCACTGTCATAGATACCTGCCGCGTTATCAACGATGCAGGGTACCATGTGAAGGTAATCGACTACAATGACTGGGTCAAACAGGTGTTCGCACAACAACAACCGGATGGACCCCTGGCGCCTCTGTTACCGATGTTCCGGGAGCGCGTCCTCGGACGATTGACCCGTTGGGAAGTCAGTCAATATACTCCGTATTATCGGTCGGACAATACAGTCCAGGTATTGAAGGATCGGCCTGACATCCAGTATCAACCGTTGGATGCTCCGTTGCTGGAGAAGTACATCTCATTTTGGAACAGGAAGGGATTCTATAAGGTTTGAATTAAGTCTGGCTGTTCACTCGTCTCTCTCATTGATGCACTGCTACAAAGGTTCATCTACTTTTATAACAGAATGGCGTTCTATAAATTGTAAATCGAGCTATTCACTTGTTCTTTTCCAATTACATCACTCAACCAAAAAGACCAGAAAAGAGAGAAGAAGTAAAGTAGATTGTCAAGTCTGTGCAAGAAGAGCTGTGTAAACAAAACTCCACAATGCATCCTGCATGTCAATCTATGCCATTTCCTCATCTCTGCTTATAAACTTTCCTGGTCAGGAAAAGCTGTAATGAATGGCATGTTCGTCTTCATCTGTAGCTTTATCATTTAAGAAAAGATTATTTTATCTTATCTGCTAGAGTTGAAGTCTCGGTAAATCTTTACTCACCTAATCGAGTATGGACATGCCCAGGCATGAAGATACCTTTTTTCCCTCTACTGTTGTACTGCTTGTGTATGCTTCTCTACTAACTTAGGTTGACGAGAATCCATTAGAAGGGTAAATGCACAGGACTCAGAATTGTCTTATGAAGGCGTGTTCAAATCGATAATAACTAGCATTCCTACTATTTCGCGAAGTCTCTTCGAATGTTAAGGGCTGCTATCAGTATGATATTCACACAGCCGAATCTATGTCTGGGATTGGTACACTGTATACAGGGGTTGAGTATTCACTTTCCAACTACTAGTTTGCTTCTGAGGCGCATGTATTTTGGATAATGAAAGACTAAGCATCTTCAGAACTGGGACAACTACTATAGTTTTGATGAGACAAGATCTCTGCTGCATTGTGTAGCGCTTGAGATCAATCTACCTAGTTAAAAGATCTCATAAAACCCCCAGAGTCCGTATTATTGAGTATCCATCGTGAGAGAAAAGTATACGTTATATGGGGCGATCAACCTCTATGACTGACCGATCGTCCTGACAATGTAACCTGTACATTGACACGGAATAGATGAACGAGAAGATCTATAAACTCGACTTCCCTCTCGTTTCGTAGGGAATAAGCAACACCAAGAACCCTGCAACTAAGAACAACACTCCACTCACGTACACCGGGCTGGTCGTCTGTACGGTAGCGAAGATGGCGATAATGGGGGCCAAAATGCCTCCCACGCGGTTCGCGGCACTGACCAATGCATTGCCCGTTCCGCGGTCTTTAGTTTCGAACATCTCCGGGGTGTACGCGTACAGCACGGCGTACAGTAGACTACTTGTGAAGCTGTAAGCGCAATTCCAGCCGAGAAGTGCTTCGGAGGTTGACGCCGTCGTCGACGCCAAAAGGAACGTCCCTGTCGCGATGGCAGCAAAGGTGAGGGTCCCCTTCCGGCCCAGACGGGGGAGTTCAACCATAGCGCCACCGACAAGACTACCGGGAACGCCGACAGCCGCGATGATGAGAGAGTTGCGGTAGGTGGTGTAGGTGGAACCGTCGCCAAATTGGACGCCCCGGGTTTGTTGGAGGTAGGGCAGAAAGGCATTATAGAGGGGGAAGCCGAGTCCAATAAGAGTCCAGATCAATATCATCAAGCCGGTAGACCAGGCACGCAACGGTGTATTGAAGAGTGCCCTGACGTGCGAAAAACTGAGGGGTTCCATCAGGATGCGCATCTGATCGGATGTACTGAGACCCTGGCGCGGGGCATGCTGTTCGTCTTCGAGGGTTATTAGTTCATCCAGACTCTCTAGCGACAGATCAGACGTCTTTCCGTTGCGGCGGGCAACCTCGTGGACTACAGTCACGGCTTCGCGATTGCGACCCTTGCCCATGAGGTACTTCGGGGATTCATAAAGTGTGAAGAAAAGGCAGCGGACGACACACATGAGAAGGGCCAGCCCGCCCATGGTGATCAGGAAATACCGCCAGCCCATGTTGTTGTCCCTAGTGCAAGTTTCTGCCGACGCACAGGTCAAATTGCCCAGCAGTGGCCATGCAACCAGATTTGCCAGTAGCTGCGCCAGAGCCCAGTTAACGGACAAGACGGTCAGCAGGTACTGATGCGATCCCGGCAGGAACTCGAGAAAGATGGCCGAGTCCACCGGTAAGTTTCCCCCCACGCCGACCGACCACAGAGCCGCAAAGACGCCAACCGCCGCGAACGTCGGTGACCCGGCAGCTGCCAGGCCAAAGACAGCGGTGATCCCGATTGTGAGATTGAAGGCCCATCGGCGCCCGAAAAAATCGCAGCTGAAACCCCAGAAGAGCGCCCCGATCAATAGCCCGATATTCTGGGCGAGAGTCAACAGAGGCGGTTGAGCGACGTTGAATTCATAGGATATGGGCACGAGAATGAGCGAGGTGACAATCGGCCACAAATTATCGCTGGCCCAGCCAAACCCGATGACGGCGAACAGCTGCCACTGATACCGGCCCATTCCGATATCCTGAAGGGCTTGGTTAAGTACATCGGCATTGGCTCGGTAAATGGACGTCGCAGCGCCATCGTACGACGGTGGCCGCGGCGAAGGAGGAGGGTCGGGTTCGTCGAATTTGGGCGTTGAGTCGTCCATTGTAGGGAGAGGTGTATAGTCTATCATCGATCTCTAAAAGGTGAATGAGCAAGGCAAAATCACTCGGGCAAGCAATCGCCCTTAAGGGCTGATCGCACGAGCACATGGAGATGAGAGGGACGAGGACAACGCTGGGCACAGAGGGTACTACAAAGCAAAATGCACGACTCACGTTACTTTGAAGACGCATCTTGATTGGTGTGGTATTAAATGACGGAATCAGGCGCTTCGATGGTATCATTCAAGGTGGATTGGATGCTACTCTTTCATCAGCTGGAGTTGCATTGCAATGTGAACCAGGAAATGAGGTGGGCTACGTCGGTGACAGTTTAGTCAGAATTAAGGAGGAAAAGAGAGCAATAAATCACGTAGAGAATCTGATAGACCCCACATAGATCGAATTCGCATCGAAGTACATACAGAGTACTAATGGATGATGATGTACTAAGAAAGAGTCGACTATCGTCCCCGCAAGAGAAACTCCACCGACACTTAATTAAGGAACTAATTAATGGGACCCGCGACGGTGGCGGAAACGAGACGCCGTGGCAGATGATGTGGCTTTCGCGGCATTGCCTGAGGCACCCGCCAGAGCACTGTAGGGCGTGGCGCCAGGGAAAAAGGACGTGGGGATAGTTGGGATCGGGATCGAAGCGTCCGTTCCGAATGCGGTGCTCAAATCATTTGACATGCTGCTTGCCTCGTATCCCGTCGGAGCCGCAGTTTCAGTGATAACCGTGCTATAAGAAGACGTGCCATCACCATCCTGCAGACAAAATCCGCTTCCAAAGCCATTCTCGCAGCTGTAGGTCTGCTCATCGCCCGATTCTGTCCACAGTGCAAAGTCATCGATGGTGATATCAGTACAAGGTGCCTTTTCAGCACACACGACCTTAATCGGCCCCCTTGCCGCACCGTCTTCCTCAGTGCCCTTCCAGTTGCGCACTGTAATGTTGTTCAGCTGCACACCGTCTCCCGATACAGTGCTCATGCTGCTCCATTCACCGTCAATGTCCAAGGAGTAAGCATTACCATGACCTAGTACATCCCAGCCACTGCTATTAGTATATGACTCTACCGGTATAAGAATAAGACGTAAACATACCGATAAAGTTCTCCAATACCAAGTTCGAGACACTTCCACTGCCGCCATTGCTCTTGATCATGTACATCTGGTTAGACTTCCAGGTGTAGACGTTGCGGTACACCACGTCGCTGATGTTGGTGTCCGTACCCAGCGATCCCATCGCGCAACCTCCACTCCAGTTACAATATATATTCTCGACTAGGATATTCTTCGCAGGACTCTATAATCCAGTTAGTGATGTAAACTGTTGTACAGAAGATGCAGGGAAACCAACCTTGACCGTGACACATTCATCCTTGTTCGTGACCTCAACCTAAACACACATCGTTAACCGCAATTCAATGAATCGTGAAGTTGCAAAAAACCAAATTGGTTCAACAAAGAAGCACTCAATGGGAGGGAGAAAAGAAGTAGGAAATAAGAACATACATCATGGACCCAAACATTCTCACTCCAAACATCAACCCCGTCCAAACCACCGGAATCACCACCCCGAATAGCCATATTATAGATCTCTGCATTCTTACACGTATCCAAAGATAGATGGAAAGCTGGAGAGTCAACAAGTGCAACATCATGGACCGAGAAATCTGCCACATCATAGAATCGCAACAACCGGGGTCCATCTAGACTTCCATCCTTGTGAAATTCGTATCCCAATCCCTGAATCGCACCCTGAGATGTACTGCTGAAGAATTCAAAGTCCGACGAATGTTCAATCATGAACAGGTTATCACCGTCACTACCAGTGCGGTAGATAATGCCGTCTAACTGAATGGCGGATGCCTTGCCCCCGGACAGCTTCAGCCTGGAGGACATAGCATAGTCACCCGATGGGATGTAGACAACACCGCCCTCGGCGCAGTCATCCCATGCCCTCTCAATCGCAGAGCCAATGTCGGTCTCCTTGTCCGCTTTGGCGCCGTAGTCTTGAACGTCACAGGTTTTGGTGCTCGCTTTGGAGCTAGAGGAGGTCAGGGGACCGACATGGCCTGAGAGTTGGGCGTTGACCAGCAACGGGGAGAGGAGGGCGAGGGAGATAAGTGATAGAGAGTGCATTATGACGAATTTTGGGCTCTCTTCAGTTTGGTTCTTTGGCTCCGATACGACAGGGGGGGAGTTACTAGATGCGACCCGGATGTTCTCGACTTCAAATACTTTTTCTACCCTGTGAGTACAGATATAACCCTACAGGGTCACTACTCCTGACTGCCCCATCGAGATCCTTAACATCATGCAACGGGATATTAAACTGTACAATATCAGAGATGAAATGTTTGGAACTTGTCCCCTATTATGATAGATCATCTCTCGTCTGACATCGAGAGCGCGAAATACTCATCTATATGAAACAATAAGGTGCGTTGGAAAATGCTTAGCGTTTAAGACATGATTCATGGCAAAAGACAAATGCTTTCAGAGGTGTAAAATCTCACTGCCGATATTGATGCCGTTGGTGGATAAAGGAGGTGGATCCTTCACTGCTTCACTTGGGGTATCGGGGCGATGATCATGTCGGAGCTGACGTGCACGGGGCTGTTCGTCGTGTCAAATGGGCCGATCAGCGGGATCTTTACACAGTACCATCGGGCCGAGGACTACATGGGCCCATTGGGTGCAGGGCCCATTGGGTGCAGAGCCCATAATTTATAAAGGGGTAGTCTCCGTCGGTTAGATCTAGACGTACTATGTATGTAGGTTGAGTAACAGAGTCACCAGCGATCCGTAAACGAGATTAAGCAACGGTCGATCACCGACCTTTGTTCGCTCTCTCATTTAAAGGCTTGCAGAGACTATCCTCCTACGTGTATTTAGTAAGCTAGGTTCAGTTTCGGTGTTACCAAAACGGTCAAACTCATAGCACGATCTAATTAGCTTTACCATTTATATCCACAACAATCTCACCGAGAAGCCTTGGGATCCTTCAAGTTTACCCAAACTTTGTAAAAGTACACGCCAAGTTCCTATGTTCTTGCTTTTTCTGGGCGGAGTTTCTCAGTTAGACCTGGACTCAGTCTTCACTGCTGGGAATGCCATGGTGTGTCCATTGGCTTCGGCAGATCATAGTATCTGATATAGAGACGTGCAAAAGGAAAATCTGATATCAGCCTGTTGCACGAAGTGCATAAGCTGTTCAACATCTTCTGAAAACATTGTTATGTTGCTTGACGAGACAGTATAGCAATTACTTGTGATTCAAATCAGCGAAGGACTAGAAGCTTGGGCGGCATTTTTAGCGGATCTAGAGAAACCAATATGAGACGGGAATTCGAGCTATTTGAGGCGTTTGAGACACTTTATATCCAAGTAGTTGGAGCTATACAATGACTAATCTCATTGAACAGATCGTAAAAGTCTCGCAGTGGGCAATAAAGGCTGATATCAGCATGTCAAATTCCCAAGTGTGATTGCGCGGCTGGATACTGTAGATTAGTGAGACTAAGGTCCTCCAAGCCCTTTAGGTTCCCATGAGCAAGACACCGTCTGAAGTGCGTAGATATGAGATCAATGTTGTACCTCATAAGATACCTCTCCTGATAAGTTGTATATGTATGTATAACCCAATCTAGGGTGGGGAGATGAACTTCGTCTGAGGATACACGGTCATATTTCCTTCTTTGAAATAGCGGTAGATCGAGAAAGATTACAGGATATTATACATGGAGATAGTTCATGGGATAGCCAACGTACTCAGGAACTTAAGAGAGAAGACGTTGATGAGGAAAAGAGGGGCAAGGAGGGGGGGTGGGGGGTTTATACTCCGAGAACTTTTGCTGGAGCCTGAGCGCCTGACGCTAATCTACGCTCCAGGTAACACATTGAATACTCCCACAATGCGATACCACGTTGGCAGGAAAATGGTCTTCACGGGAACCACAGCAACTGTGACTTTGTGAAGGGCTTCTTAACCACAGGTTAGGGTAGCTGTTTATTTCAAGAATAGGAGATTCTAAAAGGTAGTGGCTCTTCTAGGTACACCACTATTTAGCGAGTGGACATGCACCAAACGTTGAAAGGAAATACAAATCCAAACAACAATCTGATTACACGCAAGACCCTATTTACTAGGTTCCTCCCCTTATTACTTACATTTAAGATTGTTCTTTCTCTTCATATTAACCTCGTTTCGTGGTTCCCGCAACCGTCACCGATCCTGTCGGCCGAGTTGTTACATATGTCTCGGATATGATTATCAAGTAGAATTAAGAGTGAATAGCAATGACTCACAGGTTAAGCTGTAGAGGTAAAAACGGGGCATTTGACCTGTCTGTAGGTCTATGAGATAAGCAGACATTGTAGGTCCAACGTCAATGACTATTTTAGGAAAACGGGTGGCAACGAATGTCTCTGAGTCAATAAAACTCACCAGCAACCCTGGTCCCTCACCCAGGTCTCAAACAGCTCACTGAACATCCGCAAATCGAGTTATGGAATGTCGAAATGGAAGCTCGAGACAATCCCAGCTCACAAAACATGATCTGGGATAGAGGAGGGTTGTTCGCAATTTCACCCCTTCGTAAGCCCTAAGGCCTCTCCACAGGGAGAACATTCTTATCGAACCTTGGATACAAGTGGTTTTCAGTCACGATGGGCACAGGCATTGTGTCAATCCTACTAAATACCCTGCCCTGTAACGGCGAATGGCTCTACTGGATCTCTGTTGTGATCTTCGCCTTCAACGTTCTTCTCTTCGCGATAGGATGTGTCATCACTGTACTCCGGTACTCGTTGTACCCGGAGATTTTCACTGTGATGATAACCCATCCGGTTCAGTCTATGTTCCTTGGGGCATTTCCAATGAGCTTTGCCACTATCGTTAATATGTTTTGCTTCGTCTGCGTCCCAGCTTGGGGTGAATGGGCCAAGAACTTCGCCTGGGGGATGTGGATATTCGATGCCGTCCTCTCAGTCATTACCGCCCTCTCATTGCCATTTTTAATGTACGCTGCATGCCCCCTACAAATAGCGAGTTGACCAACGCTAAATGCATCTTAGGACGGCCCATGCAGGCGAAACGCAACTCTCATCCATGACCGCGGTTTGGCTCCTCCCCATTGTCAGTGGTGTAGTTGCCGATCTTCCGGCGGAATCGTGGCGGGTGTTCTTTCCAATCCGCAGCATGCGCTCTGGACTGTGATCGTTTCGTATGCCCTGTTGGGAATCGGACTTCCACTGGCCATGATGGTCATGGTAATCTACCTACAGCGACTGACTCTGCATAAGATTCCGCTCAAGGCAGTTTTGGGTCAGGGCAACTTCCCCCCCAGCAGAGTACACGCAGATTATAACGTTTGAGGATTCTGAAACTGGGTAAAACAGCACACACCATTTTCCTTCAGACGCACAAACTTCAGGCATCATCTGGCGACGTCTTCTACACGGTAGGTTTCCTAGTCGCCTTGATTCTCTGGGCCTTCGCACTTGTCTGGCTCTTTTCCGCCCTGTCATCCATTGTCCGGTGCAAGAGCTTTCCGTTCAACATCGGATGGTGGGGGTTCACCTTTCCCTTGGGCGTCTTTGTGCACTTGTGAAATGGCCACAGAGTTGCCTTCGGAGTTTTTTTAGAGTTCTTGGGACAGTATGTTCTCGTTTCTGCTTCTTGTCGATAGGTTTCTCGCTAACGTCTGGTAGATTATATCGCTTTGTGTGGTTGTATTATGGGTTGTTGTGAGCGTTGGGACGCTCAAGTGAGTGGTATCCGGACAATTGTTTGTCGCGCCGTGTTTGGCGAACTTGAGAATCAAAGAGGACAAAAATGCGACCAAGGCTGCGTAACAGATCGATAGTGTACAGTATATTGTTCTGAGTCGGTTGTAGTTCCTTTTTGACTATATTTTTTGGCGCCCGATCGGGGTAGGGTGTGGGTTGTACTCCTATACTACACACTGTTAGAAAAGTGGTGGGTAAAAGAAATACTCGGATAATATATAAATTTTCATAAATTATTCTAATGCACATTCTCAAGGAAAAAAACAAGATTAAATTAGACTACTCGGGAAGATAAGATTGGGTTTATTATTGTTACATTCTGGTTCTCGAAATTAATTTCTTGTTATTTTATTTTATTTTTATTTTATTTTAATTTTGATTTTTTTGTGTGGGTGTGGGTGGGTGTGTGTGCTGCGGTGGTGAAGGTTTCGAGGATTGTGGATGATGCCTTCACCCACCATCAACCAAGCAAGAAAAAAGTCGAAGAAGAAATGCACAATCGAACCGGACGATATGCTAATATAAGCTTAAATGAGAGATTCGGATCTTATAGGTGGAAAGGGTCTGTCCATGATATAATATGGGGATTTATTTGAATTGTTTTATTTTAATATTTAATAAATGATAAAAAATTGAATAAATAATAAAAAAAAGTATTTATTGATTTATTATTTTTTTTGTTTTGATTTTAGCCCATAGGACCTTATTCTTTAGTGCAGACCACAACCCATTTTCTGCTTCCGGGAATCTTTTTGTTTAAGAGAGAAAAAGACAAAAAAAAATAAACATTCATCTCGACCCTGACACCTCTTCCGGCCAAGATATCGCACATTCCCTCCAGTGCCCTCAACTCACACGTCTTTCGTATTTTTGTCGCGACAGCAGTTCATCGAGTGGTGTGGCTGAGCGATGAGTGGCCAGCATGGCCATTCATCACGTGATGCGGAGGGAAGCTAAAAAATTAAAAATAAAAAATGGAAATTCAAAATTCAAAAATCCAAAAAAATCGAAAAAAGGGCGAAAAAAGAACCACGCCGGTGATCTTGCGATCCCAAACAAATCATCCGCTTGGCTCTTCCCCAGATTCCAGGATAGCTGAACATTTCTATCGAGTTTACGTCGGAAGAATCCCATTTCTCCTCGGGGAATCGCCGTGTGCTCGTCCTCTGTTCCTTTGACACCTTCGAAGGTGGTTCGGGCGCAGTGGGTTTTTCTCCCCTTGTATTAATTTTGGGGGGTAATTTTCTAATAATTTTTTTTTTTTTTATTTCTTATTCTTTTTTTTCTGCCTTCCCCAACGACTTGCGCCACGGAGCCAACCGTCTGCCGTAGATTCTCAGCCTAAGGCCACCAATCAATCCCCCATTATCATTTTCTCAAGTGCAAATTGCCGACTCTCCACGGCAAATCTCCCTCCCCAACTGATACGCGCTCTGGGTGCGCGCGTTATTCTGGGAGAGTTCGGTCAATTGCTGCGAGGTGATCCCGTCCTGTGATTCACGGTGGATCTGGATTTAATTCTCCAGCCGTCAATTACCGATTGGGAGTGTCCGTTCACCGTGCATACCGCGTCGGGACGCGGTGGTCACATGTTTGCTATCTGAAAGTCTGACGGTCCATCTAAAAAGAAAAAGAACACTTAGATAGCGCGGAAATTATTCAACCCTCCTTGGGTTCATATCACCGCCAAGATGATGGGATATGGAGGTCATTCATTTCATCAGCAACGGCAAGCCCAGCAGAATGCACATCCTCAGCAGCAGCAACATCTCCAGTCCCCGTCGATGGGGGCCGCTGCTGCGGCTGCGGCTGCCACGCATCAACACCATAACAGTGGTATCGCCGGGAACAATTCCCTTCTGCGCGGTCAACAGCAAGCCGATCTTACAGCTCATTCTCCAGATCTTCGCAAGATGACTCCATCGTCGTCGGCGCCGCTAGTAGGAATTCCCACGGCCGGCAATTTCGCTTCCTTCCCTGGCCATTTCCCGCCTCAGGGTTCATCCGATCTGCTATCTCGAGGTGCCGAATCAGTGGGTCAGCTGAAAGACCCTTATCTGTCGCTGCAGAACCTGCAGAGAACTATGAATCCCATGGCTACTTTTCGCGGGCATACCGCAGCGGCCATGAACGCTCAGGCAGCCATGTCGCCGCACGCGCATGCCATGGGCTTGTCGTCGCCGCAGCAGTCGATGGACCGCATGCAACATGCGCAGTATCAACGACAGACGACGCATACCCATCCGGCGCAAACTTCCACGACGGCGTCGCCCATGTTGGCTGCGGCTCAGCCCCAGCAGCAGCATCAGTACCAACAGCAACAGCCGCAGTACCAATCGGCACAGCAGCAGGCGCAATATCAAGCAACGCAGCAGGCGCAATATCAACCGCAGCAGCAAGCCCAGTACCAGCAAGCCCAGCAGTCTCCCTACCAACAGGCTCAGGCCCAGCCTCAGTATCAAGCACAAGCGCAACAGTCGCCTTACCAGCAGCAAGTGCAGCAAACTTTCCAGCAACAGCAAGCTCAGCAGGCACAACAAGTCCAGCAACAAGCGCAACAGTCTTATCAACAGCATGCCCGGTACCAATCGCAGCAGGCCCAGCGCTCGCCATATCAATCACAGGCCCAGCAGCACCCGTTCCAACAAGCTTACCAGCAGCGCCAATATCAGCCGCAGCAACAAGCACAGTTTGCACAACAAGCACAACAACACCAGCAACGGCCACCGCAGTCGACAACGCCGTCAACCATGGGGGGAAGTGCAGAGCTCTCAGTCCAAGAGCCAGAGGCGGAAGAGACTAAAACCAAGCGACGTCCGAAGCAAGCCAAGGCGACTATATCTCCTGCGATATCAGCGAAACAAGTGAATGGTCAATCGCCAGCTGTATACGCCACAGATGCTCAGACTCAGGCTCATGCCCAGGCACAAGCTCAGGCTCAGGCTCAGGCTCAGGCTCAGGCTCAGGCTCAGGCTCAGGCCCAAGCGCAGGCCAAGGCTCAAGCGCAAGCGCAAGCTCAGGCACAGGCACAGGCACAGGCACAGGCTCAGGCTCAGGCACAAGCTAAAGCGCAAGCGCAAGCTCAGGCACAAGTTCAGGCTCAGGCTCAGGCTCAGGCCCACCAACAGCACCAGCAACAGCAACAGCAACCGCAGGCCCAGCAAATCCCGGGACAACCTCAAGCTCCATCACAGAACAAACCCGTGTCGGCAGAAAATACCGGGACTCCTAAAAAACGAGGTCGTCCCCGAAAATCCTTAGTCCCAGGAGAAGAAGGCAAGACACCGAAGCCCAGAAAGACTCCGTCCAAAGCGGCAGCAGCCGCCGCCGCACAAGGCAACAGTGCGACTCCGACCTCGGCTGCTAAAGCTCCAGCTCCAGCGCCGGCCATGGCCATGGCCCCAGGCGTACATGGGCAGGTTCAGGCTCCCCCTCCCGCTGCGCCTGGCACCGTACTTAGTGCAGACGGCACCATAGTCCCCCAAAAGAGACGCCGCGGTCGTCCGCGCAAGTCCGAAATTGACCCCAATGCCCCGCCAAAGCCTAAGCCTCCCCGCAAACCAGCCTCATCGAAACCATCCGGTACAGGACGTCCTCGTGGCCGTCCTCGCAAGGCCGATGTTGCTGCTCGACAGGCGGCAGCCGCAGCCGAAGCGCAAGCCAAGGCACAAGGCCAGCAACCTCCAACACCAGGCCAGGGTCAAGCTCAACCTCAAGCACAGCCCCAGCAGGCCCACGTTCAACATCAACATCAACATCAGCACCAGCACCAGCACCAGCCGCAGCCGCAGGCTCAACCGAAGGCTCAACCGAAGGCTCAACCTCATTTGCAAGCTCAACCACAAATGCAGGTGCAACCACAGATACCAGCGCAAAACCACATGCAAGCTCAGCCTCCGATCCAAGCCCAATCAACAATGCAAGTTCAGCCCCAATTGCAGGCCCATCACCACCAGCTCCAGATGGCCCATCACCACCACCCACAGCACCATCCGCATCCACAGCAGCATCAACACCATCCCCTTTCACATGCGCATCAGCACCAGCACCCTCAAGTTCAGCAAGTTCCGCAAGTTCAGCAAGTTCAGCACACACATCACGTGCAACACGCGCACCAGCATCCGCATGTACAAGCGGATCCAATGGTCCTAAACCCAGCCCAAAAGCGTGGGCCACCATCTCTAGACGATGACCCACGCAAACGAGCCTATATCATGCCGCAGATGTAAATCGTGCCCCGAGCCGTGGAAATAATCGCTACTCGCATCTCATAATCTGTTTCTCCGTTGGTCGACAGTTCTCAGAGCAACACATGTTTCTTCCTTCTCATCTCCTGTTTTCAGTCTATATCTGTTCCATTCTGTTGTTCCAGCATACCTACGACGATGGTTTCTTCGTTCATATTCATTATTATCATACTCCTGTTTCGTTTCCTTGCTTTTATTTTTATCAACCAATTAAGCCAATACTCCCACACATCAATCAATGTTAACGAGTTAATTTTCTTCCCGCTACGAGTTTGTCTTCTCCATACTGTTCTCTGAATTCTGCTTTTTCTCCATCTGATTTTGCTCCTTCAGCGTCAGCTATACGTATTTACTTTGTCCGCCCCAAACTTCCCCATTGTTTAAGCTGTTTTGCCTTGGTTGATATTGACTTACTGGCTAGTTTTATGTTTATTGTTAGTTGAATTTACCTCAAGTGGATCTTTACTATCATTGTCTATGTATTGTGTTGCCTGTAGGGTTTGACGGGGGGGTGCGTGGGGGACATGTTCGGTTTGTGTACCTACCATAGGGACGCGGGAGATTCGGAATTATATTGCTTGATTTCAATTTCATTTCTACACAATTGACATCATGGCAAATCTAGTAGTCAACTTAGGTTTAACATTGACATCAGTTTCAGGTCTACAATTTAGTGAACAGACTTTCATAAAGTCATGAATACGTACCAAAAAGGGAAAAGGAAAAAGAAAAAGGAAAACACGGACACGGGTTCATTTTCCAACATTCAAAGAACTCCAAAATCCAAATAACTCACTGGCTGAAGATAAAGAAAGCTTAACAGATTTCTTCCGGTCCATCCGCCATCATCCAGGTAGAGTCGGTATGGGAAGGCAAGGACGCTCCATCCGGGAGACCGGTAAGATCGAGGCCCAGACTCGGCGCAATCCGACGGATGAAGCTATCGCAGAAGAGAAAGGCACGGCGGGCAGCAGTATTGGTGTAGCTCATGGTGTGGAGCCAGCGGATGACCTTTTTACATGCTTTAAGCATGGTTTGAGTGTTGAGGGGTGGGGTTGCTGGACTTATGGGATTGGTAGTCTTGGATAACTCGGGAATGGACCAGCAGGATAGTCCGAGGAGTAGGGCGGTGTTGGCTTGCATTAAATAATGGAGGATCGTCCACCAAGGAGACACGCGTACCAACCAGTGGATATCCGGTTCTTCGGGGAGGATGGAGGTCAGAGAGCAGGCGGAGCGCAGACAGCTGAGGGCCATCTCGTTGCGGAGGTCAGAATGTGTGGGTTTTGCTGACTGGGACGAGGTGCTTCCTTTCAGATTGGCATGAGTGACGCACGGCCGGCAGAGTGTGATCTTAGCACTGTAAAAGTTGAAGGCAAGGCATATCCGCTCTCGCTGGAAGGGATCATCAGCTGCTGGTGCGTGAAATCTTTCGCTATGTGACTCTGTAAATCGAAAAGCCTGGGGAAGTTTGGACAGCCACGTCTCCAGGGTCTTGCCGTATTTTCGTATGCGGGGGTGAATTCTGCCACTGGGCTCGCGTAAAGCTTGGATGCTGTAGACTTTGTTCATCACGGCTTGAGTTATGCTCGTGAGGTCCACCAGGCAATGGAAAAACACAGATAGGGTGGGCTCGCAAGTTAGTAGCCATTCGGCGCTGGACCGAGCCTCCTCTTCCGTTTGGAGTAGTGTCGGTTTTAGGTAGCTTTCACGCATGGATGCATCCTGGAAAAGACGAAGAACCTCCGGTTTACAGAAATCGCCCTCCTCAAATGGCACTGGAAGTGGCGTAGAGCTCAGGTTCTCACTGACACAAGAGACTCGGCCCGTCACGGACGTAAGCTGATGCTCGAGAAGATAGATAGACCACCACAGGCGGCTTCGTGCTTCTTTCGATGTGTAATGTGTTCGACCATCCACCAAGCGAAGGTTAATTCCAAGTGATAGAGCTGATCGAAGTGCCATACTCGAGAATTTGAAAGACCTAGAAGTGTTAATATTGCTATCCCAAGACACGCATCCTCACAGGTTGACTTCCTACCTACCTATTAACTTGACCCATTGACAGCAAGTACAAAGCCACTAGAAACTCCACTTGAATTTGTTGTAAATCTGCATGTTCAAAGAGCACATTTCCGCTCAAGGCCAACTTCCTAGCGCGGTTCAGGTACAGTACATCATCCAAATCCCCGCCCCCCGCGTGATCCAAAAGATGTTGATATCGACAACCTAAAGCGAAGATCATATTCAGAATGGCAAGCCATCTCCGCGGTGGATTCGACGGTTGGCTAAAGAATTGTCGATATTGCGCGGTAAAGATACTCTTCCGGATGACCATGAATGCTGGATGCACAGACTCCATAAATGCGGTAAAGAACTGGTCTGCTAGCTCTTTTGGTGGCAGCGCGTATGCATCCACGCAATCCATCAATGGGAGTTGAAGGTCGTCGAGATGATAGCTTACTGTTGTAGTGGGGACGTCATGCTTCTGTTCCTGCGTAGAAGTAGCTTGATCCAGCGCCATGCCCGAGTCATCGAGGCCTTGACTACGACCTTCAACCTCATCCTCCAATCTCTGCATCCATGATATCTCAGAGTTCTTTCCAAAAAACCCCATGGCTATCGACTTCTCATCCCGATTCAAATCCTCATCTATCAGGTCAATCTCATCCAAGGATCCAATCGATGAAGTTTCGTCCCCTGAGTCGGAATCATCATCTGCAGACGATGCCTCAGAGCCCTGTACTTATTAGTAGACTGTCCTATTCATCAAGTGAGGCCAAAAGATTGACAGGGGTACACAGACGGTGTCACAAACCTGTAAGCATCTTCTGATTCGCCTTGCGAGAGCACCTTCAATTTCCGACTCAATCCCTTCCAGTAGCTTCTCATAACGCTGGACCTTCTTCGCCAGCACCCCAAGCTGTTTCTGATCTCGGACTCGTTTCACATCTAGATAGGAACAGCTCACATTATGCTCCACACATTGTTTACAGGCCGGCTTGTTTCCATCGCACTTGATTTTCCGTTGACGACAAGGTTCGCAAGCGCGCGCGGATCGGCGACGTTGGGACTGGCCACTGATACCTGCGGTCCGCGGAATAGCCACCTTCGGAATCTCTCGTGAGGAGGACGATCTGGAAGACTGCTGGTTTGGAAACGGAGGTCGGTCCGTGTATGGAGGTATGGCGTACGGATTGAAGCTCATCGCCGGGACGCTGCCAGGACTGGAGCCCCAAAGCCAGTCGGAGGACTGAGGCACCGAGAGATCAAACCCTGGGCCTCGATTGTTGTCCTCGCCGGTCGGCAGATTGTAATAATACAGCTGAGAATTATTTTCCATTGCCAGATGACACAGTGGCCAATATGACCCAGAAACGGCAAGGGTGTAATCGTCTCATGGCGACAGATGAACAGCTTTCGTTCTGCAGGGCTTTTCAGGTCCTCGGTAACAAGGCACGGACCGCGATGACCTTGACTGGCTCGACCCATAAGCTTTGAAGAGGATGATGTAGTCCAACGGGAGATGAACAGCCAATGATGTCACCACCCGAAGATCACGGGAAGAGGACAATCAAACTACTTATACAAGTATATAGGGTGATATAGGTAGTAGACATGTTGAAACTAGAATGTTCATGGTTAATATATAGAATAAACGGGCTAGTAGATACTTTATAAACTTCAAGTACAGGATATATGTAGTTCTTGGTTTGGACATCATTCCCGCCCCCCCCGGTTGACCACAAAGTTAGCATCTATCGTGCCTCTGGTCGGTACCTCTCCGGAGCTACTTCATCTTTCCCTAAGCTCAGGCTCTCATAACAATCGAGCATGTCGAAGAGTGTGTGATCTCCCTCTCCCGGGATGCCATGGTACCGTTCGTCCTCATTCAGTTTCTCCAATCCCTTGGCGTAACCATCCCATCGAGACGGTGATGAGATATCTTCAGTGAATAGAGCCTTCAGTTCATCATTGACAGTACTCGAGCTTGATGCTCGCTTCCCCTGGCCTTTGGTTAGAACAGACTGTCGGAACAGATGGAAGAGATTCCTCCCAAGCTGAGAACGGCTGGCTAAGCTTATGAAGGCGCTCGTCAGCGATAGGAAATCTTGATCCAAAATGTCAAAACCGGCATGATCCAGCATCGTGAATAGAGCCAGATTTATGGCATACAGCGCAAAGTGGTGTGCACGACTCATGCCATATTCCCGCCGATAAAGACGTGTCAACGCGGAAATTGCACGCGCCGAAGATAGGATATTCTCGAGAGCATCGAATTTCGAACGTGGTGGGCTAAGCCCGGGTGGACTCTCGGGCGTTTTGGGAGCCTCGGAATCGAAGCTTGACACATCATCCTCGGGCCTCCAAGAAAATAGATTGATGGTCAAAGTATGATACCTCATCCTAATGTAACAATCAGCATTGACATGGTGTCGAGGGGGAGGTGACACGGGGCTTCATCATCGAGGATCTGGGGGTTAAATTGACAAGCGCGAGAGGGGATTTGCCGTGTTCAATATCTTCGACGAAAGATATACGCGTACCTTAGTAATATAATATATGGTGGTGGTTTGTGATCTGGGTTGAAAGTATCCGGTAACCCCTGGTGCCATCGTCGAAGCCTTTCATACAGTGCCTCCTTAGTGCGGCGTTGGTGATATGCGGAGAAAGAGGAACCATTGATTGCATACAGTTGCTGTGAGATATCGCGGGCAATCTCACACAGGTTACATGACTCGTCAAAGTACTGCCTAAGAAGGGACGGCCGCGGAGCGCGATGGGAAGGATACGGAACCCACAGAGCCGTCTCATCCATTCGAGCTCTGTCAGGCCGATCCAAGTTGACTTTGTCAATGAGACTTGGCCTTAAGAAGTCGGTGTGGACGACACTAGTCAAGAGATGAGAGTTACCCTTCCGTATGGTAAGATGACTTACGTATCTATATGGAACAAGCCCCAAGCGGTCCGCTTGATAGAAACATCCATATCATCCGTGAGATGTCCAGAGCTGAACTTGAAGACTTTAGGTCCAATTAAGCCTAGCGACTCGCCCGTCCATATCGCTTGATGGAGCATTTTATAGCCCAGGTCATTGTTTCCTGATATGGAATACCTTTGCAGATGTTAGATAGCAAGTGCCAATGAAAATAGCGGATGAGCTGACCGCGAACCTTTCATACAACAAAAGGGTACCTTGTAGGAATGCGAGACTCAGCTTTGCGGGCTCCTCGTCTCTTAGCCGTTCGGCCTCGGCGAGAAAATCAGCGCCCTTAGTTACAATATCGCCCGGATCCACGTATGCCTCTGAGTAATCCGAAAAATGCTGCATAGAATTAGTATGTATCCACAGAAGTGACGGGCTTATCACATACACATGCATTTGCAAGAAGTGCGTTGACCAGAAATGGACTACAACACTCCGAGTTGAGGTCGCCCCTGGCCATGTCTCGTAGGAATACATCACGATCGAGA
Source organism: Aspergillus novoparasiticus (assembly GCA_009176405.1). Taxonomy (NCBI): domain Eukaryota; kingdom Fungi; phylum Ascomycota; class Eurotiomycetes; order Eurotiales; family Aspergillaceae; genus Aspergillus; species Aspergillus novoparasiticus. The sequence goes on from ML733413.1 coordinate 383,145, forward strand.
AAGGCATGAAACGGGAAGTCCCAGGTGAAGTACAGGGATATTAAGTGCGATACAAGATCTGCATCCTCAGTGACTGTAGTCCATGGCTTGGCGGGAACTCGGAAGGGCACCTCATCGCATAAGTAATGAATGTCCATGACCTTTGGACGAAAGGACGGCCCGGCCCCCTCAGCATTGATAACCCGTCGAACATCCTCCAACTTGCGGACAGTGACCTCGTCCGCACTGTCCGTACCCTCCATCTGGGCCAGCGCCTCGTCGATAAATCCACGCATCTCCTCCGCGGTGGCATCCCTTCGAATGATGTCCAACAGCCTGAGGCCAAACGATTGATCATCCGCTCGCATCACCCTCAAGAGGTCATTGAGCATGTCTCGGTGATAACTGAGCTCATCTGCGGTACGTTTAGCGGCCACTCGCCGGCGTTGATCTAGGGTTTCATCGAAGATGCACTGTCGATTGAAGGCTCGACAATTATCACACGGAGGTACCCCGGAGCACTAAGTCACAATCTGTCAGTAGCAAACTCAATTTCATTTCTTGGTTAGGAATAAAAGAGTGGCGAAAAAGAAACCTTATTAGTATTGCTAATAACAAAAGGGAATGAAAGACAAAAGGATCGAGACATTCATGTTGAAACATGATGCGCAAGCAAAGTCCACAACATACTTTCCGCTTGGACTTCTTACAAGCCAAACAGGCCATGGACACCCGCTTCTTCGAAGGGTCCATCGGTGTGGTCCGGTAGTTTTCTCCAGGCGGACTATCACCCGGGGGCAATTCAGATTTCAAAGAAGGTCCCGGGGCAATTTGACGGTGCGCTGACTGTTCGCTCATGGTGGCGGCGAAAGCATACAATAAATAAACACAGCCAGCTCAACTCGTTCGCCAACCACTCGCCAGGGACCCACAAAGCAATTGAATAGAGTGTGGTGAAGGCGAATTGATGAACATCGATGAGTCTTATACTAACAAACACAGTAAAGTCTGCCATGTGAAGAGGAGTCCAGAACAAGAAGACGGCTCCAAGGCTCCGCAAGACACGAGTCCATAAGCCTCCCCCCCTCCTTGCTAGTACTGAGCCTGAGTTGCCTATGCATGACGTACAGGAAAACGTTAGAGGCGTAAGGCAGTTCTGGTTATGGCAACAGGAAACCGTGTCCGAACCCTATGGCGTCCATGGCCACATCAGGTGCTACAGCAGCCACATCTTACAAATCGACAGGTCAGAAGACCAGGCTCATAAAAGGGACCTCGGAACTCCTTTACAGCTTTTCTCGTCGTTTCAGAAGGCATGGCGGGCTGACTGGGAGTGATGGACATAGCGAAACACCCGGAAGATAATCCCGCGATCTTGCACGTGATGGGGCCCCCCCGAATGGGACTGGAGCAATCATGTGTTGCCAGAAAGAGGCCGAGTAGGTTTTTGAGTTAAGTCGAGGGGCCACCGTACCAGGAAATCATCCTCAACCCTAGTATCCGGGGACATTGCTTACGCAGAAGAGACACGCTGTGCAGGTAGGTAGACCCTTCGGCGTCCCATCGGGCCAGGAATGCTTCGTTAGAAATCAAGGAAATCAAGGAAATCAAGAGAAAATACTCTGTCCAGACAAAGTCAAATAAAACTAGTAGTTAAGAAGATAATAAAAGATTATGGACAATACTAAACTAAGTTTTGCTGCACTCCCCAATCGAAACCGTTGCCACGAATGCGCCTCCCAGACGTTCAATCAACACAGGATATATGTTAATCAGACCCAAAATCCACATAAGGTAAGAAACCCCCGCTTCTAAAACAGATCTATCCGGCCTTGCAGACACCTCCTTCTGTACCAGCCCAGTGAAGGGCAAACCGGAGAATGATGCAAGCCGATGGCAGTCCAAGTGTAAATTAATGCTCCAGGATACGCAAGCTTCCCTGGACGACACAGTTCTCCAGTACCGAGCCAGGAGGCACATCGATGGTGCTACCCTCCGTGGCGACAATGATGACTGTGCCCTTCAGAGTAACATTGCGACCCAGGTTGACGGCACCGGTGATCGTCAGGTGGTCGAGCTCAACGATACGGGGGATGCTGGGGATGTGCTTCTGGAAGTCGGAAACCTTCTTGAAATCGGATCCAAGCTTGATCACAGGAACACCACCGAAGCGGTTAGGGTCCATGACCAACTGACCGTGCTCCAGACGGTAAAGATCCGACTTGACCAGCAAGAGATCGGAGCATGTCTTCACGGGCAGGAAGCGGCGACGAGGGACGTTCACACCGTGGCCGTTCTTGAAGTGACGGATAGCGGCACCAACAGCGGTCTCAAGCTGATAAATGGCCTGGTCGGCGTCACCCTTCTTGTCAGCGGGGATCGACTTCTCGTTGGCGATGATCTCCATCTCAAGCTCGTTCTCCTCAACGACACGCTTGATAGCGCGGAGACTCATCCAAATGTTGTTCGTGTTGAAGTACTTGAACTTCTTGATAGACTTGAACTCGTTGACGTGCTCCTTAGGAACCTGAGCGATTTCCAAGAGACGGGCCTTGCCCTCGTAGTCGATGATAGTACCACCCTTCACATCGGCCTTGGTCTTATCAGTCAATTCCATGATGTACTCAGACTCGGTATCAACCATGTGCTGCAAGATGCGAAGGTCGACCACAGCACCCAAGTTGTCGGCGTTGGACAGGAAGATGTACTCCACACCACGCTCCAAGAGCTTGTCAAGAGTGCCAGAGTTGTAGAGGGACTCGAAGACATCACCATGGCCAGGGGGGTACCAGTCCTGCAGAGGAGCATCAAAGCTCTTAGGAGCGGGGAGAAGAGAGTCCTTGATGATACGGGGGTAGCGAGACTGGTTGAAGGTAAGGATGTCAACGTTGTGGCCCTGGTATTTCTTGATGATGGACTGAGTGTCCTGATCGGTGTTGAAGGAGTTCATCAGGACGAAGGGGACGTTGACGTTGAAAGTGCGGTTCAAGTGCTCGATCTGGCGAACGGACAGATCCAGGAACGACATGCCCTCACGGACCTCAATGACCGACTTGGGGCCAACGCAACCCATGGAAGTACCCAAGCCACCGTTCAGCTTAACAACAGCCAACTTGTTCAGGAACTCAACCGAGGCCTCGCTGCCCAAGCTCTCGTAGTTAACGACCTGGGAAGGCTGAGGTGGAGCAATGCGGTCCCAGTTCACTTCGTTGCCCTTAGCCTTGTCGTTCAGAAATCTGCGGAAGAGGGCGAAGAAGTTGTCCATCTCGGCCTCGAAGCGCTTGCGCTCCTGAGCATCAGGGACGGTCTCTGAGAGGGCATTCAGAGCATTACGCATCTGAGAAGCAGCAACGCTGGTCGAGGCATTCTCGAACGCCTGAGGAAATCGGCCTGTTAGCGTGCAAGTCCTAAACCACGACATGACAGGAGTTCGGCGGATATCAAAGCAAAAAACGACTTGTAAAAATCCAAAAACAACCCACAACCTGGAGGTGCTCCAGAAGTAAAAATAGCTATAGAAACTAATGTCCTGGGATGAGAAGAGAAGGTCGCAAGCAAGAGTGATAAAATCAAAAAAAAAA